>VDFB02162924.1:0-33138 GCA_007258455.2 Sequoia sempervirens
TATTTAGATTTAGTATTTCAAATTTTGCTATGTTATAATTTTACTAATTTGAGTAATTTCCTATAGTTTCATTTGAAATGTAATTCTTATACTGTTATACTATTATACATCTTTTCAAAACTAGTTTTTCAAGTACTATAAGTATATTTATAACTATATCAGCACCACCACCCCACCACCTCCGGGCCCCGGTCTCCGAAACGCATCCCGGACATCCCCCCGTTTCCCCATCCCCGTCCCCCAAGCTTGTGGAACACTGGAAACTGAAAATATATTCTTGGACAATTGATTGTAGAGTCCAAGAGCAGGAAATGGAGAAATGTTTGCCAAGACTACTTGAAATAAGTAAGGAAATTGCACATGCAGTCATGTGATCTCGATGACGATGGATGCCAACATAACATGCTACTATACACATAAGTTGTTCAAACACAAAATTAAAGAACAGAGGCCATATGCCTTGCAACTGCTACTAATATGCATAAAGTGAAGTTCAAGAAGCCATCAACAATCAAGATTTGGTCAATAATAAACCATCAATCATAGGATCAGGACATCATCCTTCTCAGGCTTGAGCAAGGGCTGGCATGTATTGGTGGTGAATGGCTAGAGAACAACTAGTTGACCACTAGTGCCTAGTGGTGATTAATTAAAATTTCTACACGTAAATGGTCACATGAGGCCATGAAATCTAATGCACATGTATTATAATTATTCTATGAAGTTTCGTGGAGATCCAAAAAGGTTTTATGGGTTTTTTAACTAACAAATGGCGACCAGCTCACCAATGGCAACCAAGGACAATTTTAGTGCCCAAGAATTAAGTTTTGCATAATAATGACCAAAGTCAAACGAATTGAGATCTGGTGGGGATAAAGAGTAATTCACCCTTCAAGGTTCCCATAAAAATTTGTGCAAAATATTCATCTGTCTGATCAGTCAAACTACCTTTGGAAATGCTCCAGTAATTGCAATTTTCAAAGCGACAGTTTGGGCAGATGAGTAGCTGTTCTAATCTGCTGCAAGTGGTGAATTATTTCCAAACATAAAAATATGGAATTCAAAGAGTCGGAGAATTAAAGGGATAATTTCAAAGAGTGAAGACCAATAGACAGTTCGAGAATCTTGAGCAAGAGAATGAGAGTTCAAACATCACTTCAAACACATTAAAGGGAGGTTTTGTGAAGTGAGATGCATCCACCCATTGATCTAACCTATGGGTATTCTAGGCAGGGGAGAAGAATGAGCAGAATATCATGAGGAAGGTGCAGTCCCTTCCAAAATTAAGACATAAGTGAATAAAATAATAGGAGGAGAATGCAATATATTACAGAGTCGAGGATTTGTAAACTATCATGCTCTAAGAGAGCTACCACTTTGAATTTGTTTCTTAGGCCAAAAAGATTAATGAAGGATAAAGTTTTCCTTGTTAGAATATTTACAAACATTGGTTTGCTCTAGGGTGAATCATAGCATTGTCTAATTTGATTGCCTATATTGTGTTGTGAATTAAATTCCTTAACATTTTCAGTTGTTGAACATTCTACCAATGCAAGAGGATGGATTTTTGTTGTGCATGGTGATACTGGGCATTGTTTTCAGTTTTCATGTAGCTATATATATTTGATCAATGTAAATGATTGATGTCAGCTTTTGTAACATCTACTTCTGCTATGGGAACAGGTTCACCAGCCTAAGAATGCATATACATGAGTTTGAGTACTATGAGATATATTTGAAGCATGAACACAACAGAATCAACATAAAGGATGTCGATGAGATTTTACAGCAAAAAAACATCAATTCACAACTTATGTATGTTGGATTTCAGTAGCTACCAAGTTGGATCAAAAATATAGGAAAGGAAGGGATTGATGCAAGGATCTGTATTAACCATAGCTTGAGAAAATTACAACTCAATTAAGAAGCAATGGAAGGTGTGATATAAATTAGGCAGAGCAGCCAGGTACCTGTTGGTGTACGTTTTATCATCCACCGAACACACAGAATAAAATGTCCAAAGACACTCTATCCTCTCTTGAAAAACCACCGCATAGGCAATTCCAAGGTTTCTTTAGTCGGGTCTCGACGTGTGGATAAGCTCAATGGTCGTTGTGATAATGCTGGTAATAAACAAGGGGACTTACGTAGAAAGTCTGCACAAGTTCGGGACTTAGGAAATTTATCTTTAAAGGTTCTCAATTAGGACTTTCAATTGTGGATCTCAAAAAAAATGGCAAAAGGAATAGGGTTTAGGAAATCTAGTCTAAGCCTAAGAACTCAAGAGACAGTAAGGACTCGGTGAAGAGAAATAAACCACACTTTGTTTCGCCTCCTGCAGGACAACATACGCAAAATGGGTGCAATCTTCAAGGGGTTTGTGAGAATAATTTTCAAACCTCGAATGAGGTTGAAGTTAAGATTCCACGTTTAAGAGCTCAGGCTAACTTTACAAATCGAATGCAAATCATCCATTCGAAAAAAGTATGAGCTACACTTCACCATTGAATCGATACGATCAATCTCTCATTCAATTAACAACTTTCAAAGCAAATTCTACCTAATCTAACTTTAACTCTAATCTATGGCGGAAGATAATATGTAACCTCGCTTACTATTCAACAATAAGAAGTTATTCAAGGCAAATCATGCTCAAGAGCTTTTATCATTCAAAATAGTCTCAATGCGACAATATACATAATCTGTCTCCACACCATGAAAATGAGAGAGCACTAGTTTATATAGAGCTCCAAAAATGAAATGAAGGGCCGAGATTAAAACAAGATCAACGGCCGAGATTATTACAACCAAACCCTAATTAGGGTTTCCCAAAATAACAAGAGTTAACCATCAGAAAACTATCAAAAAAGTGGCAGTTCCAGCTATAATCTAGGAGAGGCGTCCTTATCCATCTGAATAGCATTGTGCTTGGCGAATCTGGACACTACTGCAATGACCTCGTCCATCGTGACAGGAGGCAACATGCTGATCCGGAATTCAAGTCCGTCCAACTTCTCAGCACATCTAGCAAAAGTACCTTCCCAATCTGCCTCCTGCTTCTCAAAATCCTTCCGAATGGATGAGAGTCTTGCCACTCTCGCAAAGTCCTGTTTCAAGAAAGGTCCAGTGGTCGAGAAGAAAGTTTCTTGAACTTTATGCTTCAATCTCTCCAACTGCATGTCGTTCTCCCGGATGACTTCACGGTCGAACACATCTGTAGTTATCATGCAAATCTTCTCCTGGATCTTCCTGACCTGTTCTTCAATTCCAAGCCCATCGACTCTTGCCTTCTCCAAGACTTCTTCTCGTATTGTCACTGCCCAAAACCAGTGATGAAAATCATATGCTGCTCCTGCAGCAATCACCTTTTTATCAACTAACTCCTCCCTCAGAGTGCTCTTCAAAACTCTAAGGCTTGGAATAAGCCTTTCTTGCATATCCGGGATACCTTCCCATGCCTCCGCCATATCCATCAACCTGGAAAGAAACGAAGAGGTTCGCCCATAAGCCAGTGCCAACTTTTCCATGAACAAGGCCGCTTTCGTGCCTTCACTTGCCATCTAGTCTTGTGCTTCCCTGGCCGTCACCATTCCGTGCTCGACTTCCCTAGTCACCTCCTGTGATGAATTGAGGAGAGGAGGAACGGTCGCATTGCCCTGATCAAGTGGCTGGGTCAAATGCTGTATATATTCTTTGAGACGTTTGACCTCCTTTTTATACTCTTTCTTCTTGGTCACTTCCTTTTCCAGTCTCGCTTTAATGGTCGAGACGGAATTATCTAGCTCTTCTACTTCCTGACCTTTCGAGGTCGGACCAAGGTCAACAGTGGTTATAGCATACTCTTGTGGAGTGATTTCGTCCTGTGGCTTGTCCACTGTAGGCACTGCAATGTGCACGGAACGGTTGCCTGTCTCGTTCCTTTGAATGGTGGAGAACTTCTTGGCGGGCTTCTTGACAGCAACTTGTTCTAATCTTGCTAAGAAATCGGCAGTATCATCCTCTTCTTCTTGTTGAGCCTCAGCAGGCACCTGGATTTCCATCCTTTCCAACAGCCAGTCTGGAATGGTCGACTGTTCAATGCCATCCTCTACTTGAACCTCGTCCTCATTTGGAACATCCACTATCCCTCTGAGGGCGGAAATCATTCCTTCCTCCAAGTCATTATCCCGGACTTCCATGTCATTGTCTGAACCTAAAATTTTTGTGCCTGTTGGTGACGCAGGCTCTTCATCATCTAGTTGGACAGGTTCATCGTTTACTTCCTGAGCTGCAAGAGGTTCGAGCATTTCAACCAAGGAGTCGTCAATAGTAGCCACAAACTGGTCAATGTTCCTAAATGCTGCTGACCGAGAAGGTTCTCCTTTATGCCTCTTGGAAACAGGCTCTGCACTTGGCATTATTTCTTTTCTTTTCTCTCCAATCCCGACCAAGTCCTGATGGGATGCACCAGCATTAGAGGAATATGATTCTGATTCGCTCAACAGATCATATGTGAGCGTGATTCCTTTCTGTCTCAATTCCTGAACAGGATAATCAACCCACCACTGAGAATATTTCGTTACTGGCCTCATTAGGGTGGCTAGGTCTGCGTGCTCTGGCTCTGACCATTTCACTGGAGGGAGAGGTCGGCTTTCCTCAAAGCGAGGCTGGACGTGGTTTCCATCATCTTGAAGCTGATCAGGCACTTGACAGAACTCAATTGTTCTCATGAGATCCAAGGACATTCTGGACCACATTTTCCGTCTGACCTCATACTCATCGGCAGCATTTGCCCAATAATCTTCCAGTTCCATCCTGTGCTTATATTTTCTCCCTTCCACTGTCCGGATATTATGATGTGGCTCATAATTGACCCTGGACTTATATGCCGTGAAAGGGTACCATTGGATCTCTAGTCTTGCACTTTCAGCCGCCTGTGCTGATGGACAGTACTCTAGCATGTTCCCAATGAAGAATGGGAATGTGACGGACGCCTTCTTGGTCGGCCTCTGAATATTCTGGTACTCTTCTAATTGTCTTAAAACCTCGAGCAATATCATCCGATTAGTCGGATAGATAGGCAATTTATAGGGATTTCCAGTAAATCCCTGGATCCTGATATATGTGAATTTAGGGAACTGGATGAACCAAGACCCATATTTGCTGATAAGACTTTTTGCTTCATGGCTCAGCCTTTGATGTACTCCTCCTTGAAGCTTTCTGGTGATATGCATTAAGAATGCATCATGCACCCTCCTGAAGTGAGTCTTCTCCTTCAATTGGAGCTGAGGATAGCAGTCGTAAGGCCTGAGCTCGTTCTCCCCATTGCCAATTTTGCCTTTGCAAATCAATCCTGGATACTTGTATGATCTGGCCAATAGGTATATCACATATGAACTCATGTGAAAAGACTTGGTCTCTTCAAGGTTGATCAGTTGCTCATGGAGGTTGTCACTTATCATCCGTGACCAGTTGAACATTTTGACTCCAGAGGTGATCTCGTCGATGAAATAGTACATCCAGCAAAGAAAGCATACGTGATTTACCGGCAATTATTAAGCATCGGCTTTAATATCTCAATCTTCAGCAGAATCCAGTGCGGCGAGTCTCTTAGAGCAGCCTTCTTGGTGTGACTTTGGCTTGTCCATCAAACCTTGTTATTTGTTGTGGCACAAATCTGACTTATTTTAATATTTCTCACCGAATTAATCTCTGAATCTCTGATATAATGGTCAAATCAATATAAGTGTCTCACCAAATAAAGTGTCTGTCATCATAATGTGAACTCATTTCCTTGCATTATTCTGCATAATCAAAACATCAAACGAATATCAAATTCTACTAGTAGATAAATGTGTCATGGAAAATTATATCTTATCATATCTTCTCTTAATTATTCAAATCACGTAATAAGAGATTACATAGGTGTCACGACGTTATTTCACTTTTGAGATGACTTTTGATTATTTTGCGGGCACGCTGGCGGCAGAGCTTCATTTTAGAAGCTGCGGTGTGAATAAAAGCAATTGATAGTCGGCACGGTCATAGAAGTAGCATTAATATGGGCCTTTAAGAGCAATTTTAGGCAGCATGGTTAGAAGAGGTGACTTTGACCGGTTAAAATGGTGGTACATGAGAAAAGCAAGTTGAAAGTGACTTGAATGGAATTGAAAATTTTGCCAGAGCTTCGTCAAGATGACAGCACATGAAAAGATAGCAAATTTGATTGACCAATCACCAAACCTCAGTGAAGGAACGTTAAATGCAAATCAGATTAAAAAATCTGATTTTTTTTTTTTTGAAAAGTGCGCTCCTCTTCAAGAAGAATTCAGCTTTGAATAATTCTCTTTTCTTTTTCCCGCGAAAAATTCCTCAGCATAACACTGCTTCTCTCTTTGGAAAATTCGACTTTGCTTATTGACGAATTAATTGCCTGACAATTTCGAGAAAGATTAAATTTCCCTTCAGCCGTGTGTGGAAAAATGAGTTGCTGAAACTCATTATAATGCTGAAGGATTGAATTTGATTTAGCAACTGCCATATTCTTTCTCGATCTTGATTTGTTTTCATTTATCCAAACAGGCAACTTTCCTTTTATCTTCCGACAAGGATCAGTCTCGAACTTATCCTGACAAATCTTACTGATCTTCAAAAATTCGATTTTTTTTACTTAATGTTTATTTTTTTGATTTTTCAACTTTTTAAATAAAACATTAAATAATTTAATTAAATTCATGGTGAATTTAATTTTCTTCTTGTCGGATTTCATCTCCGCCTGGCGTGCTTTACTTTCGTCCGATTCGTGTCTGGCAATTTTGATTTTGTCCAAGGCATTTCAAATTTCCAAACAGTTGAAAATTAATTATTAAAATATTAAAAATATTTTAATTAAATCCAACCCGTTCGTCTTGGACCCATGGCTATCTTGATTTTCCTCCATTTTTTCTTGGCTGAGAGTTTATTTTCCAATTTCGTCCTTAATTTCGTCTAGCCAAACCAAATCTTAAGCCATTCCGTCGAAAATTTAATTGCCAGATCCCTATTTTTCTTTGCCGAGGCGAGATTTTAAGCTTATTTTGTTCTGCCAAAGTCAAATATTTCCTTGCTCAGTCGAATTTTTCTAGGCAAAATCCTTTTCCGAATGTCTTCGTTAGGCGAATTTCCTTGATGTCTGACATATTCTTCCTCCTTCTGGCCAAGGACGATCCTTCCTTTCTCTTTGCCTTGCGCATTTTTCTTGGGTCAAAGTTGACAATTTCTTCGCATTTTCTCCATACTTAGGCAAATTTTACCTCTTTTCCTCATCGTGTTAGGCACATTCCGTTTTATTCTTTGCCATATTCTTGATCTTCTTTAGCACATGTCCTTTCAAACTTGGCATTTGTCCTCTTGAAAGCGTCATACTTCCTAGCCAACGTCTTCATTTTTCATCCCTTAGCCTCTTCACTTAGGCAAATTTTCGAACTTTTTCTTGGACTTGGCATTGATACTTAGCCAAAAAACATCATCTTATCATCTTAGGCGGACCTCCTTGACATTTTGGACGGGCATCATGAACTTCTTTGGTACCTTGCTAACCTCCTCCAAGTATATGGCGGACTTTGTAAGTCTTTAGGATGAACATGATGGATGTCCCTCTAGTGGATGGCGGACTTCCTTAACACTTTAGCATTTACCCATCCTTTGGAAAGGATTCTCCACCCTTTAGGCTCTCATACTTAACCAAATTTCGAAATTCTCCTTAGCTGGGCACCAACACTTAGCAAATATTTTGATTTTTTTTCTCACTTTCATGCCTAGGCGGACTTTCAATAGCTTTCAGCCAAGTCCCACCTTTCAAGGGCGGACTTCACAAGCACTTTGGACGAGTCTTCAAGCTTAAGGCGGACTTTGAAGGTCTTTAGCACATCAAGGGCGGACTTTATGACTCTTTTGGACGTCCCTCTTGGCAGATGGCGGACTTTGAGACCTCTTAGGACGAACCTCTTAGTGGATTGCGGACTTCCAAGGGGTCTAGGATGAAGATGGCGGACTTTAAAGGTTTTTAGGATGTGCATTTTAGTGGATGGCGGACTTTAGATGATGCTTGGACAAGGATGGCGGACTTTGGAGGATGCAAGGATGGTCTTGGGCGGACTTTGCAAGGTCCAAGGATATGTCTTCAATATGCAGGGATATGCCTCCCAGGTGCTGGGCGGACTTCATGACTTCTTTGGATATCCCTCTTAGCTGCTGGGCGAGTTCCATGACCTTCCAGACCTTTCTTACACCTTCCTTCTTCATTCTTCCATGGCGAATTCTCCAGATTTGAACAGATTTCTCACAAACTTCACCATTTTAGAGCCGATTTTTATGATTTCAACCTCAGATCTGGTTGATTTTGAACTGGTTTTGACTAGTTTTTCCAGATTTTTGAACGTTTTCAGTCTGATTTTCATGCTTTTTACTCGTTTTTTCCAGATTTTCAAAAAAATTTCAATTTTTTATTTTAATTTTCTGAGAGTTCTATTGAGTTTTTCGAACTTCTGAGTGCGTTTTCAGAACTCGGGACCCTTCTAAAAATAGAAACTTTCCAAAAATAGAAACTTTCTAAAAATAGAAAAAGCAAACCCTAAAAAATAGGGAACGTTGTTTGGTCGAAAAATGCCAAAAATGAAAAATCGAAAAAGCAACTTTTCCTAAAAAATAGGAAGTCTCAGAATTGGCCGAATTCACAGTCGATCTTCGTCTCTTGGGCCTTCTGAGCGCTTCCATGATGTCTACGCACTGATTGAAGCATGAATTATAGACTCGGCTCGGGCAACTCTCGGCAAACTGACTTGAAACTCTTAGCAAAGTGATCTCTCGTAACCGTTGCAAGGAGACAGAACCCTAAAAAAAACTAACGACGGCGGGGTCCCCATTAGCGATGGGGCAATGTGTGAAAAGGTCACAACATCTGGCGACTCCACGTGGGGAATGTTCCTGAACATTCCAGAGATAATATCCATTTCAAATCCAAAATCTTGAATTAATTCTACCTAACTCATCCCTTGACCAAGAAGAGTACTTAAAAGGGAAGAGAAATCCTAGACTGTATCAAGGTATCTTATCCTTCAGTTATAAGTGTGTGCACATGGGTTTATTCCTGTCTCTTAAGACCAATACGACTCTTTGGTTCCGTGATGGCTTTCCAGTGTATTTCCGGTCTTAGCTCCAAAAGCATCCTTGGATAGAGCCTCGCTGCCAGCGAGCGTCCATAGCCCCGGCGAGGTTATCTGCTATAATCCCACGGAGATTGCTCTACTTCCGGCGATTTATTTCTTTTTGTTTTGATTTCTTTGGTACACCTGTAGAGATTTCCGCACACCCAAAAGCCAAGTGTTTTGATTTTTCATTCTTTTCCTTTTGATTCATTTTGATATTCTTTCCTTTTCATATATTTCCACACTTTGGCCTGTAAGCAATGAAGCTCACCTGGGCTTGAGCATTATAGTGGCGCTGAAGCAAGACTTCTGATTACCTTCTAGCCAACAACTTCACCTAGGAGACCATAATGACTCAGAGAACTCTTTTAAGTGTGTAAAATGTCATAACTGCAAGATTCGGTATCAAGACACAATAGATGACTTCCTTCCCAGTCAAGTACTACCCTCGACCTTAAGACACTTTAGAAACAATTAATTCAGGATTCATAGATTTTCCATAAATGTTTACCCGAGGAATACTCACAACCTTCTTTAGCAAGGTCAAACCAAAATGTGTGCGTGTAAGCAACATCACCCTTCTCGCGGAATGGGACACCCTCCTTATTGAAAGCAACACAAAGCAAAGCAAAACGAAAGCAAACGGAAAGCAAACAACTACTCTAAGGAAAGCGAGGAAAACAACTAATCTAAAGAAAGCAAAAACAAAACCCGAAAGCAACTACTCTAATTATATACAAATAAGCTCCCTCAAGGAACTCAAGGCCGGAAATAATGTTTCAGAAATTGCCCGTTAACGGGCAGTGGGATGTCCTCCCCTGTCAAGGTCTTCAACTTAAATGCATTTTCTCCCAATATCTCAGCAATTTGGTACGGTCCTTTCCACAAGTTGTCGAACTTATCGTGATCTCCTCTTCGTTCGTGGGCTTTATCCCAATATAGGACCAGGTCGGATATTCTGAAAGACTTCATTGTAGCACGTTTGTCAAACCATCTTTTGACAATTCCTTGGTGTTTGGCAAAGTTTTCGAGAGCGTAATCTCTCTGTTCTTCTAGTAGTAACAATTGTGAAAGGCGAATCTGAACTCTATCATTTGGGTCTAAATATTCGTGCATGAACCTGAGTGTCGGAATCCTCAGCTGGATGGGAAAGACGGGGTCTTGCCCATAAACTAGGTGATATGGAGAGGTTCCCAATGATCTTTTGGCTCTTGTCCTGTCTGCCCACAAAGCAAACCTGAGTTGGGAATGCCAATCTCTTGGATTCTGATCTAACAATTTCTTGATGACGTTGAGTAGATTCTTGTTTGTGGACTCCGCCAGTCCATTACCCTGGGGGTAGTAATTTGAAGAAAACTTTAATGTGATCCCGTAGTCGAATGCCCAATTTGAAAACTTCAATGAGGTAAATGCAGATCCGTTGTCACAAACAAAGGCCTTAGGGCAACTGAATCTGGTGATGATATGTTCTTCTAAAAACTTGATAACTGCATCTGTGGTACAATTCTTCAGTGCCTGCGCCTCAGACCATCTGGTGCAATAATCTGTTGCTGTCAAAATATAACGATGTTGTGTTGAAGAGGGCGGGTTTATCATGCCGATAAAATCGAGTCCCCACATTGCAAATGGTTTCACTTCCGTGATTGGCTGTAATGGCATAATGGGATTCTTTTCACGTGTGGTAGTAATTTGGCAGGTATGACAGGTTTTAACATGCTCATATGCATCTTTGAATACCGAGGGCCAATAGTACCCTGCTCTCAAGATTTGGTAAGCTGTTGCCTGACTTCCTCCATGTCCTGTCCCGAACTTAGAGTGGAAGTGTTCCATAATCCTCTTAGCTTCATCGTTTCCTACACACCTTAAGTAAATCCCCTCATGATTCTTTCTATGGAGAATTGAGCCCTGGAGCATATAGCGTTGGCATTTGAGTCTGAAGGCTCGCTTTTGTGCGGGATTCATCTGTGCAGGATACTTGTGGTTTGTCAAGTATGCAAGGATATCATAATACCACTCTTTTGGGGGAGTGTCTATTAATACATATGTCTGTTGCACTAAACCAGGCCCTTCAATGGCCATCGTCTGAGCTAGAGCTTGTCCACGGACCAGCTTCATCGACTGTAACTCAATATCGTATTCTTGGATAGTGGCGACCCACTTTCCTCTTCTCTCTCCTAGCTCGTTCTGCATTAAGAGTGCCTTAACAGCCGCATCAGGAATGATGGCGAAGACCTTACTCCTTAAGATATAATGCCTAAATTTTTTGATGGCCTTTACCAGTGCATAGGCCTGCTTCTCAATACTTGGATATCTTAATTCGGCATCTTTGAGCGGTGAGCTCATGAAAGCTATGGGATGCTCATCCCTCTCTTCTGTCCTCTGAGTTAACATCGCTGCACAGGAATGTTCTGATGCAAAGGAGTACAAGTAGAAAGGCTTTGTATAGTCTGGGCTAACCAAGACAGGAGCATCAATGATAGCCTGCTTGATCTCTTCAAATTCCTTCTTTGTCGGCGTGGTCCACTCCATTTTTGCATCCTTTTTTAGCATTTCATTCAAAGGTTTTACTATCTCAGCAAAACCGGTGATAAATTTTCTGACAAAGTTGATCTTCCCGAAGAAAGATCTCAATTCTTTTTGGCTAGTAGGCAAATGAATCCTTGATATTGCCTCTACACGTTCAGGATCAATCAATATCCCTTTCTCGGTGATCAGGTGACCTAACAATTTGCCTTCGGTGACCCCGAAGATGCATTTCTTTGGATTTAAGGAAATCCCATACCTTTGGCACCTCTGAAATACCTTCTTCAAGTCCTCCACATGGTCCTCTCTTTTCTTTGAAAACACCGTCAGATCATCCATGTAGATGATTATACATTTTCCAATCAAATCCCGGAAGGCGATGTCCATGGCCCTCTGAAATGTGGCTCCTGCGTTAATTAGCCCGAAGGGCATTCTTTTATGGTTCCATTTATTGGTGGCGTTGTTTTTTTTCATCTGTCTCTCCATAGGACTTGGTTATACCAGAATATCCAGTCCAGAAGGTTATCATTGGTGACATTAATGTCGCAGTACTTCATCCAGCGATGGTGAGGAGGGTAATTATCGCTTTTCAAAATATTCAAATTAAAATCACGCGCCCAGCGATTTTGCAGTTTTCTTCGCGGGATGGGGTGAGCCCATTGGGTAGGCGTAACGGGAAAATGATTCTGTGTCAATAGTTTCTTTACTTCTTGATGGATCAGTGGTTCCAGCCATGGATTAACGGGTCTCTGGCGCTGCCTGAAAGGCTTACTTCCTGGCTTGAGTGGAATTGTATGTGTGATAATGGAAGTATCATAGGTCTTCAGGTCTTCGTAGCTCCATGCTATGACGTCGGGGAACTGTTTCAAACTCTGAATAATTCCCATCTTTTCTTTAGGCGTGCAAGTCTTTCCTATGCATACATTTTTAGCTTCGCGCTCTGCTCCTAGGTTCACTTTTTCATACTGATCACCTTCAATCCTTTGGCTTTTCATCTGATCAATTTGATCCTGATCAAATACTCTTTCTAATTGTATCATCCCCCTTGGAATGATATTCATCCTCAAGTTCAGTATGCCATCCTCATCGAATTCGGCTTCCTTCTGAGTTTCTTCTTCATCAATAACTTGTGCTGCAAAAACATCGGAATTTGTTAAAAATTCACGGATGTGGTCGTCATCCTCAAAAACCTGGAAGTTTGTAATATTATCTGGAATGGATGGTAGGGATGACAGCTCCACCGTGAACTGACTTATGCCATCCATGGCTAGCGGCTCTAGTGAACTGGCTGCTTGTGCCAAGGAATTTGCCACTTGATTATTCGTTCGGCTCATGGACTGAATATTGAAAGCATCAAAGCTCTCGACAATATCCCACACTCTGTTGCGGTAGCAAGTCAGTCTCTTATTGTGGCAAACATATTGCTTCTTTATTTGCTTCATGACTATTTCTGAGTCTCCAAGAGCATACAACACTCTTGCTCCTTTTCTAAGTGCCAGGAGTAACCCATGAATCAGAGATTCATATTCTGCTACATTGTTTGTGCATGGGAACTCCAATCTGTGAGCAGCAAGATAGACCTCTCCCTTTGGACTGATCAACTCGAAACCGGCTCCAGCTCCTTTCTTCGATCGGGATCCATCAAACTTTAAGATCCAGACTCGTTCTTGCTGTGAAGACTGTGGAGCTTGTGAGCTTTCATTTTCTTCTTGATGTTCTTGCTCGGATTCCATCTCTTGTATTCTTGCTGAGGGAAAGCCATCGATATGATTGACTTCTATATGATCTGAAAAACTTGATGTATGTGGGATACTTCTTTGCACTTCTCTTATAGCCATATGGCACATCTTGCAAATAAATTCTGAGTGAGCCGTGTTATGCACTCGGCACCAATTTGGCAACAACAGATCTTGAATCTGAATATCTTCTTGTATTTCCATCTTCATTTGGACACTCTTCCAAACAAAGTTTCTAAAACTTTCAAACATTCTTGCATCACTATCCTGGGAGTCCTCTCCCCTCTCAATCAACACATCTGTGGAGTCAATCATTTGATTATTTCCCTGGATTGATTCATGTAGCATGAGAACTTCATTTGTTTTAGGCCTGTAAGTGCCTAAATCTGTCTCTAGAAACAAGATCTCATTATTCTCTCCGTACTCAGTAATCATTAACCTGAGTCTTGGGGTGCTATCAATCCGTATCTGGTTTGGGACTCCTTTCCATGGCAACCACATATGGGAAAAGTCTGTGGCAATATACCCGTTCAGCCTTCTCGCCCAGTCTCTGCTCAAGAGCATGCCATATCCGTCAGGGATATCTACCACTGAAATATCTATGCAACTCTGTATCCTTAGGTCTGCAGCTAACTGCATGTAGATATTGTTTAATTCTCCCATAACTGGGACTTCTGTTTTATCTAACTGTGTGACCTTCTTGTTGGTTCTTGCAGGTACAAGTCCCAACCTGTGGCAGATTGCAAGTGGCATCACGTTGCTTGAAGCACCGGAATCCACTAGGCAATTGTGTAGCATTTTACCAAATATCCTGACTGATAATAGAAATGGGGCAGGTTCATCTTTTCCCTGGTAGAAGACTACCGGATGTTTGTCCCGCTTATTGGTATCTTGATTCTTCTCTTTCTGATTCCTAGGCACAATGTCCTGCCTTGGCGGGGTATGCGGTTGCTCATTTGCCAAGACTTCTTCTTGAAAAATATCCGTGTCCATAAGGACTTCTTCTGGTGACATATCCTTTTGATCTGAACTCCCAGACGATGCCTGGGTCATCTCTTCAACACTAGAAGGTTGTTGCGGAACATTAGACATATTTGCCGTCACTTCTGATTCGGCAATGTTAGTGTTTGCTGGAGCATTGGGTACTCCTCGGTTTGGTACATTTTGTGGAACATTTCTTGGAACAACAGCTTCGATCGAACTGCCCAAAAGTGTTTCCCGAATCTCAGGAATTCTCATTAGCTCAATCAAAGGCAAGCTGACCTTCATTCGTTTGAATTCATCTAACACATACGAACTCAACCTCTTTAGCTCTTCCCGGGGACGATCTCTTGGCTGAGCTTGAACTTGTTCTACTTGTGGGTTTACTTGTCTTGTTTGTCCTGCTTGAGAAGCGGTAGCTTGTCTAGTTTGTTTGGTTCGTGGAGCGATAACTTGCCTTGCTCCACTTATCTGAGTATTCTGTTGGTAGTACTCCGGGGAATCTCTGGGAAGAGATGGCACGTTGGTGGCATTCGGATTCGGCGGGGTCTGAAAATTGTTTGGTGGCACGGATGAAGTCAAAGGCTCATTCTGACGATGATTCCTCTGGTATATCCTCAATGGATTTCCAGCTGCCTGTTGGAGCACTTCTCTGGTTCCTTCTACCAGAACATTGTTGTATAATGGAAAATTGTATCGACACCATGGATGATTATATGGTGCAATTTCTAGGCCTTGAGCATCTTGGCCTCCAGGGCCATTAGCAGTCTGATATAAAGATCTTGTTGTGCGGAAACAGGTATTCTGAAGGAAATCAAGTATTTTCAATCCACAAGGGCTTGATCATACTTCGGTGCAGGAACTAACTCGTATCCGGTTATTGGAGGATTTTCCGCCTCGGAGTTTCTTCTCTCACTTTTGAAAATATCGGCGGCTACCTGGAACTCACGACAATGTAACTCGGAATGTTGGTCTGTGTTATGGATCCTGCACCATCCTGATAGTGCTGCCTCAGCTAGGAATACTTTGTTCGCGGGTCGATTGTCAGCCGGTGGATTATCCAGGGGTGATGGTACAGTACCATTGTTTGGTCCAGTATTCCAGGTCTTCTTTTGGAAGCCTGGGTTATTATTCCGAGGACCTTGATAATTCCCTTGATAATTTTGGTTATCCCTTTGATACCCTTGGCCTTGACCCTGATAATTACCATGAGGTGCCTGATAACTTCTCTGAAAACTCTGAATTTGGCTGTTTTGTCCCTTCAGATAAGTGACTTCAGTAGACAGCCTTTTGACTTGTTCAATCAAGTCTTTCATTTCATCTTTTTCTTCTTGACTCCGCGTCGAAGTTGACGCGTTCTGGAGATATACGGGCTGAGCTGGTGGTACTTGGGACATAGGAGCCCCAGGATGGATGACCATTTGGTTGCCCATTGAAGGAACTGGGTTCAACATAGGCGTCTGATGAGCCAATGCCCGATTAATATCTTGTATTTGATTTTGGGAGGCTGCGTTTCCCAAGTAATTGAGCGGACCAGGAGCCATACCTACTCCTAAACCCGTGCTAGCTGTTATTGCCGCAGCATATGCTCCCTTCAGATCTGCTGGGAGTGGATTGGTGGACTTCACAAACATGGCAGTAAGACGATCCAAAGCTTCATAATAAATCGGCAATGCTGCTGCATTGTCTAACAGGTAAGGATCTCTTAGCCTTGTGTAGGCTTTGTGGAATCTATTGTTAAATGTACTGATAGGCTCGTGTTCTTGTCTCTTAATTTCCACAAATTGCCTATATAAATCGGATGGAGCAATAGGTGGCCTGAACTTCTCCAAGAAAGCAGTCTTCATTTCTTGCCAAGTGCGGATAGAGTTGGCGGGCAAATGGATATACCAATATGAGGCCTCCTCATCGAACGTGTAGGGGAAAAGCCTACAGGCAACATCTTCTTCTCGGATATCCCTATTTTGGAGAAGATCCTCGAAAAGCTTGATATGCTCGTCTGCGGTGTGGTTCAGGTCACCACTATGGAACTTGGAACAAAAGTGTTCCGGATTCTTCGGTAAATCATGGTAAACAGCAAATGTCATGGGTGATGCATCAACTGGACCCCACGCCATTGGAGCATTTGGTTGGTTTGGTTGGTTTGGTTGCATGGGTGGAACGGGTTGCACGGGTTGTGCAGCCACTGGAATTGGTTGACAGTCTGGAAAGAGACCAAAAGGAACTCTCTCGCTTGGTGCTTCTTCACTGGACCCAACTGCGCTAGATGATGCCTCCTGCGATGCTTCAGACTTCTTCTTCTGCCTATTCTTGTAGGGCGACAACTCTATAAATTCTTTAAAAGAGTTCGGAGTAGATCTGGTAATCTTCCGCAGTCTATCTGCTGAGAAAGAGCCAATTCGATCTAGCGTGCTCTTCAATCTTGTTGAGGTGGTGCAGGAGCTGGGGGTGCAGGAGCTTGTGGTGCAGGGGCTGCTTGATTTGCTTGTTGGTTCGCTTGTCGGTTGTGTTCTCGTTCAAGAGCTTCAAATCTTTCAACAAGGAGGTCCTGTCGAACGTTGAACTCAATTCGTCGTGCTCTTTCTTCTTCTTCCTCGAGAATAAAACGCATGCGAAACCAATCAGGAGCACTTCTTCTCACTTGCCACGCGAGGCTGAATAATTCGGTGATGATGTCTTCCTGTTCGTCGTGAAAACCCAGGTTAGGCTGTAACACTGGCTGAGGATCTTGATCAGGTTCCGGAACGTTGGCTGGGAGCCCCTTTCTTCATCCTACTGTCAACACTTGAGGATGAACCTGTAGCAAATGATCGTTCAATCTCTTCAAACTTTTCTTTTAGGCGATCTATTTTCTGCCTTATCAGATCTTTCTTGATTGCTTCTTCGAATCTCTTTCCTTTTTCCTCTTCTCTAGCTAGGACTTGGCTTGTCTGTCTGAATTGAGCACGATCGGCCTGTGTCTTCCAAGCTAGTGTATATAACTGATCAATAATATCCGTTGGTGGTTGATCTGGTTGTTCAACAGGTACATGAAAAGGAAACTCATGCGGTAGTACCATTCTGCATCATGCCTACTGCCTGAACTTGTAGTGATGTATCAAAGATTTCTTTTCATCAGCCCTCCTTCTAGCGCCAATTCAATGTTGATGTGTGTTTTATCATCCACCAAACATTCAGAATAAAAATGTCCAAAGACACTCTATCCTCTCTTGAAAAACCACCGCGTAGGCGATTCCAAGGTTTCTTTAGTCGGGTCTCGACGTGTGGATAAGTTCAGTGGTCGTTGTGATTTGCTGGTAATGAACAAGGGGACTTACGCAAGAATATCTTTGCAAATTCAGGACTTAGGAAATGTATCGTTGATGACTCTTAGTTGAGACTTTCAGTGGATCTCAAAAAAATGGCAAAAAGAATAGGGTTCAGAGAGTCTAATCTAAGCCTAAAAAAATCAAGAGACAGTAAGGACTTGGTGAAGCGAAATAAACCACATTTTGTTTCGCCTCCTGTTGGACAACATACGCAAAATGGGTGCGATCTTCAAAGGGGTTGTGAGAATGATATTCAAACCTTGGGTAAGGTTGAAGTTAGGCTTCCACACTTAGGAGCTCAGGCTAACTTTACGCATCGGATGAAAATCATCCATCTGAAGAAAGTATGAGCTACACTTCACCAATGAGTCAATACGATCAATCTTTCATTCAATTAACAACTTTTCAAAGCAAATTCTATCTAAGCTAACTTTAATTCTAATCTATGGTGGAAGATAATATGCAACCTCGCTTACCATTCAACAATAAGAAGTGATTCAAGGCAAATCATGCTCAAGAGCTTTTATCATTCAAAATAGTCTCAATGCGACAATATACATAATCTGTCTCCACACAAATGAAAATGAGAGCACTAGTTTATATAGAGCTCCAAAAATGAAATGAAGGGCCGAGATTAAAACAAGATCAACGGCCGAGATTATTACAACCAAACCCTAATTAGGGTTTCCCAAATCAACAAGAGTTAATCATCAGAAATCAGTCAGAAAAGTGGCAGTTCCAGCTATAATCTAGGAGATGCGTCCTTATCCATTCGAGTGGCATTGTGTTTGGCGAATCTGGACACTACGGCAATGACTTCGTCCATCGTGACAGGAGGTAACATGCTGATCCGGAATTCTAGTCCGTCCAACTTCTCGGCGCATCTGGCAAAGGTACCTTCCCAATCTGTCTCCTGCTTCTCAAAATCTTTCCGAATGGATGAGAGTCTTGCCACTCTCGCAAAGTCCTGCTTCGAAAATGGTCCAGCGGTCGGGAAGAAAGTTTCTTGAACTTTTTGCTTCAGTCTCTCTAACTGCATGTCGTTCTCCCGGATGACTTCATGGTCGAACACTTCTGTAGTTATCATGCACATCTTCTCCTGGATTTTCCTGACCTGTTCTTCAATTCCAAGCCCATCGATCCTCGCCTTCTCCAATACTTCTTCTCTTATTGTCACTGCCCAAAACCAGTGATGAAAATCATATGCTGCCCCTGCAGCGATCACCCTTTTATCAACTAACTCCTCCCTCGGAGTGCTCTTCAAAATCCTAAGGCTCGGAATAAGCCTTTCTTGCATATCTGGGATACCATCCCATGTCTCTGCCATATCCATCAACCTAGAAAGAAACGAAGAGGTTCGTCCATAAGCCAGCGCCAACCTCTCCATGAACAAGGCAGCTTCCATGCCTTCACCTGCCATCCAGTCTTGCGCTTCCCTGGCTGTCACCATTCCATGCTCAACTTCCTGAGTCATCTCCTGTGATGAATTGAGGAGAGGAGGAACAGTTGCATTGCCCTGATCTAGCGGCTGGGTCAAATGCTGGATATATTCTTTGAGACGTTTGACCTCATTCTTATATTCCTTCTTCTTGGTCACTTCCTTTTCCAGTCTCGCTTTAATGGTCGAGACAGAATTATCCAACTCCTCTACTTCTTGACCTTTTGATGTCGGACCAAGGTCAACAGTGGTGATAGCATACTCCTGCGGAGTGATTTCGTCCATTGGTTTGTCCACTGTAGGTACTGCAATGTGCACGGAACGGTGGCCTGTCTCATTCCTCTGGATGGTGGAAAACTTTTTGGCGGGCTTCTTGGTGGCAACTTGTTCTAATCTTGCCAAGAAATCGGCAGTATCGTCCTCTTCTCCCTGTTGAGCCTCAGCAGGCACCTGAACTTTCATTCTTTCTAATAGCCAGTCTGGAATGGTTGACTGTTCAATGCCATCCTCCACTTGGACCTCGTCTTCGTTTGGAACATCCATGACTCCTCTGAGGGCGGAAATCATTCCTTCCTCTAAGTCATTATCCCGGACATCCATGTCATTGTCTGAACCTAAAATCTCTGTGCCGGCTAGTGATGCAGGCTCTTCATCATCTAGTTGGATAGGTTCATTGTTCACTTCCTGAGCTGCAAGAGGTTCGAGCATCTCAACCAAGGAGTCGTCTATATTAGCCACCAAATGGTCAACATTCCTGGACGCCGCTGACCGAGAAGGTCCTCCTTTATGCTTCTTGGAAACAGGTTCTGCACTTGGCACCATTTCTTTTCTTTTCTCTCCGATACCGGCCATGTCTTGATGGGATGCCCCAGCATTAGAAGAGTATGACTCTGATTCGCTCAACAGGTCATAGGTGAGCGTGATTCCCTTCTGTCTCAATTCCTGGGCATGACAATCAACCCACCACTGGGAATACTTAGTTACTGGCCTCATTAGGGTGGCTAGGTCTGCGTGCTCAGGCTCTGACCATTTCACCGGAGGGAGAGGTCTGCTTTCCTCAAAGCGTGGCTGGACATGATTTCCATCATCTTGAAGCTGATCAGGCACTCGGCAGAACTCGATTGTTCTCATAAAATCCAAGGACATTCTGGACCACATCTTCCGCCTGACCTCATACTCATCGGCTGCATTTGCCCAGAAATCCTCCAATTCCTGTCTGTGCTTGTACTTCCTTCCTTCCACCGTCCGAATGTTGTGATGTGGGTCATAGTTGACCCTGGACTTGTATGCCGTGAAAGGGTACCATTGGATTTCTAATCTAGCACTTTCAGCCGCTTGTGCTGATGGACAGTACTCTAGCATGTTCCCGATGAAGAATGGGAATGTGACGGACGCCTTCTTGGTCGGCCTCTGAATACTCTGATACTCTTCTAACTGTCTCAAAACCTCAAGCAATATCATCCGATCAGTCGGATAGATAGGCAATTTATAGGGATTTCCAGTAAATCCCTGGATCCTGATATATGTAAATTTAGGGAACTGGATGAACCAAGACCCATATTTGCTGATAAGACTTTTCGCTTCATGGCTCAGCCTTTGGTGCACTCCTCCTTGAAGCTTTCTGGTAATGTGCATTAGGAATGCATCATGTACCCTCCTGAAGTGAGTCTTCTCCTTCAACTGGAGCTGAGGATAGCAGTCGTAAGGCCTAAGCTCGTTCTCCCCATTGCCAATTCTGCCCTTGCAGATCAACCCTGGATATTTGTATGACCTGGCTAATAGGTATACCACGTATGAACTCATGTGAAAAGACTTGGTCTTTTCAAGGTTGATCAGCTGCTCATGGAGGTTGTCACTTATCATTCGTGACCAGTTGAACATTTTAACTCCAGAGGTGACCTCGTCGATAAAATAATACATCCAACTCTCAAAGAAGGCGCCCTGCGGGTTGCCAGCTATTCTGTTCAGCATCAGCACAATATCCCCAAAATCTTCCTTGAAGTCCGTGCGGCGAGGCCTCTTGGGCAACTTCTTGATTGATGGCTTTGGCTTGTCCATCCAAACCTTGTTGACTGTTGTGGCACATAGATCTGGCTGACCATCATATAGCATTTTGGCTTCTTCTTTGGTCTTATAGACCGTTCTTGAATGCTCTGGAATGCCGAAGGTCTCCTGAATTGATACTTCGTTCAAGTGTGCCAAGATCCTTCCGTCAGGGGCGATAATCTGTCTTTTCTGGGCATCATAATGGCGAGCACATTCCACCATTAACTCAGCACAATCCATGGCCGGAGGGAATCCAGCTGCTTGGAATATCCCGTTTCTGATCATTCTTTGGGCTATTGCTGAGGGAAGTCTTTTCTGACCGTATACTCTCTCTTTGAATTCGTCAAAGTCAACGTGCCCAAGGTCAGTATCCACGACATTCTTCCACTTTGAGATGACTTTAGTCTCCTTCTGAGCACCCTTGTTGGCGAACTTCATTTTCAGCTTCCTGGATAATCCGCCTTCCGTGTCCGTCAACCTGCAGTCATAAAATTAACATTAATATAAAGACCTTTTAAAATAATTTAAACCTCGTGCCTTGGATTCGAAAAATTGACTTTCAGCTGTTCAAACAATTAATTTGCTGCGAAAAAGCAAGCTGAAAGTGACTTGAATGAATTTGAAAATCTTGCCAGAACTTCGTCAAGATGAAAGGGCATAAAAAGATAGCAAATTTAACTGACCAATCACCAAACCTCAGAGAAGGATCGTCAAATGCAAATCAGATTTAAGAAATCTGATTTTTTTGAAAAGTGCGCCCCTCTTCAAGAAGAATTCAGCTTTGAATAAATATCCTTTTCTTTTCCCGCGAAAAATTCCTCAGCATAACACTGCTTTTCTCTGTGAGAAAATTCGACTTCGCTAATGGACGAATTAATTGCCTGACGATTTCGAGAAAGATTAAATTTCTCTTCAGCTGTGTGTGAAAAATGAGTTGCTGAAACTCATTATAATGCTGAGAGGTTGAATTCGATTTAGTAACTGCCATCTTTCTTCTTGATCCTCGATTTGTTTTCATTTTCCAAACAGGCAACTTTCCTTTTATTTTCCGACAAGGCTCAGTCTCGAACTTATCCGAGCAAATCTCCAAAATTTGATTTTTTTATTTAATGTTTATCTCTGATTTTTCGAATTTTTTAAATAAACATTAAATAATTTAATTAAATTCATGGTGAATTTAATTTTCTTCTTGCCGGATTTCATTTCCGCCTGGCGTGCTTTACTTTCGTCCGATTCGTGTCTGGCAATTTTGATTTTGTCCAAGGAATTTTTAAATTCCAAATAGTTGAGAATTAATTATTAAAATATTAAAATATTTTAATTAATTCTAACCCGTTCGTCTTGGACCCATGGCTATTTCCATTTTTCTTCCGTTTTTCTTGGCTGAGAGTGTATTTTCCGATTTCGTCCTTAATTTCGTCTAGCCAAACCAAATCTTAAGCCATTCCGTCGAGAATTTCATTGCCAGATCCTCATTTTTCTTTGCCGAGGCGAGATTTTAAGCTCATTTTTCTCTATCCAAGTCAAATATTTCCTTGCTCGGTCGAATTTTTCTAGGCAATATCCTTGTCCGAATGTCTTTGCCGGTTGAATTTTCCTGACGTCTAACATATTCTTCATCCCTTTGGTCAAGGACGATCCTTCCTTTCCCTTTACCTCGTGCATTTTTCTATGGTCAAAGTTGACAATTTCTTCGCATTTTCCATACTTAGGCAAATTTGGCCCTTCATTTCCCTCATCGTATTAGGCATATTCCGTTTCATTCCTTGCCATATCCTGATGTTCTTTAGCACATGTCCTTTCAAGCTTAGCATTTGTCATTTCAAAAATGTCTGGATGTCTAGCCAACGTCTTCATTTTCCATCCATTAGCCTCTATACTTAGAGCTTTTCTTTGGATTTGGCCTTGACACTTAGCCAAAAATCATCATCTTATCATCTTGGGCGGAATTCATTGGCATCTTGGACGGTCATCATGGATTCCTTTAGCAACTTGCTAACTCCTTCCAAGTGCATGGTGGACATCTCTCCTCTTTGGATATGCATCTTGGACGTAGATCATGGATGTCTTAGTACTTATTCCCATCGTTTTATCCTTTGGAAATGATATAATGTTTGGCCAAAAATTATCCTTCCACCTTTTTAGGCTTTCATATTTAGCATATTTCGAAATTTTCCCTTGGTAGGCATCAACACTTAGTAAAATTTCAATTTTTTCTTACTTCATAAG
This sequence comes from Sequoia sempervirens, assembly GCA_007258455.2. Lineage (NCBI taxonomy): Eukaryota > Viridiplantae > Streptophyta > Pinopsida > Cupressales > Cupressaceae > Sequoia > Sequoia sempervirens. The sequence goes on from VDFB02162924.1 coordinate 23,426, forward strand.
TCTAGGCGGACTTTACTTGACTTTCAGCCAAGTCCCACCCTTTAAGGGCGGACTTCTCAAGCATTTTGGACGAGTTTCATGCACATGGGCGGCCTTTGAAGGTCTTTGGGATGTCTCCCTTTGAAGATGGCGGACTTCTAGCCTTCTTTGGACGTGCCTTTTTTGAAGATGGCGGACTTCATGAGCCTTTAGGATATCCCCCTTAACTGCTGGCGGACTTCAAAGCTGTTTGGCACAAGTGTGGCGGACTTTAGGGGGTGTTAGGATGTCCATTTTGGAGATGGCGGACTTCATAGCATGCATGGATGAGGATGGCGGACTTAAGAAGGTCCAAGGATATGCTTCAAGATGCAAGGCGGACTTCATGAGGTGCAAGGATGCCAGGGGCGGACTTTGAAGGGGTCAAGGATGTGCCTCCAAGATGCAGGGATATGATTCCCAAGTGCTGGGCGGACTTCAAGACTTTGTTGGACATCCTCCTTAGCTGCTGGGCGAGTTCCATGACCTTCCAGACCTTCACATACCTTTCTTCATCCTTCTTTCATGGCGAATTTTCCAGACTTGCACAGATTTCTCACAAACTTCACCATTTTTGAGTTGATTTTTATGATTTCATCTTCGAACCTGATTGATCTTGACTGGTTTTTTGACTGGTTTTCCAGATTCTTGAATGTTTTTGGTATGATTTTCATGCTTTTTACTTGTTTTTTCCAGATTTTTCGAAAAATTTTCAAAATTTTCAATTCGATTTTCCGAGAGTTCTATTGAGTTTTTCGAACTTCTGAGTGCGTTTTCAGAACTCGGGACCCTTCTAAAAATAGAAACTTTCCAAAAATAGAAACTTTCCAAAAATAGAAAAAGTAACCCTAAAAAATAGGGAACCTTGTTTGGTCCAAAAATGCCAAAAATGAAAAATCGAAAAAGCAACTTCTCCTAAAAAATAGGAAGTGTCAGAATTGGCCAAATTCACAGTCGATCTTCGTCTCTTGGGCCTTCTGAGCGCTTCCATGACATCTACGTATTGATTCAAGCATGAATTACTGACTCGGCTCGGGTGACTCTCGGCAAACTGACCTGAAACTCTTGGCAAAGTGATCTCATGTAACCATTGCAAGGAGACAGAACCCTAAAAACTAGCAACAGCTGGGGTCCCCATCGGCGATGGGGAGGCGATGTGTCAGGTCACAACCTAAGATTCTGGAATTCGCCATACCCAACCTCAGGATACGATCTTGAGCCACTGCGATCCAGTGCGGGATTGATCTGCGTGCGATACGGATTAAGTCAGGATTAGTTTTTTATTTGTGATTAGTATCGATTCTTCCTTCTTTAGCAGTTCTTCGAGGATTGGCGCATGAAGAATCGAGCGAAGATAGGCGTTCGTCGATAAAACGTCTTTTTAATCATTTTATTATTTTTTTGACCATATGTTGACTTCTAAACATTAAAATATTCATTGCAACCCTAATTTCGACCTCCAAACACACTAAAAAGGTAAAAACAATTTCATTTTAACAATTTGTGAAAGAAAAACGAATTTTTTTGCCTCCATTGCTGAACTTGCTCTCTTGCTTGCACAAGCTCAAACAGAGTTGAAGGCTGATCGTTGGTAGTTCAAGGTTGATTGCTGTGCTATTCCTAAGCACTTGCAAGTGTTTGCCAAGATTCAAGAAGACTGTAGAGCAAGATTTGTTCAAAAATGGTAGGTTTCTTTGAAATTTTTTGATTTTTTTTTTACATTTTTTTTAATGAATGTGAAAATGGACTGAGAAACAATTGATGTTGACCATGCAGCTGCCACACCTGCTGCTAAATCTTCCCATTCATACTTGCAACTTTGGCCTTTCTTGCAGCTTTTAAATTTTAAAACAAGAGAAACCTTTTTCAGTTTCAAGGACTTTGAAAACTACAAGAAACTGTTTTGAGAATTGCTTATTTGCACTAAAACAACAGTTATTTTCTGAGGAAACAAAGACTAATTGTCGTAAAACAACTCTGACTCGCTCTGTTAGAATGGTGTCATCTTCTATAAAGTTCTAAATGGAAGTTATTAAATATTTCAAGTTGAAGAACCATATTCTTTCTTAAGCAACTTTTTGTATCAGACTCTGAAATAAACTCTCAGACTGAAAATATTTCATTCCCCATGCTACAACAAGGTTGTGCACAAGAATTGATGATACCAAAGTAGGCATCAAAATGTGCCCAGGTTTAAACACAAGAACTGCTAATTTCAATAATCTTCATAGGTTTCATTCAATCTGACTGTAAAAACCTAGGAGATTCGCTTCATATGTTCCTTGCTACTTTCCCTTGGAAGCCACTCAGGGGGTAGAAAATTTGGAACACACAAAATGATGGCAATGCCAAAAACTATAACAAAGACCACCCACTATGCTTGATTTGGTGCTTGTGCGAGTGCCACGAATGCTATTTGTGGTTCTACGCAAAATGTAGCATCTAATAATGCTAGTTTGTTTGATACTGATGACCCATATGATTCAGATTGATCAATGATCAATAATGGGCCATGGCTGATTGTAAATGCTTGACATTTTATGTTTGAACTTTAATTTATAATTTTATATCATGACAATCGAGTAATCACTAATATTTTAATATTTGACTTAGTGACTATGAAAGTGGTGATGTATTTTTGCTATGTTATTAGACTATTAATATGGTGGTGTATTCTGAACTTAATTACTACTGCAAATATGTATATATTTCTGATTTTTATATGTTTTTTGTATTGCCGTACCCAAGCCGTACCCAAATCCAAATTTTTTTTTTTGCCGAATCCCGTACCGGATTCGCGTACCCGTACCCGAATCCAAAAACGAATCGGTAACTTAGGTCACAACAGGAGTGACTCGTACGTGGCTGAGAGTGCAAGTGACGCACCAGAACGTAGCGAGGAAACCAGTCTAATCGGGTCCAACACACAAGGAGGACAGCGGGGAATGATGGCTAATCCGGAGTGGCAAAAGCTGTCGAAGTTCATGGGGAATGGGTCTGAAGATCCCGTACGGCACTGTAAGACATGTGAGACTATCTGGATAGCCAGCGGACAGGATGATCCCGACTAGTGGTTGAAAGCATTTCCAGCGACACTTAGAGACAGTGCCATTGATTGGTACTTTGAATTGGACCAACCACAAAGAGCTACATGGAGGGTATTGAAGCAAGCTTTCCAGGAGGAGTTCAAACTCCTATGGGACGATAGCGAGATTGTCATGGAGATATACAATACTAAACAAGGAAAGCACGAGGGTGTGCGAACCTACAATCGAAAATTAAAAGACTTGATAGAAAGCTTGAGGCATAGTCGACAGATGGCCTAAAGAAGAGATGGTTTATTGAAGGGTTGATTCCCTCACTTCGGCGAAAAATGAAAGTGGTACCGCCATCCTCGTACACTGAAGCATATAACCGGGCGATGGACATTGAAAGTGAGAACAAGACATCTTCGAAGGGGAAGAAGAAAGATGACAAAGAGAGTGCAGAGGAAAGTGAAGATGAATCAACAACTGTACAGGCTCTTCGCCGGGACATGATGCGGATGATGAAAGAACTGAAAGCCGACAAGGAAGGTTCCAAGGAGGTGAATTAATTATGGTGTACCGAATGCAAGACGGAAGGTCATACAAAGGCGAACTGCCCGAAAAAATTATTCTGTGACATCTGCCAAGTTATGGGACACTCCATCAAGGAGTGCTCGTACAACTTAAAAACACGAAGTTCGCAAGTGTTCTTCACACAAGGAGAACAGTCAACCCCTCCAACCACACCACCAAAACCGCAGAGCAACAATGCATCCTCTGGAGGCTACCGTAACAAGCAGAGAAATAATACGCCCAGAAGCAAAATTCAGTACGATAGCAAAGGTAAACCCATGATCCAAGGCCGGAAGTGTAATGAATAGGGTCACTTTGCAAGGGATTGTTAGAGCGGCCAAGGCACCGGGGGAAAGCTATGTAAATGGTGTGGACCGGGTGATCATGAAGACACCGATTGTCCAAAGCAGAAAGGTATCAATATGCTGGAGATAGCCGATGAAGAAGTCTTGGCAATCATGAGGGCGCAGTCGAAGAAGGCCAATTATCCAGACCCTCGTACAGAGAAAGAAAGACTCCGAGAAGCCAGGACAAAAGTAGAAGAGGCAATGATTAATGAACAGAGAAATTCTAAAGCTACCAGTACGTTGCCGTAGTTGGAGTCGGAGAAGAACATAGTACGACAGGTGCTTCACACAACCGTACCAATCAAGGTAACTGACCTTCTGCAAACAATGCCTCATCTAAGAGTAGCACTTACAAATGTTATTGAAGATAATCTTTAGAAGGGTCCGCCAGAACGAATGCCAGAACCAGTAGCCGAGACCACGGATCCAATGCTACTCGTAGTAAGTATCGGGAGGAAACCAGCCGTCGTCAAGATGGAAATTTTGGTAATGAAATTATCTAACACTATCGTCGACGGAGGCTCGGGAGTAAATGTATTGCCAGAGGAAACATGGAAGTGTTTGGGTAAGCCGACTCTCTGGCCCCCGACATTCCACCTCGTAGGAGCAGACCAGCATGGCATCAAACCCCTTGGTACATTGATGGCACAAAAAGTCCTGATTGACATGCAACAGTTCTTGCTAAATTTCGTCGTCATCCCACTGGAGAAAAAGGTGTACGACGCACTGTTGGGGCGGAGATGGTTAATTGCTCTCAAGGAAAACCACAACTGGAAGAAGAATACACTCTCGATCGAGAGTCAGGGGAGGAAGTACACTATTGATCTGAAGAACCAGGCGGTCAGTGAAGATCTGGCGTCTTTAGGATCGGAATTGGGAGAAGAATCAGATGTTGATGACAAAAGTAAACTAATGGAGCCAAATGAGGAAGGTGTACTGGAGATTGGGAGTTGCTCGGAGGACGAGACCCATTCGTTGAACGGGTTATTTCACTGGAAGATGGAAGATTATGAAGTCTTCCACCCTGATTGCAACATGCTACAAGTTAGAGAGGGGGAAGCGGAAGAAGACAAGGGCTCGACCAATGAAACATTTCCTCCAGAGTACGGTGAGTATAAGGAAGGTACGACAGAATTGGATGAAACTCCAGCACACAAGTTTGAATAGGATAAATGCATCAAGTACGAGGAGCCAACGTTGAAGAAGGTGAACCTTGGGAAACCAGAAAAACCTAAGGAGATCCTTGTGGGTGATGATTGGGACCTCGTATCGAAGGCGGCAACATTCAAAATCTTTATGGAGTATAAAGATGCCTTTGCTTGGACGTATAAAGATCTAAAAGGTGTACCATCGGAGCTGTGCGTACACAAGATTCCTCTCGTACCAGGAGCCCAGCCCGTACAGAAGAGACCGTACAGAATGAATAAAAATTATGCCGCGAAAGTACAATAGGAGATTGAGAAGATGTTGGAAGCAGGCATCATTTTCAAAGTGGAGGTCAGCGTGGGGGTGTTAGTGATTGTCATATCCTTGAAGAAAGAAGCAAAGCAGATTAGAATATGTGTTGACTTTCGGAGTTTGAATGTGGTAACCATCAAAGACCCATTTCCTATCCCCTTCACCGACACAATTCTCGAAGAAGTTACCGGTCATGAAATGTACTCGTTCCTGGATGGCTTTTCGGGCTACAACCAAAGCAGTATCATAGAGGAAGATAAGTTGAAGACTATGTTCGTGGTTGAGGACAGGGTGTACGCCTACAATTGGATGCCGTTCGGGTTGTGCAACGCGCCAGCCACGTTCCAAAGGATAATACTCCATATTTTTGACAGAATGTCTGTAGGTAATTTTAAAGCTTTCCTCGATGACTGATCAATTTATAGTGATAAAGAAAAGCATCTAAAAGCTTTAGGCGAGTGCATGGAAAGATGTATAGCAGATCGCCTTGCATTAAATCCCAGGAAATGGAGATTTATGGTGCCACAAGGAAAATTGCTAGGACACATTGTGTGTAAGGTTGGATTGAAAACCGATCCCGACAAGGTGAGAGTAATCGTACAGATGGAGGCCCCACAGAACGTCATCGGTGTGAAGTCCTTCCTTGGGCATGTGGGATACTATTGGAGATTCATCAAAAAATTTGCGCAAGTGTCATATCCTTTGGACCTACTGACGAGGAAGGGACAACCCTTCATATGGGCCGAAGAACAGGAGAAGGCATTTAACGAACTGAAGGCCTGATTGATTAGCTCACCTATATTGCTATACCCAGACTGGAATAAGGAGTTTCATGTACATGTGGATGCCTCTAACTTTGCCATTGGAGCAACACTAGCACAAGTGGGAGCACACGGGTTGGACCATCCGGTATTCTTTGCTAGTCGGCTACTCTCAAGAGCTGAAAGGAATTACAGTACGACCGAGCATGAAGCACTAGGAATGGTTTACTCCGTACAAAAGTTTAGACACTATCTCCTAGCCACGTCGTTCACCTTTTATGTGGATCACCAAGCCTTGATGTATCTAGTGAACAAGCCAATCATTCAAGGATGAGTGAGCAGGTGGCTGTTATTACTGCAAGAGTTTACATTTACCATCATCGTACGACCGGGTAAAAGCCATGTGATTGCTGACCAGTTGTCAGACTCCGGTCGGGTGAACTTGCCGAGGGAGGGGTGAATGAAGATTTTCCGGATGCACATTTATTTCAGATTGCAGTGTTGCCCTCATGGTATGAGAAGATTGGGGAATATTTGTCCACATCCACGTTCTCGAAGGAAATGCCACCAATGGAAAGGAGAAAGCTCGTTTTGAAAAGTAAGACGTTTCGGTTGATCAATGGCTTACTCTACAAGATGGGGCCCGATTAGATCCTCCGGAGATGTGTCATAGAAGAAGAAATACCAGGCGTACTGAAGGAGGCACACGAGGGTCTGGCTGGTGGTCATATGGGACCAGATGCTACAACGAGGAAAATTCTTTTGGCAGGTCTGTGGTGGCCGACGATGCACACCGATGCCAGGGAGTGGGTGTTAGGATGCGACACCTGCCAGAGGGTCGGGAAACCATTGAAGCCGGACTTCATGCTGCTACATCCCTCTCAACCACAGGAGTTGTTCGAACGATGGGGATTGGATTTCATTGGACCATTGAAGGTGAGTCAGTTGCATCGGTGCCGATACATTGTGGTTGCTACTGAATATTTGACGAAGTGGGCTGAAGCTAGAGCATTGCCCGACAACACAGCGCAGAGTACGACAAGATTTATCTATGAGGAAATAGTGACACGGTACAACATTCCCATTCAGATCACGAGTGATCGTGGAGGGAATTTTGTCAATCATGTGATTAGGCTGATGACGATGGAGTTTCGGATCTTTCACAACTTGTCAAGTCTGTACTACCCGCGAGCTAACAGCCAGGCCGAGTTGACAAATAAAGTGCTGGTATCGGTTATTCACAAGTCTTGTGGCGTGGAAGAAGCTGACTGGGAAGAGAGGTTACCAGCCGTCTTGTGGGCATACCGTATGACGTATAAGGTAACGACGGGCCACACGCCCTTCCAATTAATGTATGGTCAAGAAGCAGTGATGCCGATGGAGTACATGGTACCTAGCTTAAGGATAGCCGTGGAGAATCGACTGGGTGATACTGAAAGTTTAAAAGAACGACTATACCAACTTAATAAACTGTGTTGGCGTTTAAATTCGCACCTCTGGAATGCGGATTTGAAAACGGACAGCTATGCACAGATAAACTGCTCTTCAAATTAGGAGGGGAAGCTCCCTCTTGCTGATGGTGTTTGAAAGAAAGTAAACTAAAACTAAGTTGCCTATCTTTTTGGATCAGCTTAGAGCACAAGGTTTTTTAAACACAAACGCCGCAGCTGAGATTTTCTGATAAGAAGTTCAACTACGACTAACCCAGACTAAAGACGTTCCTAACCTCTCAAGTAATAGCAGAGCAAGAGAAGTTAGAAATCAACAAGGTAGATTCTCTGACAAAAATACTTTAACAATTTCTCTCTCAACAAATACCTACACACTTCACTGTAAGCTGAAATAAAGATCATGAAAGCATAACATAGATAACGGAAATCTGAGATTTTAGACCAAGGCAAAAGAGCCTCATGATTTTATTACTCAAATCTCTAAAACAAAACTCCCTTCTAACATGCCTTGAATAAGAAATTGCAGCTAAGGAGGCTTGCAAACTTATTCTTAACACAATAGAAAACAGCAATCTCACTAACTCCTTGTTGGCTAAGGAGGCTCAACAATTTGCTTATCACAATACAAATGAACAATACTTGAGCAACAAATAGAAGGCACAATAGGCTCAGCGTTTTGTTCTCATAAGCACGGTTTAAACTAAGTGAACTGAAACTGAATAACAACTTGCTGCAATTCAGGCTCGCAATTTGCTATGACAATAACCGTTAAAGAAACTAAATGAGCAAAGGCTCTTATTTATAGAGAAGCAGAGGAGTAGGGAACCCTAAATCTCCTTGCTTTCACAATCTAGGGCTTGCTCAGCAAGCAAGCTTTATTACTAAATCTAGAAACAAGATAACATCTAAAACCCTAGAAAGCAGAAAAAGCGGGAGGCATCGCTATCCATCTTATCTTCTTTCTATCCACTCGAAAGAATGGATAAGGATTCCAAGAATAAGAAAGCGGGAAGAAAACTACAGAAGAAGCTGCTTTCAAGCTCGATCACATCCGCTAGGAAGTCTGAGATTGTGTCTCGGTTCGGTGCATCTATACCATCAACAGCAAAACACCGCTTTTCAAGAATATCTTCGGCATCTGCAATAGATCTTAGGAAATCTTCAATCTCATTGGCCGCTTTATTGAACTTTGCTGACATCATTGAAACATGACCTATCCTTCCACCAACTGGGCTGCAACTATGAACAACATTCTGGAACTGATTTTGTACCTCCTCAAGCCCGACATAAGAACCATCCTCAAGACTGTACTGAGAGGGGATCTCTGACAAGATTGATGAAAGGAGCTTCAACCACCCTTTAATGCATGGCGATAATTCTTGAATATCCTCTCGCCGGTTTTAACTTTGAAAACATGGCTGACTCCCCTCAACAGAGATTTGTCTTTTGTGCTCCTTTATTTGCTGAGCGGTAAGAACGTGTCTAAATCGGCAATGATAATCTCATGCCTAGGTTTTACTTCAGCCCATGTTTGTTCAAATCCTTGGATGCTTTGACGAAGTTTATGAGCATTCTCTCTCAACTGGAACATCCGAGCCAAGATCTCCTTTCCTCTGACAATGAAGCTCTCAATCCATTCCTGAGTCTCTTTCCCACATATGACCAGCTGTCTTAACTGATGGTGATCAGCTGGTGTCTCTAAGATCTGGGGCAGCAACTGAGTTGTTTGGGAAGAACCACGAGCAAGGTTAGAAATAAAAAGCTTAAGCTGCTGATTTTCAGCCTTGAGGGCTGCCTTGTCTTCTCCATCTTTAAGCACTCTTTCATGTGGGTTTTCGGATACAACTTTGAAGAGACTCAAATCTGCATGTCTGGTATTTCTTCCAAGATTAGCCTTGACCATTACAAAATCATCCATGTTCACCTCATCTCTATTCTTATCTTCTGGAGGCACAGCAGTCTCTACAACAATCTCGTTATCAGGATTCCTATCAAAGTGAACTTGCTTCTTTGCCTTCTTCTTAGGAGGTTCCTGATAAATATTATCGAGATCATCAACACTCACTCGATATGAAGGCC
>VDFB02162925.1:0-12258 GCA_007258455.2 Sequoia sempervirens
ATCATATCATCTTCACCCCTATTTTAAGAGGTTCCATTTTGGTGGATCTACATTTAGGACATCATTATTCTAATTTAGAGTGCATTTACATCCTATATTTAGCTTGCATTAGCATTGCATTAGGTTTTGCATTGGTTAATTTGCATTCTAGGGTTTCAATTCTTGCATTAGTGAAAGCTCATATAGCTTGCATTGTTGCATCTAATTTCATTAAAAATCAGTAAAATTTTGCATTTGCATCTCAGATTTGCATCAAAAAACATAAAAAGCATAAAATTCAATTCTAAAATTCTTATTTTAAAAAAAAAAAAATTAATACATGGACTCATTTTCCACCTTGGGCGAATCAATCCCTTTGCATATTTTTCACTACATTTTCTAGCATTCACAATTCATTATCTGAGTTTCTGTTTGTTGTTTCTACATTTCCGTTTCACTTTCCAGAATTTTAGTTATAAGTGTTTCATTCTTATTAGCTTACATTACATTTGCATTCACCTCACATTTAGTAGCCTTTGCATGAGTTTTTGGTGTCCTATTGCTAATACCATAGTGAGAAGAAGTTTTAGACTCATGTCATCCCTCGTTAGCACAATCATTGTGGATCTTGGGTTATCTAGAGCTTTCACTCCTAGTATTGACAATAGTACACTAGGCATGGATAACACCCTTAGCAACTCCTTGCCTTCAAATAGCATGAAAGTTGAACCAAGGAGTGACAACATCCCACAAGAAAACATAATTCAAATTCATGAGGATTTAGTAAAATTATAACATCAAAGAAGCCTTGAAAACATTTCAACTACTGCAATTCCTACCATAGAAAACATTCACTACATGCTTGAAAGTGACGATGGCCTTGACCTTGTGAAAAAATTAGTTCAAATCTTTGGAAAACATCTTCCGTAAACCACTAGTTGTCCTTTTCCAACAAGCAATGTTACAAGACAAGGAGGAACTCAAATTCCTCCTCCCATAACAATTTCCTCAATACCTACCTACACCAACCCTCAAGTCACAACAACAATGCAACAAGTTAGTAATGTGATTCCTTCCCTGGGTATTCCTGCTTGCATACCTAGTTCCTATGTGGCATCGCAAGTTATATCTCCTACCTTACCATCTATAATAATTACCTTCACTTGTCCCACAAACACATACATTCCATCACCACTTTCAATCCCATCTCATAACACAAGCAATGACCCTCTCATAACGTGACTTTTCCAAACCATGTCATCCCTTCAAAAGAAAATTTCCACCATCAACCAAAATCAAAATGGTCCACGTACATATTATGTCAAAAGTAGTCCATTTTCCTTGGAGATATTGCAAACATTGATGCCACAAGGTATAGAGGTGCCTAGAATTGAGAAATATGGAGGGAAGGTAGATCCTTCTAACCATGTTAATACCTACACTGCCTTATGTAGTGACTTTGTCCTTGATGATAAAATTTTGGAAAAACTTTTTCCTAGGTCTGTGAAAGATACTGCCTTGGAATGGTTTTCTTCTTTACCAAACAATTCAATTCATTCATTCAATGAACTTGTCGAGGCATTTGTAAACCATTTCCAAGTGCATACTGTCTAAAGATGACAAAGCGATTTGATGAGATGCTGAGCAAAAGAGAAGAAAAGATGGCCGGATTTTATCTCATGCTATCAATCACTTTATTCTGAAATTGATCATCAAGATTATATAAGAATATGCTAAAAGATGTTCTTAGAAAATTTGAAAGTAAGAAGACAGGCAGGCTATGATGAGATTCCCATCCTTCATGTACTTACATTACTTTCCTCAGTGATTATAGAAATTCGGTTAGTAGTCAAAAAACAAGTCCACTTCTTAACTCAGAATCGAGGAGAGATCAAACTGTAAAACAAAATAATTCCGTTTAGAAAACAAAATAAAGGTTCCTTCAATTCAACCCCCCTCAGCAGACAACTCAAGTATCCAATATGATAGTTGTTGTGAGCCACTTTCTCTTGCTTTAGTTATGGAGTCACGAAAGACAGTCTCACTCCCACTGGCCAGAGTACCCTTCAACAATACATGTCCCAACTACAGACCAACAAATGGTGCATAACCCTCTCTTGTCCAGAACACCCGACAAGCCTTTACCCCCAGAAGCTTTAAAACCAAATGCTTATTGATATTTTTATCAACTGAAAAAATGGTATGACATGAAACTTGTGCAATTATAAGCATCTTGTACAGACCTCATTGATTATAATTGTCTATTTTATTTGCAGATTATCTCAAGAAAATAAATCATCACCCCCTCAGAACCAAAACTTGCAAATTTTCACCATCCATGCCAAAGCATAATATTTCATTTGTCAAAGCTATCGAAACCACAAAGAATGATGTGATGAATGTTGATACAGATGATGAAAACAATGATTCTATTCTAAATAATGCTATCAATGCCAATTCTATAGATGAAATGGTAGGGACGATAGACGTCATCCCTCATAAGGGCCAAACTAAGAGTCATCTTGACATTGCTTTCTCCTCTAAGGATATACTTAAACATTTTTCTAATGTCCTCTTTACATAGCGGACTATATCTATGATAAGCCCACCAATGGAATATTAAATGATCTCGCCTATGGAGAGAATGTGATCACCGAGGAATTTTTACTTTTGCATGAACTCTACCAAGATGAATATGATAAACTGAAAGCATGGATCAAGACACACAATGGTTTTGCCTGCCCTACAATATGATCGATCACCTTACCATTGCAAATAGGAATAAAAATGTTAGATGGCACTCATCCCACAGTCAGACCAATTTCATGTGAAGCTAGGCCACCCATGGCTTCGCTCCATGAAATTCGTTCCTTTGGTTGTGCATAAATGCTTAAAGTTTCCCTTTGACAATGAAATATTCACTATTCACCATATTGGCTTTAACCCCTTGTATTCCAAAGGAAACTTTTCCCTAGATGTATTTTGGCTTGAACCCATGGAACCTATAAAACCTCAAGAAGACTTCTTTTTCTTGTCCTAACAAAAGTTTAAGGCAAAGAAGATAGCAAAAATATCTCTCTAAAACATGTCCCCATCCACCTCTGAAATTCCCATCCTTGATGAAACCATGCTTGAACCTAAAGAAGACAAAAACAACCAAGACCAACCTAAAACAAAAAATTCACCTACATCATAAAAATCACCAAGAGACAATGAAACCAACCTTGCCACACCTCCCTGAATAAAAGAAGTTTATAAAGTCAAAGAGAAGATGGTTGAACAACCCCCCATGGATTCTTCCATTCTTCCCTCATAAGAAGAAAAGAAGCCCATGATTGATCAATTCACTCCTACACAATTGCAAATTGAAAACAAAATCAAAAGAAATAGAGGTACTAGGGAGCATAGGCATAGATGTCGTTCCTTTTCTCACAAGTTATACAAAGAATTAAACAAAGAAAATAAAGATCCAAACTTGACTGAAGAAATTCATAATGACCTTCCTCCCTAGCTAAAACAAGAAAATTTAATGCAACCTCCACAACAAGAGTTGAATTGTTCCATGGACATTATCCTTTGAACTCCTGTTATGATTAACTTAGATGATGATGACGAGATTGCTAAAATTTATGAAGTGGTGCATAATGAAATCAATACATTGTTTTCCTCTTCCATGAGCTTAAACAATAAATCTCCTACAAAGAGTGTTGAACTTGGTGCTTCTCCTAGTTCGACACTTGCTCTTGTCCCTTTGGCTAGTTGCTAGCCATTGGTATATAACAAACATGATTGGGAGGTAGATGACTTGCTCATAGGTTGACTTGCATTTTCCTTACTAGCCTTTTTCCTTATTTATTTTTCATCTTCTTTTGTGTGATTGCATGTGCATAATGCGATCCCCTGTAATGTTCTATTTGATGTTCTTTGTCTTCATGACATTCCTCTATTTGTACCTTCATTCTTCTCTATGTAGTAAATCTCTTTTTCCTTTTCATTTTATCTTGCCTTTTCCTTTTGGGGATGATGCAAGGCGTTGAAAAATTCATGTCTCTTCCATGTTGATCCAAAAGGCTTTTCCTTTTTCCTTTTCCTTTTTATTTATCTCTCTTTTTCACTTGTCTTTCCTTTTCCTTTTGGGGATGACACAAGGCATCGAGACATTCATGTCTCTTCCATGTTGACCCAAAATGCTTTCTCTTTCTTTTGCCTTTTCATTTTCTCTTTTGTCTCAAGGAATTGAGACATTCATGTCTCTTCCATGTTGAACCAAAAGGATTTTCCTTTTTCCTTTTCCTTTTTCTTTATCTCTCTTTTTCACTTGTCTTTCCTTTTCCTTTTGGGGATGATGCAAGGCGTCAAGATATTCATGTTTCTTCCATGTTAACCCAAAAGGTTCTTCTTTGTTTTTTCTCTCTTTATGTCATTCTTCCGGTTCTATGTGTATTTGGGAGATGATGACACTTCCGAGCTCTCTAAAAATATTGTAGCAAAGAACATATTGACCCCAAATCCATAGATCCCTTATGTATTTGGTGTTTTCATTTTGGGGGAAACCCTTTCTTTTCCTTTCCTCTCGCATGACGTAGACTTACTCAGAAACATATCACTTGGCATAGGGCTTTCCAATTTGGATCCCATTTCTTACTGCTTGTTTGTATTTTTCATTTTCTACTTTAAAGTAATTTCTCACAATGTGGTGTTTAGAAATTTCTTTAAAGTGGGTGCATAAATTGGCATTATTATTTTTGCATTTTCCCTTTTCTTGGTTCTTAGTGCAACCTTCTTACTTCATACGATGTGTTTGTCACTTTGTGGATGACATTGGGTGTAATTTTCTTCAGTCGCATGATCTCTCTTAGCATATTGCATTCCTCTTAGTGGATTGATACAATCCACTACATCCCCTAAGTTGTGAATTCTCTATTCTCTAATTGGTCCTCTCTTGGATACATTAGGCACAATGTTCCCTCAGTTAAAGACCTCACATGAACTAAGCAAGAATCCTTTGAACATTCTTTGCATGTTGCATTTTTGCATTTATTGTTATATGGCCTCCTTGCATAACACAACTTGCATGCTTGTAGTGCCATCCTATTTGTTCATGAGCTCCAAGCATGCAAAGTTTTTCATGTCTCATGAAGCTCGAAAATCATTTTTGTGTGGCGCCTTATTAAAGTTATCATGAGGTATAAATTTGGTATAGTTGAGCGGGAAGCCCAATCCAAGGCATGAATTTCCTCATAGCCACTTGTGTGTGTGCGAGTGCATACCAACCATGAGTGTATGTTTCTCACCTTTTAGGACTTCTCACTCATCAAACAACAAGAAGTTTCATCACCTCAAAGTGAGTATGTGTTTTTCGGACAAACAACCTAGATCTAATCCACATCTAGATGGAAAAATGGTTGAATCTTGATTTGATTCTTTTTATTTCCTCCTTTTTCTCTTTTTTGTCTTTGGCAGTGTATGCTTGGCCTTGTCATTTCTCTTTATATCATTCTCATGTGTGTTCCTTTGTGCTTATGTTAGTTTTCTCTAGGATCTTGATCCTGGGAGATTGATCACCCCTCTTGATCATTGCCATCTCGTCTTACTAGCATTGATACATTGGAACCCATTTTGATGCATGTTTGTCTACTTTAGTGTGATTTTGAAGCAAGTTCATCCTCTCACTAAAGTGGGGGCTAAATGGAGTCACCGAAAAAGTAACCCTTCTACTTTTTATGACTTGTTTAGGCGCTCCTTGTGATTTTGGCTTAATTTTTCCTTGATTTGATGTTGCAATGTGGATAACACATTCACATTAGATCTTGGGCCCTTGTGAACTAATAGGATTTTAATGGTGCCTTGCAAAAGTATTGTGAAGTGCTGAAACACACTTTTATAGGGTTTTATCAAATAAGCTAAGCATAATAATCATAATCAACATTAATATTGCCTCATTTGGAGTGTTGTAACACACTTTAACATTTCTCTAGACTTATCATTAATAATTGGGCTTTCTTATGCTTTAATCGACCCTATTTTACATCCAAAAGCCTCATTTATTGCATCTTTTCGAGGATAATCTTGACACCAATTAGTAACCAATCATAATTCAGGTGTTCCTATCTTGTGTGGCCTAGATTTAGTGTCTGAGACTCATTCACCACCTTGGGTGAATGAGTCCCACCTAGGTCTTTTTGGCCCCGATGCAGGTTTCACGCATTTCTAAGCATTTTTCATTTTTGGTCCCATACATTATGGGTGATGGGACTCATTCACCACCTTGGTCGAATGAGTCCCATGTAACCAAAATTAAAATTTAATTCAAATTTCTGGTGGTATTTTATTCTCCTAGATTTGATGCTGGCTTGTAGTGTTGTAATTTTGGGAATTCTTGCATAATTGAGTATAAATACAAGGTCCTTTCACTCATATTCAACACCTAGCATTCAAGAGAGTTCTCAAGAGCATTTGACCATTCACAAGAGCATTCATGTAACGCCCGCCGTGCAAACCCCAGAGAACTCAAAAAGGGCAAATAATTTTTTTTTGTTTAAAACAATTAGATTAAACTTACAATACATTAACCATAATCACATAACATATTACATCACATGATCTCACTTAGTTCTCTGGGGCACGCGAGGTTACATTGCAACCACAAAACAGAAATAAAAGATAATGATAAACCATGTAACCCATTAAAATATAATAAACATGAATAAATGTGCTTCCATAAACCAAGAGTAATTATATTAAGGTACCACATAATACAATCATAAGAGTCTCATCAAATAATTACATTGAATCCTAACTATTACATCATTGCTATAATATTACATTACAATCTTTGATATAATGATTACAATGAAATTCCCAAACAATTGGGATGATACAATTTATAATGAATGCTGAATAACAAGGTGAACACTGGCACAACTCCAACTGCGGAAAAGCTGCGATCAAAGGATGCTGATGGGGAACCCAACGGGTGCGGAGCACGTTCCACCCAACCATGTGAATTAAAGATAACTCACCCCCCGTGCTCAGAGGTGACAATGAAGTGAACTCGACCATGATTGCCAAACCGACTCCATGACAACAAGGTACAAACTTAAATACAATTCAGAGAACATAATTAAACCAAGCAATGACAATAACAAGCCACCAAAGAATGCTCATAAACACTAGTACAAGAGTCCAAATCAACAATATGAATACAAGCTAAGGGAACTGATACAGCATCCAAGTCCAAAATACATGTCCAGAGGCAAAAGCAACAAGGCAAACAGGAAGTCTAGTGGAGAGTGTCATCGCACAGCTCTCATGGGATCTCCTGGCTCTTCCTCCAACTTGAGGCGCCGGCACCCATCTATGGATCTCCTGGCTCTTCCTCCTGCATGAGGCGCCGGCACCATAGGGTAGCTCGTGCGGAGTCAATAACCTCTCATGAAGACGAGATCATGACTTTTCCGACCACGGCCTTCTCAATCTATCATTAGTCTATGATAGCCCTAATGCATAGATGAGGAATCCAATTTCTTTTATCTTGAGTGGTTTACTACCCATCCCCCTAATTCTATTTTTAAGTTTTCACTTGTTTAGCTACTCTTCGTGGGTTCTCCTGTGCACTTCCTCTTAACCGAGGCGCCGGCCCCCACAAAGAGCCACTCTCCCTAAGACTCTTAACAGAAAATTGAAACAAGACAAGGGTTGAACCTCAACAAATAAGCATGATACTAAAATCAGAACAAGCGAGGCAATAACCCTCTCGCAACAACTCATAACCATAAAGTCTTACAACCGTTCAACCCTTCCAAACATGGACCATAAGATTTCAACTCCAAAAATAAAATTCAAAACGAGATTAACATCCAAGATTAAACCAGCCTCTGGAACAAAGGTTTCAAGCCAACAACCGGGTTCCCACATTGACATTAGAACCAACACAAAACAAAGGGAAACTACGCATAATTCCATGAATTTTAAAGAAAAACACTATACATCTTTATTCAAGCAAATAAGACAAGAACATTACATTTACTCATGATCGATTATTAAATTTGTAAAAAGAGAAGGTCAATTACTATATACAATTAATACATTAACTTGATTATAATAAATTCAATAACATTCTATTTCTAAAACAAAGAATATTTCTATTAAAAGAAACTATTCATTTCTTTATTTATTAATTACTATCTCTCTTTTCATAAGATTATTCCCCTTCATATATTTAAAATAATACATCATTATTTATTTTCTGTTTATATACATCGAATATCTATATATATGAAAATTAAAACACACACAGATCTATATATATACATATATATATATAACTATATATCTATATATATATATTTATATTTATATATATATATAAATATAAATTTTCATAAAATAAAATTTAAACCGAATCATAATTAACATAAACGAATTGAAATAACTAATAAAAAATTAAATTTAAAACAAAAGAATAAAGGCAAGGCAGCGCTCAAGGGCTGCTGGCACAGTCCTTGCAAGGACTGCCCACGGTAGTCCCTGCAGGGGCTGCGTACAACAGTCCTTGGGACTACTGTGCATGGCAGCCAAGGCTACCGCACATGGCAGTCCTTTGGACTGCTGTGCGGCAGCCACTGCCGCCGCACCAACAGGGTACGGGGGGGGCGGCCAGTCCGTCCCCCATGCCCTTTTAAATTTTTTTTTTTATTTGCATAAAAATTTTTATGTATTTTTTTCTTGTATGTAATTTTTTTTTAAATTAACATTTTGTTCTATGTTGCATTAAAATATGAAGTCCGTCCGTACAGGCACGGTCGCCGACCCAGTTCAAAATAAAATAAAAGAAACAAATAACAGAGAATTCAACTGGAAATAAATTAGGCAATTTTCATACGTATATATATATATATATATATATATATATATATATATATATATATATATATATATATATATATATATATATATATATATATAACAGTTTTTAAATAAATTAATTTTTTTTAAGTTACAGAGGAGGGCAGGGTTTTTTCTTCAGTAAATTAATACAGAGAAAATAAAAATTTACAGAGAAGAAATAAGATTTCTTCAGGATAATAAAATTTGAAAAATAACAGATATTTTCCCATAATTTTTTTTCAGGTTTTTTTTTGCAAATACCAGGATTTTCCCATATCCATTTGAAACCCTGTTTTTTGAAAACAACCCAGATTTTTCCTAAAACAAATTGAAACCCAGGTTTCTTGCAAATAACCCAGATTTTCCCTGACTCAAAATGAAACCCAGATTTGTTGTAAATACACAGATTTTCTTAAATCAATTGAAACCCCAAATGTTTCCCCAATTATTTAAAAAACCTAGATTTTTCCCAAATTGTTTTAAAACCCAGATTTTTTGCAAATTGTTTAAAACCCAGATTTTTTTCCAAATCATTTGAAACTCATATTTTTTTGTGAACAAACCAGATTTCTCCCTAATTTTCTGAAAACTAGATTTTTCCTGATTTGCTTAAAAAAAACTAGAACAGTAAAAATTTTAATTGAGATTTTAGAGAAAGAGGGATTTTTTAATTGGAACCTGAACTCCTGCTTGCTGATATGTGACGAAGTCCTTGCTCCAACCAGCCCTCGAACAGCTCTCCCAAAACTCTGTTTTCCGCCTCTTCCTCCTCTTCTTCTGACAGATTCTCCACCCCCAAAAAGCCCTACCAGCACAAACTCCTTCCTTTTTTTTCAAATTAAAAATTCTCAAAATATTGCAATCAAAATTTTCCAGCAAAAGAATTTTTCCTCTTCCATTTTCGAAAACCCACTATATTATTCCTCTTACATGCACCCAACCACCATTTTCTAAAACAGTCTTGCAATTTCTCCATTTGTCCAAATTATTAATATTCTTATTATTATTATAAAACTCCATTTTTAACAGTCTTGTGCATGCACAAAATTTGACTTTATTAATTTATTTTATTATTAATTTTCCAACTGACAATTTTATTTACCTTTGAAAAATCACCATTTGATATTTAATAAAACACATGGCTTTTCACCAAATAACATTTAAATATTTTAAAAACAAATTAATCTAATTTTTAATCAACAATTTTTAAATTGAAACATCACAACACATGAACTACCAACAGTAACATAACACAACTACAACTACAAAACATGACAACTACTGAACATACGATACCATGCAACCAGTCGGTCTGACATCATGGAACGGGCAAACTTCATTGACACCTCTGTATCAACTTTGTACCGTTGGGTTATTTGTGCTCGCCCTGTCCTGCCGAAGCAGGTGGAATCGAGACTATGTACCTACAATTCCTGCATACAAACGAAGTTGTGTACATGTGCATATATATATATATATAAATTAGAGCATTGTGTTGTGAGAAGGAATCACAGCTTAACAGAGCACTCGAAATGAGTGATGCTACACTGTCCTTCATCACGTCTATTCTAACAATTATAATATGATTGATAAAAATAACATTTCTAATACTAACAATTCATCTCATGGCATAATCTATTAAATCATCACATCATAACATGAATATGAAAATCAACTAACATCTCCAACCACAATGTCATATGAAATAATCATGTCCACACAAAGAGTAACAGCATCATCAAATGTCTAACTAACCAATCACACCAAACAGTATCACCATAGTATCAATGTATCAAAGTATCAAATCAAAGCATAAAACTAATGAGTCCAACTAGCAATTAGGAGGGTTATTACAATTCAAGGCATTTCAAGGGAAGATTATAAAGCATTTTAGAGCATCTTTCAAGTGCCAATCATCATGTCAAATATTGCATTCTTCATGTTTGTTATTGTGCTAACATTTGTGATGTAGAGTTCATGATCCAAGCAAGTGTTTTAAGCAAGGTCTATCATCAAATTCAAGAAAGAGTTAAGAACCACATCTATTGAAGCCATTTCAAGCATTATTGAGCACCTTATTTCTAGGGTTTGTTGAGTTGCAACATTGTTTTTTGTTCATTCATCATTCTCCTTTCATATTTTCTTTCGTTTCAAGGTTTAATTACCAACAAGGAGTTTGACCAAGGAAAACCCCTATTCACTAAGCCCCACAACATTTTCCTCTCTTGTTGTGTGTGATTTGTAGGGATAGGTTACATATTTTTCAAGAAGAAAAGTTGGAGAAAAGTTGTCAATTTCCCAAAGTTGTCATCAAACCTTGGAGAAGCTTGGAGAAGGTCTATAGGTGGCAATTTGCAGTTTTGGATCCAGAAACTAGTCAAAAAGAGCAGAGCAAACTGAGAGGCACAAAATCTAGTTCAGAATTTCCAAAAAATCAGAAGTGGATTGATTCTCCACTATTGGCGAATGAGTCCCTCTGTACAGGCCTGCCAAATATTTTTATAGATTTGGATATCCTTTTGGTTGAAACCTGTTCTCGCACATTTTCCCAGAAACTGGACTAATTCACCTAGCTTGGAAAATGAGTCCTAGTTAGCATCAACATCATATTTTTTAGTGATCCAAGCCTCCATTCTTCCTCCTTCAATCTTCCAGGTGCACACTTTAAGTTTCATAGCTTTTTGTTACATTTTGTTTAATTTTTGGGGTCATTTAGAGTTAGTTTGCATTCATTTAGGGTTTTTAAATTGTGTTTTGCATTTCATTGTCTTTTCCAAGTTTACACTTGGTGGTGAACCACCCCTCATTAGCTATCATTCAATCTCTAGGACATTCCTATTGCAAGATTTCAATCCTTTGCATTGAGATCTCTATGGTTATCCTTGAGTGGAGTCTCTTTGAAATTGGGTGTGAATACATCATATATCACTTAATCAATCATATCATCTTCACCCCTATTTTAAGAGGTTCCAATATATAAGATGTTTTGAGGAATGAAAGTGTGTGTAGAGAGAGGAATGAGATAGAGAAAGAAGGTGAAGTGACAGGTGTGTGCGTGCGAAGGAGAAGTAAAGTGTGAGAGCCTAAATGCTTTGTCAATTGTGATCAATACAGTTTTGTTGAGTGATTATCGTGTTAGGCAATACTTCATATTTTGAGCTTCAGTGGAACAAAACCCTGCACATTGAAGGTGTATTCTATTAGTTCAATCTTTTGGCAGTGAGCCATCTTTTGTACTCAGGCTATGAGCCTTTTTAAGGACAGCGAGCCCTATAATATTTTGTATCCAGATAATATATTGTGAGTTAACCCTCATTGTGGTTTTTCCCTTTTTAGGTTTTCCACGTAAAAATCTTGGTGTTCTTATGTATGGTTGCATTGACTTGTTTC
>VDFB02162926.1:0-16182 GCA_007258455.2 Sequoia sempervirens
AAACTGTTGCACTTGTGACAAATAAGATTGAAGTCATATAATGGTGCAAATGCATTTTTGCTAACAAAATTATTTCTTCTCAGAAACTTTCTACGATTCATAGCCTTCTGACCAAAATGATTGCAATTAAAATATTAAGTAAAAAAAGAATGATTGAACCTAGTATTGTATCCTTGTCCTCTTGAATCTTGTCTTCTAGATCTTCTATTCTATATGTGCATTTGAGTGAAACCATCCTCCATCAATTTTCTTTCTTTGGTTGCCACAACCTATTTAGACTTTGAATTTTCCAAGCCATTCTCTTCCAATTTCTTACTAGCTAACTTTATGGGATACTCAGTCACCTTATTCTTTTTTATGTCAGTAAAACCAAGGTTGGTTTTGATATACGGTGATCTCTAACTTTCTATTATTTAATCCAAGATCTCAGGGCTCTTCCCAAACTTCAACTTTAGCTGATGATTTTCCTTTTCAAGATCTTTCCTTATGACAATCTCTACTTCAGGTTTTTCACAATCTTTATCTCTTGTCAACAACCTTTATGTCATGACTTCTCCAATCCTCATTGCTTCTTCCACTTGAGCATACAAGTCAATAACCATATTTTTTTCCTTTTCAAGATTCTGAGATAATTCATCTTTAACTTTCACTTCAACAATTCTTTTCTTCAGTCTTTTAATTTCTTTGTCAACATACAGCAAGTTTTCCATAAGATCTACTTCAACATCATCATCATTTTTAGACTTCATTTCTACTTCACCTTTAAAAGTTTCCATAGCCATGAATAAAGCCTTTTATCCTTCATTCTCAAAAGTGTCTTAGTCATCATCATTAGATGAGTATCCTTCCTCATTGATAAAGAAAATCTTCTGATTTTTTTGAAACTTTTTCCCTCTTGAAAATTACATCTTCCCATCATTGCGAGAATCTTTGTATGGACACTTAGCCATGAAATTTCCTACTTCATCACAATTAAAAAATTGAAAGAAAAACTTACCTTTATACTTTTCGGAACACCTATGTAATTTTCTGACAAAGTTTTCTTCCTTCAGATCTGATCCATCATTAAATTCTTGCTTCTTAGAGACTTTGAATGCAGTTTCTTTCCTTACAAATTTATCATTATCAATTCTCATATCATAGGAAATCAAAACTCCATGTAACTCACCCATAGTTAGAGTATTCAAATCTTTAGCTTCTTCAACAGCAAAAAATTTTGCATCAAACTTTTGGGGAAGAGATTTGAGTACATTTTTCACAATCATACCTTCTTTCATCTCTTCACCAAGACCTCTGAGAGAGTTGACAACCTCATCAGCCCAAATCAGGAATGTAGCAATATTTTCTTCCTCCATTTTCAGACTTTCAAATTGACATTGGTAGGTTTGAAGCTTTGCTAGTTTGACCGTGTCATCACTTTCATGGATGATGTGTAACTTAACCCATACTTCCTTCATTGTCATGCAATGAATAATCTTCACAAACTCAAAATTGGATAAACCACATAAAATATTATTTATTGTCATGGCATTATTCTCACAAGTCTTCTTTTCAACCTGATCTCTTGGGGGCTATAAAGGATTTCGTATTCATCTACAACTGATTGCCAAACCTCAAATTATAGGGCCATCAAATATGCTTCCATCCTCACACTCCAAAAGGCATAATTGGATCCATCCAATAGTGGTGTCCTATTTGAAGAATAACCTTCTTGAGCCACTGAGTGTGTCATCTTGAATCTACTTCAAGTTGTTAAGCTTTATCAAAGAAACTTAGCTCTAATACCAATTAAAGGGCACACCATATACTGAGAGGGGAAGTGAATTGAAGTATATGCCAACTCTTTAATTTAACATTAATTACCATTAATAACTTTTCCAAACATGAGCCTCAAAACATCATAGTAGGAAGTATTAATTTCATTAAGCAACACAAATGCACACATCCACACAAAGAACACTAGATATACATGGAAATCCAGAATGGGAAAAACCATAGAAAGAAGAGCTATTTGGAGCCACTGTCCAAATCCAACTTTATCAAAATAATTAATCACTTACAATCATGAAGTAGGCACCAACCTACTAGAGACATTGATCCCCAACACAAAGATCTCAGCACCAACTCAATAGGTAAGACACCGGTCCTACTGAATTATAGAAATATGATTTGTGGACTTTCTAGACTAGTAACACAGCTTGTACTTGATCTTATCAACCTTCAAACACTCTCCCACATAGCATATGATCTTCTAGTATTGGTGCACAATGATTGGAATGCAACTCACATTACATCACACTAATATGCGCATTGAAGCTCTAATTACATAGCATTCTTTCATACTACTTACATTGAATGAATCATATTCATAAATATATGCATTCCAACATATTAACAATATCTTATGTTGGCCAAGAACCTCTTAACACCATCCACAATTAGTCGTGTCAACTAAGAGTAAACCTTAATTCAAATTGATATGAAATGTATAGTCGGCTTGATCCAAAATCAAAATGTATTACTACTAGTGTTAGATTATGTTATGCACTTCCTTTAGTGATCTTAAACTAGTCCTATTTTAACTTCATATGCTTCCTCCAGTTAGTGCACACTTGCCTTACATGGCGCAAACACTTGAACATTATTTACAGTATAAACCAATCAGCACAAACACTCTATTACTTCCAACTTTCTATTTGTTGAAGCTAACCCTCTAAAACTCTAAAATCAGGTACAACATGAGTAACTTTACTTTAGGTTCAAATCACAAGCCATAGCATTCAACTGCAGTAGAATGCAAAGCAAAACACTATGACAATGCATGAGTAGCAAACTAAAAAATACTACTACAAACACTTCCAGACTACTTCCAACAACTATAGTAGATACAAGATGATATTTCAAGCATACTACAAGTATCCTTCTTCCCAGTAATAATAACACTAAAATTTTACAACTAATCACAATACTTCATGATTTCAAATGCTCTGACATGACATGACAGTAATTACATTTAATTCTTACCTATTTGTTGACATCACTCCTTTAACATCAATGACAACATATGTTCAACAATATTTTGTACCACAAATTTTAAAAGAATCTTAAAAATCAATTTATGAGTTCCAAAAAATGAAAACAAAAAATAAAAAATCGTATACACCTCCTTAATTTTAGAAAAGTCCAAAGCCAACTTAATCTCGATTAACTCCCAAAAATCTATGGACCATAAAAATATAAAAATTGTACACCATAAGTTTATATAATTCAACATTTTAACAACACTTTGTTTTCATTCTTAAGATTTTGAAATTCTCCCTTACTAACCAAATATTGAGGCATTGAGACCATTCCATTGCATTTGAATTGTAAGCTTTATATTAAGGCCAATGAAGAAAACTTGACAGTGTATACTAATAATTGCAAACTTTGAATAGTTCCAAGATATCTTTTTCTTTTTTACGTTTTGTATGCGAAGTTGCATCTAACTTAATTGGCTGCAATAAAAAAGGCTACAATGTTTTTTCTTCAAAAGACAAAAAAAAAAAGTGTTTTATCATATCCCTCACCTTCATTAGCATTTAGGAGGCCTATGCCACCATACAATTAAAAATTACATGGAAGATAAATTTGACATATTTGTGATTTAGATGTTACAATTGTGTATATCTTCTCTATTAAATTTAATTAGGTCATGTATCTAATTTTGTTTGTTGGGGTGCATCATTTTTACTTCATTAAATTTAATTAGGTTGTGTATCTAATTTTATTTGTTGGGGTGTGAAATTTTTACTTCATTAAATTTAATTAGTTCTTGTATCTAGATATGGTTTTTGGGGTGCACAATGTTAAAATTGGATGTGATAGTTTACCTTATTCAACATTCAATAATTGTACACTTATGCAATAAGTCTCCTAGAGATTTGTCATAGATCTCCTCTATGAAGGACTCATGATTTACAACTTCAGCTCATCCCATTTAACTCTAATGATGCCTATAGGTATTCTACAATGACATCAAATCTCAAAGTGTCATATTGTGATGGAGTATATAAAAACCAAAATACAACCAATACATATTTTTTTAAAATCTAAAATTACCAAATTAAAACTATCTAATGAAACTTTTAAAAAGTAATGTATAAAAATATAATATTTACTACTCTTTCAAGTAAAAACAAAACAAAAGAGAGATTAAAATAAAGATGCCTATAGGTATTCTACAATGACATCAAATCTCAAAGTGTCATATTGTGATGGAGTATATAAAAACCAAAATACAACCAATACATATTTTTAAAAAATCTAAAATTACCAAATTAAAACTATCTAATTAAACTTTTAAAAAGTAATGTATAAAAATATAATATTTACTACTCTTTCAAGTAAAAACAAAACAAAAGAATTACAAAAATAATGAATTGTAACTTTTTTTTAAAAATGAATTGTAACTTTTTAAAAGTATAATTAAAAATTACATGGAAAAAATAATAATTCTTAAACAATGTAATAATATAGAATGATGCAAGCTTCGGGTTTAAATTATGTATGTTTTTGAATCGATATTTCAATTCACATTCAATGATCCATCATCAAGAAGAGGAATATGAACTTCTAGTTTAAATTATGTATGTTTTTGAATCAATATTTCAAATCACATTCAATGATCCATCACCAACAAGAGGCATATGAAAGATTAGAGTACAAAAATAGTCTTACAAAGAGAGGTTGGGGGTAACATGAGATAAAGGAATTTGATCTTAGTATAAATGGGATGTGAATTTATGACCTTCTTAATGACTTATTGTGTTGTTTTTTCATTGTGTAAATTTTGTTAAAAAAATTATATTTAATATTTTAAATGACACAAAGGTGTAAATTTTAATTTATTTTTATGATATATAAAATATTTTGAGGTTTGACAAAGCTTTAAGATGACTTCGGTGATTGTCATTTACAATGTTTTGAATAACCAAAACATTTGTATAATGCTCTATTTAATTATTTCAATGATTTATTTATGTTCTTATCTTACTTCCATTCTAACACCTTTACATATTTGAAATTTAACTATGCTGATAATTTCAATATAACCATTTTTATGCATACATACATGCATTTAAATTAACTTATCTTACTTACATTCTAACACCTTTATATATTTGAAATTTAACTATGCTGATAATTTTAATATAACCATTTTTATGCATACATATATGCATTTAAATTAACTTATCTTACACTCTTCTTTTATCTAACTAAATTCATTCTCTTTTCCACACAAGCCTTGCAAAGTTTATCTTTCCTCTTTGCCCAATATATTTCAGTTCTTATCATCAAGTTTACTCATACACTTTTGTTGTCATCATTTTAAATTATAACTTTATACATACCTTACACCATTTGATGTCACACATTTTCCTTTTTTCTTCTTTCTTCTTATTCTCATCTCTTAAGAATTACTTATATTGTTCTTGCATCGATTTAATTTTATCCTTAACCCTTCTATTATAGCATTCTTTCTCAACAAATTAAATTACTTTCCTTATTATATCTTATTCTTAAAAAAAAATTGTCCTTGTAATTCTTAAGAGATGAGAATAAGGAGAAAGAAGAAAAAAGAGTAATTATTAATTATAGCATTATTTCAAAAAAATAAAGATGTCACAAGGACGAGGGGAGATTGGACCTCATGACCTCTTGCCTGCAACAAGATGCTTTAGCCAATACCACAAGGACGAGGGGAGATTGGATCTGATCACCTCTTGCCTGCAACAAGATGCTTTTGTCAATTGAACTAGAGCTCCCACCCCATCTAATTAAATATATTATATTACATTTAAATTTACAATATTTTATGCTTCAATTTCATATTTTTTATTGTTTCAAAATAATTAAAGATCGTTTGGATGACAAAACAAATTGCCACACTCAATTTCAAAATAACAGTTTTCTACTAGGTGATAGCTTCCTCCAGCACTTCCACATTGCCCGGAGCATGGTCCAGTCTTTCAATAGCAATGACTACTAAATAACGTTGTAAACTATTGATTGTATAGTATACTACAAAAGTGATAGGAATAAAGGTGGTATTATTAAATAAACTATTATTAGTAAATTCATGTCTAGCATGTTCAACTCCTTGATCTTCGATTGATTCGAACAAACCTGTTTCCTTCTTCGAATCATATTGTCAACAGCTATCAACTTATTGGACGACCACATCTGCTTCTACAATAAGAGTATCATTAACCAGATAGCCCTTTAAAGGATCATTAATTTCTCCAAGCGGAATGAACGATCTGAAACCCCCAAAACGCCGTCCAGAATTGAAATTGTGCCGTGCGTCTGCATTGGAAACATATATACTAAGTTTGTATCACAGAAAGGCCACAAAGATGTACATATTAAACAATAAAACATTGTGAAAGCTTTTCACCCAAAAATATGACCAAACTAAAGCAAATACAGCATAAAACTTTGATGCATATTATCCTGAATGACATTCCTAGTGGATAATTGACCAAACTTTGGAAATATCCATCCAGCAAAAAATACATCTGCCCCATCGAGTAAGTACAGATTATTTCCTGGATAGACAATTTAAAATATTTTAGCCATTAACTTGACCAACTAACATGGGCATCGTAAGTAATATCCCATACAAATAATCCAATATCTAAAAAGAAGCATTACATTCCACATTAAGATGAATAGATATAATACCATTTTTAGATAATAGTTTTTATTTTTATTATTTTTTAAATCAGAAATCAAATACCTTTTCGTATAGAAAGTTTCGAGTCAATCTGATTGATAACAGCCAGGCTATATTGTATTCGTCTGCTCCAACCATCAGGTAACGAGGCAGCATCAGCCACAACCAAAAACACAGATAATTCGTCTTCATTATTTTCCAACGGAAGAATTACCACCCGCCTGCCTCGTACCAACAAAATTCAGCTTTCCACAAAACTAACTCCTCGCTAACTCAAATTAACCGCAAATGATTCATGAACATCAAAATTAAAGTCTAAATACTTTGAAGCAATCTGCTAGGGTGTTACCGATTTTAACATTCACAAGCTCTAAAGTTAACGTTTAGAGTTTTGCAAGGATTGTGATTTTGTTATTCAGGAAATTAAATACTGTGCCGTGTATGCAAAATTTACCCCACCCTACTTGATGGTGGAAGTAAAACAACTGATACACAACAAACAAACAAAAAGCACTTACCAGTTAACTCCTCCAATGGTAAAAATGTCAGAATAGAGCATCTTCACATCTAAACTTGAAAATTTATAAATCATCCAGGTAAATCTAGATGCAGGAGGATCTTCAGAAGGTTGACCTTCCACAGTACTGGCAGTGTCGGTAAATCTAGATACAGGAGAATATTCAGAGGGTTGATTTTCCACGGAACTAGCAGTGTCGGTAGATCTAGATGCAGGAGGGTCTTCAGAAGGTTGATTTTCCACGGTGCTGGCAGTGTCGCGTTGCGCTACAACTGTGTCAGAAATACTTTAAAAATTGGTAACAGTTAAAAAGTTTTGAGATGTTCACGTGTTAAATATTGACACTCTGGAATCAACTGTATTATATGCGTATCCTCTTCACTTTCCCAACGGAGCTAAAAGGGTGAAAAACATTTTAAAAAATATTAACAAATTTTGCAGTTAAAAGTTTTAATATTTCTACTCCCAGATACATGTCTGTAATCAACTGTGGTATATAAGCATCATCTTTGATTCTGCACAGAATTGATTCCAGGCATACGCATCAAAATCCAGCAATTACTGAGAATGGGGCAAGCTTGAATGGTAAGTAAATGTGACTTTCTTAGCATCGACAGAATTGAAGCACATAATAAAGAGAGTGGAAACAAACATAGAATGTAATATGTCGTCTATACGAGTTTTTCCTGTCATGATCAGCTTTTCATCTATGTCAGTATTGGAGCCTTTCTTGTGCCATCTATGAATGACAGAATACAAGATCAGATCTAAGGGGCATTGTTAATTAAAGTAACGAATCAGAGATGCATCCACTTGTGTTTACATTAAATAGACTAAGTAACGAGATTTCATTCGATTCAATTTACAATTTCAAAATGAATGTAAATTGTGCAAATAATACCTATGAAATGTACCGGCAAATCAACAATTAACTCCGCACATCTAGTAGTATTGGACTTGAAATTAAATATCATGTCAACGACAGGCGGGCTTACATTTTCTATGTATCACACTAATTTGCTTAGCAAAGAAGCACAAATTTGGTGTGCAAAGAGCCCATCAACTCTCTAATAAGTTTTAAAGGAAAATAGTTCAGGTTCGACTCTTCTGGATTTACCTTCACATCGGTGGAGGGTGCCTCAAGAAGATGAAGGTTATAGTGGTGTGTGGTTATAGTGGTGTGTGTTAGGACTTCATTTTGTGGATCCCATCAAATATTGATTCCTCCATTTAAAAAATAAATTAAAAAATTAAAATAGTTCAAAAACACAATACTTCACCATATCAGTGAACAAAATTGAACAGATTGAGATGGAAAAAGTGTAATATTCCACATTAGAGTCTGATATATGCATCAATGAAAGAATTTTCAGCTTTGTTCCATACTACAACCCAGAAAAACAATAACTTAAGAAACATGTAGTAAAAGCAATTCTACACTGCTCCAAGCTTACCAATGATTTTTGAAAGTGTAGACTTTGATTCTCTCAACATACCAACTCTGTTGAGGAGGTCCCTCCGATTACTGACTGTTTTCGGGCTCTCTTCAAGAATACCATCCATCTTTGCTGAATCTCCAATCCCCACCACTTCCTTAACAATTAAGTTCACAATATCATTTTGAACTATTTTATGAAAAATAAAGCGAAGATGGAGAGGAATCTCATCAGCAAGCCTCATCTTTACCACACTCCAATATGCCATGATGCCCATCTTCATCTCAAATGCCGCTTCCAGCTGATTGCTGCCTTTTGGCACATTTTGTAGTTTTATTTCACCAATTCCTTTAAGTTTAACAGTATTGTGATTCTGTTTTATCGCTTCCATAAACATTTTCCTCCATCCTTGCCAGTTTTGCCGGGACTCCAAATAACCAGGATTCATGGTAAAAAAGATGGTCTTCTGCATGTCGAGGGTGTCTAGCACAAACCGGATGCATTCCTCCTTTTTCCTGTCAATAAGAGCTTGGAAAGCTCTGCGTGAAGCTGAGTGAAGGTGGGGATAGCATCGTGTTTGGATATCAATAACACGGCATACAACCTTGTCTATATACTCACAAGCCTTTATGGCTATATCCCTGCTCCTCTCTGAAACAGACTCGATACGTCTTTGTATAAGACTGACTAAAACAGAATGGGGTAGGAAGTTTGGAAGACTAACGCATTGGGCTTTATCCAGTAATTTTACTTCTTCAACCAGAAATTCATCTGGGATTTCTTCAATTGCACTTGATAGATCATGCGAATAGCTCTCAAACATCCTATGGAGGCAAGCAATACAGTGCATCTCAGGTTCATTAGGAAACAGCTCAATATCCCCCTGTACAACAAGCTTGTGCAACATACACTTGATAGAATCCATGATTCTCATGAACTCTATCATGGCTTCTGCAGGGTTGGAGACATTGCGAGGCAAAGCATCCAGTTCTGACTGCCTCTTTGAAAGTGCAGCATCAATTCTTTTAACTATTTCTGGCAAGCATTTACTGATACCCATTACTAGAATCTGCATAAGCTTTTCGGCCAATACAGGTATTCCAACCATAGTCTTGTCAATTTTAGAAAGCTCAGGATCTCTTGTGAACAGTTCACGCTCCATTTACCTTGCCTGAGAATTAGATTCATTCCCGACCCTGTTTCTCACACAGACATAGCCAAGTCCTATATTTATGGCATTATCTGTAACTTTCTCTAGTAAACCCTCAGTGGCTTTGTCTACCTTAGTGATAACAGCCAGTGTTCTTTCCCCCTTTTTATCTACTCGTTGGGACATTCTAATCGACTCACAGGTGTGGAAGTCCACAGCAGCAGATAACACATTCAGTATTATGCTCTCCTTGGGAGCTATATATTGCATTATGATATGTGAAATTTGCTCGTAGATATCTTGTGGCTGGCCATGCCCAGGCACCCTTGTTATACCAGGTAAATCAACCACAGTGAGATCTGGAGCATTGGGCTTGCATACTTTGAGTGTTATAGGAGTATCGTCAATATCCTTTCCCATTCCTGCAATCTCCTCTGTAACTGAATTGAGTGTCTGTGTTATTCCCAATTCTGCAATGTTGCTCTGTTTCTTTCCATTGTATTCAATAACGATTTGACGTTCCTCTGGTTTGCAATTCTGCAATCTCACAACGACAGGGACTCTTGTACAAATCCCCTGACCTCTTGGCAGGCTAATACCTGTGAGAGATTCCAGCACACTCGACTTCCCAGATGACTGGTCTCCAACAACAACAATTCTTGGAAGATTAATACCTTCTTTCATTACTCCCAGACGACGTAGAGTGTCAACTGTGTCCATCAGTGGACGAATCCACTCATTGTAACTCTCACTAAGAGAGAGGGCTTCCCCTTTCTCAATACATAGACTGCCAAGCACTTGATCCATATTACCTTGCTCTTCAACTGATGTGTAAGCCATGCTGCGTGCATAAAAATAGTCAATTTATAGAAAATGTTGGATTTATAAATCAACTATAATTAATGCAATCATGGTGTATTGAAACACATCATCTAACACAGACAACCAATATAGGGGAGATGACCCAATGGTTGAGCACATACCAATAGTTGTGAGGGTATTTGACATAGCGTAATCCATTAATAGAACATTTTCACATTATTGTTTGAACATTAAAATATCAATAACTAATTACTTGTGTGTTAATAACTACCATGTTATTAATTCCTTTTTAATTTATTTTACATATATCATTGATACATGTGTCCAACTACCCATTAGATAGTATAAAATAAATCAGCATTAATGGTTCATTGCATACTCCAAAGGAAATAAAATACAATGAAATTCATTACAAACAAAGTTTACTTTGAAAATATATAACAAAACTACAACAAAATATTATGTTAAAATTTGTACGATCTCACAAACTATTTGTCTAGACAGATAGTCAAAGCTGTCAACATCAATATGTGCTTCCTATTTAATAATAAATATACAAGTGTACAACTTGTGGTCCTTAAGCAAATCTGGCAACATCAATACATGCTTCTTTCTTAATAAAAAAATGTTCGAGTGTACAACTTGTGTTCCTTGAGCAATTAAAACTAATATTGTCATGAACATTGACATGTTCCCAGCTCAACATCATTGAAAACTCTTATTTTTCAAAGTCATTCCAT
Organism: Sequoia sempervirens; assembly: GCA_007258455.2. Classification (NCBI taxonomy): domain Eukaryota; kingdom Viridiplantae; phylum Streptophyta; class Pinopsida; order Cupressales; family Cupressaceae; genus Sequoia; species Sequoia sempervirens. The sequence continues at coordinate 11,384 of VDFB02162926.1, forward strand.
CTCTCACAAATACTCTGCAATAAATGTTCAGGTTGAAGACATTTAGTACCTGTCAACGAAAAACTGTAATAAAATAGAATTATGCAGGAAATTGTCACATCCCTATCGGCCAAGCTTATAAGAAGAATAAAATAAATAATATCAAACCTGTTCGTGAAGAAAGAGGGAGACCACACATTTAGGGAGGAATGGTGCTTAGGGATGAGGGGTGCCTGTTATTAATGAGGCTGACATCCTCACCAGTGTCATATGAAAAGAACCCAAAAGGAAATGGCTCGTGGGCAGAAGAGATTGTGATGACCTGCGATAGCATTAAAGAGGAGAGGGCATGAGGAGAAAACGATGCCTTGTCATTAATGAAGCATGGCAACCCTGTCCTCCCACATTTTCTTATCTGATTTTTCACGTGAAAGGGAAAAGGTGATCAGGTCGTGCGGAAATAAAAGAGGTTTGAGGAAGTCGTAAAACCCGCCACAACCCCTTCATTTTGGGCAAGCAATATTTTGGACAGGCACTATTTGGACAGGAAGTGTAGGCAGTTGGAGAAAATAGCAGAGAAAAGCGTGAAAAGGAAGAAATTTGCAGGAATACTACAAACCCCAAGGAGATTTCACCAGATATTTCTAGGGCAGGGGAGTAGGGAGGCACGCATTGTTTTGGACATAGTTTAAGGCAAAGAGAGGAGGAGACAGGTTTGAAGAGAACTGAAAGAGAATAGAGAGAACATGGGAGAAGGTGAGAGGACCAGGCACTGTTTTGGACAAGTGCTATTTTGGACAGGAAGTGTAGGCAGTGGGAGAAAATAGCAGAGAAAAATGTAGAAAAGGAAGAAATTTGCAGGAATACTACAAACCCAAAGGAGATTTCACCAAGATATTTCTAGGGCGGGAGTAGGGGAGACACGCATTGTTTTGGACAGAGTTTAGGGCAAAGTAGAGGGACAGGTTCGGGAAGGGCAGAGAAGAGAATAGAGAGCATGGGAGAAGGCGAGAGGAGATTGCTAGAGTAAAGGTGTTCTCATCGAATACCATGATCGCTGATTATGCACAAAATCATTTGTTAAAAAGGTTTTAGAAACTTTGAAGCAAATGCAAATGGCAGGTGTAAAGACAAATTCCATGGTCACTATAACAACCTCCCGGTCTGTGAGGAAATGGGATTTAGCTCTACCTGAGTTCTTGAAAAGGAAAAGGTTGGTGTTTAGAGGAATTTCATCAATCACGTGTGAGATCACACAGATGGGGAGCTCAACAATAGGTCATAAGTCTACCCAAGCTGAAAGGGAAGAGGAAATTCGTCAAAGAGCATGCACACAGAAAGGAGACTTCAGAAATATTTGAAGGAGCTCATGTGTGTGGAGTAGGCTGCCACTTCATGCTTGTATGGCTTCTCCCTTCAGATAAGTTATTTTCCTTCACTCTGTTTCTGTAATAATGTATAGCACATGGATGATATTGGAGTTTTATTTACACCAGTAGTTGATCCTAAGAATAATACTAGTGCAGAAAGGAAGTAATGAAACCCTTGTTTATATTATACATAGACTCACCTGTGGTCGAGTGTCATATATTTGTAAACAGCCACATACATGCTTGTATGTATATGCAAGAGTGTGCCCAATTATATATATACACTACTATGTATTTATGTTCCCATCAAAGAGTTAGATTTAATGGTGTTAATGTTTTAGATCAGAAATGCAATAAGCAGAAAATGCAACACAATAGACTAATGAACACAGCAGTTTACCCTGGGAACCCTCCTTCTTGAGGGAGAAAAACCCAGCAATATATCTCTTATATTATAATTAGAAGAGCAGAAATCTGCTGCCTGGCTTAATTTGTCCACAAGGCCCATTTGATGAAATGTAACACAGCACCTCTCTAGATGCAAATGAGCAAAGATAATATAATGTCTTCTTTAAATAATCTGATCTGCTGCAACAAGCTCCTCTTGTGATCGCAGAACTTGTCTTCAATAAAATTGAATGAATCAAATGAATGATAGTGCCTTGTATAAATACATAGCATGGTGTCTTTTCATAAAGTTCAACCTCTTTCCCAAAAGAGATGACTTTTATTCTTGGTTGACCTCTCCAAGAAATAAAATAATATAAATATTAAGTCACACTTGCATTTGGAATTTAATATTTGAAATTTATTTATTACTTATTTCCAAAAAATCATGGGAGAAAGAGACTCCCACCGCTACAACATCAACACTCCCTCTTAGCTAGGGAGGTATCTTTCTTGATATCTATGTCATGGAGTCTCTCAACATGACACCCACAATATTCTACACCCATTTGTGGAAAAGAGTTCATCAGGGTCTGCTCAGCATTGATAACATTATCAGGAATCACTCAACATGGCGTCACCATGGCTCATGTGTGGAAGGAACATGTACAAGTGCCCATCACGGAGTCACTCAACATGATGTCGTCATAGAGTCACTCAACATGACGTCCACCATGGCTACTCTCAGAGGGTGGATAAACACAAGTACAAGGGAATCATCACGTAGTCTCTCAATGTGATGTTGCCATGGAGTCTCTCAACATGACATCCACCATGGCTACTCCTAGAGGGTGTAAAGAACCACATCTCCGTCTCAGAGATGGACAAGGGCTGGACAAGGGCTTTCACCTCAAATTTCTTTGTCTCAAAGAAAAATGTCATTAACAAGGGCTTTCACCTAAATTTATCTGTCTCAGAGAAAAATGCATTAACAAGGGCTTTCACCTAAAATTTCTCCGTCTCAGAGAAAAATGCATTAACAAGGGCTTTCACCTCAAATTTCTCTGTCTCAGAGAAAAATGCATTACAAGTAGTCTTCATGATGATGTGACTCCCTCTGAAGCTAATATCAACCTCCTGACCTCCTCGTCCAAGGTTGCCTCTGATGGTATGTCAGACTCCCTCTAAATGTTATTTCCTCCTCTTCGAAGAAATTGATTGGCTTTAGAATAAGAAACCTTCTAAATTGACTTTAGAACTTGGATCCTTCTGAGATGTCCCTATGTCAATTTCCACAGAAGAAACAAGTTGAGTAGACCTGAATTTGCAATCTCAAGCAAAGTGACCATACTTGTCACCCCTGTAACATTGAATGTGAGAGAAATCCTTCTTCTTTTTCGGTTCAAAATTCACTTTCAAAGATCTGCCCTAAGGTCTGAAATAATTGACTTAATTGCTTAACAAATCTGATTAGATCTTTTCTTAGACCCGCTTTGATACCATGTTAATGTTTTAGATCAGAAATACAACAAGCAGAAAATGCAACACAATAGACTAATGAACACGGCAGTTTACCTTGGGAAAACCCTCCTTCTTGAGGGAGAAAAACCCAGAAACAATTATATCTCTTATATTATAATTAGAAGAGCAAAAATCTGCTTACAACAGCACCTCTCCTAGATGAAATGTAACACAGCACCTCTCCTAGATGCAAATGAGCAAAGATAATATAGTGTCTTCTTTAAATAATTTAATCTGCTACAAATAAGCAAACTCCTCTTGTGATGCGAACTTATCTTCAATAAAATCGAATGAATCAAATGAATGATAAGTAGCGTATAAATACATAGCATGGTGTTTTTCATAAAGGTTGGCCTCTTTCCCAAAAGAAACTTTTATTCTTGATGGGCCTCTCAAAAAAATAAATTAATATAAATATTAAATTAAGCACTTGCATCACGGAATTTAATATTTGAAATTTATTTATTACTTATTTCAAAATGGAGTGGGAGAAAGAGACTCCCTCTTCTGATATCAACAAATAAGGTCACATTGTCGTTATGAAAGTAAACATATCATTCACCATGCAAAATGTTGTAGTAAAAAAAAAAAAAAGAATGTTAAGTCAAGATGGTTTATAATTATGTGCAAAGTTAGATAATCAACAAATAGAATACCATATTTTCTTATTCTTAATCACGATGCAATTTTATCAAGTGAAAGATCGATGTGAATTGCGATAACATTGTGCATATATGTTTAGGCAACAATATAGAATGATATTAAATGAAATGAAAACCATTCTTTATAAGTATTTGGGAAATCATTATCTAGAAGTAACCAATATCTAGTATGGTACTCAAGATCTCAAAAGTTACAATACTTAATGTGCGAAAGTTGGGATTATGAGAATTTCATAAACAAGGAAACTTTCTTTAGTCAATGATTGGTTATTTGAATGTCCAAGAGTGTGGACATTTAAGTGGACAGTGGTCAGATATAAAATAGGATATTACCCCTTGAGTTCATTATATGTTTATGTTGAGACTCCAAAGTGAAGCAAGGTGGCAAGTAAGTCTAGGTCAAATCTTTAATTGCAAGATAACCTTATAATATGAACCATGAATCAGATATAATTCATATGAGCCTTGGCTCTTGGTTGCATAATAGTGTAAGGGTGACTTCATTTAGGGGCACTACAACCACACTTTACTAGGAAAATATTTAATGTTGAAACTTGACATGAGGTCTATCAACCTCTTAAATATGAGAATTTTGATATGGGAATTATCATGTGAATAAAGGAAGGATATTAGAGTTATAGTGAACCTATTAGTTTTATGATCAGATTAATGATACAGAAATTTAATTCAAAAATCAGACACAATAACACAACAAATAACTTGGGAAAACCCTCCTCTTGACGGAGAAAAACCCAGCAACAAATATATATCTCTTATATATATGTAATGGCAACAATACACTTTACAATGTGGCCACACACAAGGCCAATATTCAGCACCAGCAATGGCTGTAACAACAGATAACAGTCTGCTCTTCCTT
>VDFB02162926.1:16282-309905 GCA_007258455.2 Sequoia sempervirens
TGGGGTTATGATCCATTTGTCTCTGTTTTCTTTAATTTCAATATGCAGTCTGCACTTTCTGCATCTGTGCCTTTTTAAAACTGAAGCAAAAATTATTGTCAACTTGTTTTCCTGTTTTTGTTCTTCAATGGAAAAGCTTACGTTGTGTTGATTTTATTTGGGTGTTCCCTTCATGATGGATTTTTTGGTTTTTCCTTCATGAAAATGCCCAACTTCCACCCATTATTTGTATCGATGGAATAATTTCTAGTGTATATGATGAACAATTTTTGGAATGTCGTAATTTCTTACTGTTATTGTTTAATAAAATCCTGCTAAGGATTATTACATGTGCTCTGGTTTATATACATGTGCGTGTGTATGTATATGATGTTATGGGAATGAAAATAAAATCCTAGGGCATGATCCGGGTCAAATTATTACAGGAATAGGTTACCTGCATGGCCATGTTAAAGGGTTTCTCCTATGTTTACTTTGAAAAATGAGTAATTAGAAGGGGCGCAAAATTTGCACTTCAACTGCATGCCAATTGATCTTATTGTTGATTACACTTATTAATGACCCAAATGGCTAATCTCTTCTTGAAATATCATGAGTTTGGTCTGATGCAGTATTATTTAATTTTTAAATTGTTTTTTAAATGAACCCTAGGTTTTTAGCAACTGAGATAGATATATAGTCTCCTAGCAGGCTTAAATATATGTCTTACATTTTTTTCTCATCATTTACCATAATTGTTTTGACTGCCTTGTAGTATCCAGCTTTCTGGATAAACATTTTCTCATTTATACCGATTAAAAATAACGCATGGATCTAACTATCCTAATATTATTAACATTTTGTTGGCATGCTTTGAGCTTTGATTGCGGTTTTAGAAGTGTATTTAAGGCATTAATGCTTAAGTTTTAAGGCATAATTCACATTAAACTCAGGAAATGAAACTAATTATATTCTGCAGATCAATGTAATGGCACTCGGATTCCTTGGTTCATACACACAACAGTACAGTATTTGTAATCATTTTTCCTGCCCAGCTTAACTAATTCTTGCTGAAAATGAATGGAAATTTCTGCATACTCCCTTTTGCTTTTTGCACGTGATGGCTTGAGAGGATTTATAAATTAGAAAACAGAGTGTGTATTTGAATCCTTTCTCGTTTCTGTACTTGAACATGTTGAATTCTAGAAAGTAACAAACAAGCGTGGCTTGTTTTTAAAGTAGCAGTCAAGTTTATGAAAAAAATGGTTGATGATGTTCAGTTTTACTCTATACATAGACCTTACAAACCATAAAGCAACTGACAACCGTGTAAGCAGTACAGACCAAGCATTGGATTGTTTACCATAAAGCAAGCTACAACTGTGTAGAAACAATGGTAAGATCTGTATGAAAAGCGGTAGAGTGTTACCATTGACGAAAATGCTATCTTATCCATCTCTACAGAGGCCTTCTGTTATCTACATATTAACACAAATTAGTTTTTTAAAGCCTAAACATATTGGCTTTCTTGGAAGAAATGGTAATGAGAGTGATTGATGAAAGCATCTTTTCTGGAAGATTGCTTGGAGAAAAGACCTCTTGAGGAGAGAAAGTGATGAATCTAATTATCTAAGTGTTTACATGGGAAAATAATTAGATAATCTGAACTGTTTTCTCATTGTTTGGTAGCCCTCGAGTTGAGCCTGTAGGGACATCCAAATGATTGTGAACAATGATTACATTTGCAACATTTGGAATAATATGAGCTGATTGTTCAAAAGTCTCTGGACCGATAGAGTTCTCAACATCAACAAGAGCTTGCTTGTCATGCTAGAGGCCCCTAAGCAAGCATCATATCAAATGGCAGTTGTCAAAATATTTTGTTCCTGAAGTATTTAGTAAGTTGAGCTTCCATGACAAGTGATTTGAAACAACAATACTTTAGAAAGTTCTGTACATGCCGTGAGGGATGTTTTTATAAATTCAGATGCCTTTGTTTCGAATTACTGTTAAAAATCCTCAGTTGAGAGAAGAAGAATCCCCCTGGTATTTCCATTCCTTGATGCACTTCTAGCCATTCTTAGCGCCTAGCTTGAGCTACATTCACTCCCTTTCCTTTGTAATAACAGGTCCTAATTTATCCTCAATTTCAGAATCTTGCACTAGAATCGAGACAATTTTCAATAACAACTTGAGATGGACTCACAATAGCTACGACAGCTTTTGTACCAACAGTTTCGTGTGCAGCTGAATCTTGCAAGAAATCACAAATCATTTAGACAACTCCAATACTGCATCCTCCAGTCAGACACATATCTCCAACTGCCATATCCATTTTCACGATCACAAACATTACCAAATGCTCTAATAATTGAAGTCTATAAAAAATGAAGGTGCATCCCTCAACTCTTAAGCTAGAACCTGGTGAAATGGTTTTTACTATATATGAAACCGACTCTAACAACATTTTCCATTTCTCATATTCTACCAAGCATACTATCTAGTTTACAGAACAACTATTCCACATGGCAGAAAATTATTGGCTTCTATAGAATCAAAATAAATTTGAGTGCAAACCATTCTTACTAATGCTCGATGCACTGAAATGAGTCATACTTTTCCCAATGTTCAGGTATAATATCTTGACATCAACCTATATTAACCGCCCAGCTGATCAACAGTTCAAGTTTATTGCAATAGATATACTATGAAATGAAAAAGCTGAAGCTAATTCATTGATCCATAGAAGTCAGTGATAACCAACCACGTGCATATTTTAAGTTAGTTAACTGCCCAGCTGATCAACAGTTCAAGTTTATTGCGACAGGTATGCTATGAAATGAAAAAGCTGAAGCTAATTTATTGATACATAGAAGTCAGTGTTAACCAAGCACGTGCATATTTTAAGTTTACTAAAAAAAACATTTAAATGCCCTTTGATAAATTTGCTTCATTGTTGTTGAACTGTGCTATTATCTTTTATGACTATGAGAATAAATTGGTAGATTTTCTTGCTTGTTACATAATGTCTCTGCAAATTGATGCTATAATCATAATGGCAGTGCACATTTCACTGATGGTAGTTGCTAATGACACTTTCATTAGAAAACATTACAAAACATGTGATTATGTAGTTGCTAATGCTATGTTCATAATGTCATTGCTTTTTCAATTAATGAGTTGCTAATGTATTCCAGCACATACACTGCTATTGTTGTTACAAAACATTACAAAATGACCAGCTTGTATTACAAAGCCCTCCAACTTGACATGAAATCCTTTCTTTTGGTTTAATGGCCTGCAAAATAGTACACATTGCTGAATAGGCATGCCGATGGTAGTTTCTAATGATGCTTTCATTTCAAAACATACAGAAGTGTAGTTGCCAATGCTATATTCATAATGTCATTGCTTTTCAATTGATGATAGTTGCTAATGTATTCCTGCACATACATTGCTATTGTTGGATACAAAACATTAAAAAATGACCAGTTTGTACTATGAAGTGCCCCAACTTGACATGAAATCCATTCTGTGGGTTTCATGGTCTGCAAAATTATACACTTTGCTGAATAGGCATGCTGATGGTAGTTGCTAATGATGCTTTCATTACAAAACATGGCAAAGCATATAACAATGTAGTTGCTAATGAATGAATTTCTGACTAACTCAAAATTGAGTGAGTGAATGGTTGATCTAGGCTAAAGTTCACTAGTTTACTGTTGATGCATCCTGAGTAAATTTCTTGTTAACTCAAAATTGCATGGTTATGTAGTTTACTGTTGTTACATGGTTATGAATTTCAAAGTCTCCTTGCCTACATATTGGTCTTCTTGTCAACGGTGGCCATCAATATTCCTGGTGATAGTTACATCTCCTGGTGGCTGTGTAGCAATTTCAAAAAGCAACTCTTTAATTTAGTAGGACCCGTTTGAGGAACAGTTATATATCAATATCAGTTACATGGTGAACAAAATTTACCCCACCTGCAGCTGTCCTTATCCTCCAATGTGGGGACTCATTTAATCTTTGAGCTGCTAACATCATCTATTTGCTGACTCTTTATTTCTGGGCTCTATCCTTGCTGGGTGTGGGCACATATGCTGTCGTTACCTTAATCTTGGGTGCAATCTTCTGCTATCTGATATGCAATTTTTTCTCCATTTTTCTCTTTACTTACCGTAGTCTTCATTATTTTTGGTTGACAGTTTCAAAAGAACATATTTTTGCTTGGGATCGTGGGATGTAGTCTTGTAAAGTTTTCTTTGTGCGGCCTTTGATTGATTTAAAATTTTGCACGATATTACTAATGGATGCATCAGGTTTGAAATACTGACTTGGAAATATAAAAGCTGCATAATGCCTTTTGGTTGTGCCATATTCTCTAAGGATCTTCACCAGAGATCGCTCCATTTGCTGGCTAGGTCATACCATCTGGGTTGTACTGTACTTGATTTGCCTTGCATTTTAAACTTATTGCACCATGTTTTAAATCACTACACCGTCATTACATTGGCTTGCATTGTATTTGCTGACATAAAATTGAATCTTACACAATATTTTTCTATATGTTATACATATTCAATTTGTATCCCTTTCAATTTGATTTCCTCTATCTGCCAAAGAGCTATGCTGCAAGTTGTTGTATTGGATGTGATCCTTACATAAAGTTGGTTTCTTGTGAATATCCTATGCCCGGTTGGCTAATGCTATGCCAAGATGTTTTGATATCACATAGACAGAACCATGTTTGAAGTGGATAGTGCCATGTATATATTATTAACAGTCTCGTGCCGTGTTCTGGCTTTTATGGCTACTCCAACATGGGTGCACCATTATATTTGTTGCAGCTACATATTCAATTCTATAAACTCTTACCATCCATATTCTATAAGATTACTGTTATGTTCATCATTGCATTTCTATTGATCATGTTGATGCTGCAATCAAAGTTACTTCTTGATGGTAATTTTTTGAGTAGAAAGGCACCTTTTACACCCTATACTAATAAATAATATAAATATTATTTAACATTGAAGGTCGGCATTGTGATGGATATGCAACTCCTTATAATAAGGAATAATGTTAATATTATTTAACATTCTAGCTGACTGCATTCATAACATTTAGTTCTATCTGAGGATGTTTTCCTGCATTTCCTGCATAATTCTATTTTATTACAGTTTTTCGTTGACAGGTACTATATCTTCAACCTGAACATTTATTGCAGAGTATTTATGAGAGATGGAAAGACTTTGAAAAATAAGAGTTTTCAATGATGTCGAGTTGGGAATATGTCAATGTTCATGGCAATATTAGTTTTAATTGCTCAAGGAACACAAGTTGTACACTTGAACATTTTTTTATTAAGTAAGAAGCATGTATTGATGTTGCCAGATTTGCTTAAGGACCACAAGTTGTACACTTGTATATTTTTTATTAAATCAGAAGCACATATTGATGTTGACAGCTTTGACTATGTGAGATTGTACAAATTTTAACATAATATTTTGTTGTAGTTTTGTTATATATTTTTGAAGTAAACTTTGTTTGTAATGAATTTCATTTTATTTTATTTCCCCTGGAGTATGCAATGAACCATTAATGCTGATTTATTTGATACTATCTAATAGGTAGTTGGACACATGTATCAATGATATATGTAAAATAAATTAAAAAAGAATTAATAACATCAAAGTTCTGAGATCCGACAATGGAGAATACTCGCAGCTTTCAGAATTTTTGTGTTGAAGTTGGGATTAAGAGGGAGTTTAGTGCCCCTTACAATCCTCAACAGAATGGTGCTGCTGAATGGAAGAACATGACTATTATGGAAGCAGCGAAAGCTATGATCCATGACCAAGATCTTCCAACATTCCTTTGGGCAGAAGCATCCAAGACAACTATTTATGTTCAGAACGGAAGTCCCCACCGAATCCTAGAGAACATAACTCCTGAAGAAGCCTTTACTGGGAAGAAGCCAGAAGTAAGTCATTTGAGAATCTTTGGATGTCCAGTTTATGTTCATGTTCCAAAGGAAAAGAGAACAAAGTTGGAGCCTTCTGGCAAGAAGGGGATATTTGTTGGTTACAGTGAGACAGCTAAAGCCTACAGAATCTACATCCTAGGCCAGAAATTGATCGAGATCAGTAGAGATGTCACATTTGAGGAAGATGTTGCATTGAGGAGATCCAAGGGCACTCACATGGAGATTAATAATGAAGATTTTTCACAGGATATGGAAGTTGGCCATGCTCCTGAGATTCAGAGGGAGGCTCCAGAACCAAAAGAAGATGATGATCCAGTTGAGCCCTTGGAACCTACTGATGGGCCTACAAACATTGTGATTGGACGTAAGAGACCCCTTTGGGCTAGGCAAACAATGCAGGAGGCAGAAAGGTTTGCAGCTCCAAAGGGAACCTTCAGAGAAAGCAAGAGACCTCACAGGTTTTCTAGTTATGTTGCTTTGATGAGCCAGATTATTGAGTCTGAACCTTCCAGTGTTGAGGAAGCTTCTAGTCAACAAGTTTGGAAAGATGCTATGACAGAGGAGTATCAGTCAATTCTCAAGAATGATGTTTGGGACATCGTTCCTAGACCCGAAGGAAAAATCTATGGTATCTTCAAAATGGCTCTTCAAGATCAAGCATGCAGCTGATGGGAGCATTGAGAAATACAAGGCAAGATTCGTGGCTCGAGGGTTTTCACAGAAAGAGGGAGTTGACTATGAAGAAACTTTTGCTCCAGTTGCTCGGTATACTTATGTCAGAACCATCATTGCCATTGCTACATCTAGAGAATGGAAGATTCGTCAGATGGATGTGAAGACAACGTTTTTGAATGGTGTGATCGAGGAAGAAGTTTATATCGAGCAACCTAAAGGATTTGAGGTACATGGGAAGGAGTCTCATGTTTGCAGGCTGAAGAAGGCCTTGTATGGTCTTAAGCAGGCACCTCGTGCATGGTACGAAAGGATTGATCGTTACCTGTCAAGCTTGGGTTTCCTCAAAAACGATGCTGACTCGAACCTGTACTTCAAGGTAATTGATGGTGAGCATTGATTTTGGTCCTATATGTTGATGATTTGATTCTTACGGGTGAAGAGCACCTCATTCTCGAATGCAAGGAGTTGGCTTCAGTTTGAAATGAAGGACCTTGGGCCCATGAATTACTCCTACAGCCTGGTAGCCGCATGAGATTATCTCCAGTCAAGGGAAGTACACCATTGATATACTTAAGAGGTTTGGAATGATGAATTGCAAATCCATGTCTACACCCATGGAGGCCATCCTACATAAATTGAAGGAGGCTGTAGCTAGTTCAGACTTGGTGGATCCTACTATGTACAGACAGTTGATCGTGTCCCTGATGTATCTAGTTAATACCCAAACCAAAACACACATCTCGCCGAGTGCACTCACCATGTGTGAACCGAGACGTGTGATACATCTTGCTGCAGCAAACATATCTTGAGATACTTGTGTGGGTACAGCTTGCATATGGGCTTTTCGAGATATTCCGTGATCCTGCTGTACGGCTATACCGACTCATCGTAGGTGTACCCATAGGAAAAACACCTCCGATGTTGCTTCAATTTGGGATCAGGATGATATCCCGTGTGAGGGAAGTCATCCTCAGAGTATTGAGTACAACAAAGGCGAGTATATCGTGAGCCAGTGACAACTCAAGAAGCTAAAGGTGGCTTCGGAAGCTCATTGCAAGATTGTTTGGGCAATCAATGGAGCCTACTACCATTCATTGTGATAACCAGAGTTGTGTGAAGCTTTCTGTCAACCCTGTGTTTCATGACAGAACTAAGCATGTGGAGATCAAATACCATTATATCAGAGATATGGCATTGAGGAAAGCTATACAAATTTGAGGTATATCAAGATCGATGAGCAACGGGCATATCTCACCAAAGCCTCTTCTAGGATGTTTGAGTACTTTAGATAAGCCTGGTATGGTGGAGAATATAGCCCTAACTGAGGAGTCTTAGTATCAATGATCCTCATTAATGAGTTCTTCTCTGTGAGAGAAGTTCGAGGTGAAATCCCTTGATTCCACCCTCTGGGAGAGCCATGGTGGATTTCATGTGTGTGACTTCATGACAGCATCACGTGAGAGAGTCTGTGATGATTTTTCTTGTACTTGTGTTTCACCCTTTGGGGGAGCCATGGTGAACGCCACGATGAGGTGACCATCACATTGAGTGATGAACACTTGTACATACCATCTATGGGAGTAGCCATGATGGTTGATATCATGATGAGGTGATATTGTCTCTTTTCACATATGGTTGTAGCCATTGTGGTAGACATCACAATGAGGTGATGTGTCTTGTGTAGCAGGAAGTATTCCTCCCTAGATGAGAGGAAGTGTTAATGTTATTGTAGCTTCGGGCTTCATACTTCCTTATTTATTTGTGATTATCTAATGGCAACATATCTCTAAGATGGCCAACCTCCTTTGTAATCATATTTATTATTATTTGTAATTTTCTTGGTGGTCGACTCAGCATTTATTTGTAATTATATTTTCTCTTTTGATGGCCGACCTAGTTCTTGTAGAGGTGCGACCTCTCTATCAATATGTATATATAGGTGGTCATTTCACTCCATTTTATCATCAAGCAAGTTCGATTATTCCTTCTCTCAAGTGCGATTTCTATCAAGAGCAGATCCTTCCTTCTAGTGCGAATTTCTTTGAAGGTAGATTGTGAATCTTTACAAGTGCAGATTTGTGTTCAAGGAAGGGCAGACTGTTATCTGTTGTTACAGCCATTGCTGGTGCTGAATATTGGCCTTGTGTGTGGCCACATTGTAAAGTGTATTGTTGCCATTACATATATATAAGAGATATATATTTGTTGCTGGGTTTTTCTCCGTCAAGAGGAGGGTTTTCCCAAGTTATTTGTTGTGTTATTGTGTCTGATTTTTGAATTAAATTTCTGTATCATTAATCTGATCATAAAACTAATAGGTTCACTATAACTCTAATATCCTTCCTTTATTCACATGATAATTCCCATATCAAAATTCTCATATTTAAGAGGTTGATAGACCTCATGTCAAGTTTCAACATTAAATATTTTCCTAGTAAAGTGTGGTTGTAGTGCCCCTAAATGAAGTCACCCTTACACTATTATGCAACCAAGAGCCAAGGCTCATATGAATTATATCTGATTCATGGTTCATATTATAAGGTTATCTTGCAATTAAAGATTTGACCTAGACTTACTTGCCACCTTGCTTCACTTTGGAGTCTCAACATAAACATATAATGAACTCAAGGGGTAATATCCTATTTTATATCTGACCACTGTCCACTTAAATGTCCACACTCTTGGACATTCAAATAACCAATCATTGACTAAAGAAAGTTTCCTTGTTTATGAAATTCTCATAATCCCAACTTTCGCACATTAAGTATTGTAACTTTTGAGATCTTGAGTACCATACTAGATATTGGTTACTTCTAGATAATGATTTCCCAAATACTTATAAAGAATGGTTTTCATTTCATTTAATATCATTCTATATTGTTGCCTAAACATATATGCACAATGTTATCGCAATTCACATCGATCTTTCACTTGATAAAATTGCATCGTGATTAAGAATAAGAAAATATGGTATTCTATTTGTTGATTATCTAACTTTGCACATAATTATAAACCATCTTGACTTAACATTCTTTTTTTTTTTTTTACTACAACATTTTGCATGGTGAATGATATGTTTACTTTCATAACGACAATGTGACCCATTTGTTGATCTTGTAGCGTGAGGAGTCTCTTTCCCACGATTTTGGAAATAAGTAATAAATAAATTTCCAAATATTAAATTCCAGATGCAAGTCTGACTTAATATTTATATTAATTTATTTTTGGAGAAGAACCCGACCAAGAATAAAAGTTTTTCTTTTTGGGAAAGAGGCCAGCCTTTATGAAATACTATGTATTTATACAAAGTAGCTATCATTCATTTGATTCATTCGATTTTATTGAAGATAAGTTCGCATCACAAGAGGAGTTTGCTTATTTGTAGCAGATTAAATTATTTAAAGAAGACACTATATTATCTTTGCTCATTTGCATCTAGGAGAGGTGCTGTGTTACATTTCATCTAGGAGAGGTGCTGTTGTAAGCAGATTTTTGCTCTTCTAATTATAATATAAGAGATATAATTGTTTCTGGGTTTTTCTCCCTCAAGAAGGAGGGTTTTCCCAAGGTAAACTGCCGTGTTCATTAGTCTATTGTGTTGCATTTTCTGCTTGTTGTATTTCTGATCTAAAACATTAACATGGTATCAAAGCGGGTCTAAGAAAAGATCTAATCAGATTTGTTAAGCAATTAAGTCAATTATTTCAGACCTTAGGGCAGATCTTTGAAAGTGAATTTTGAACCGAAAAAGAAGAAGGATTTCTCTCACATTCAATGTTACAGGGGTGACAAGTATGGTCACTTTGCTTGAGATTGCAAATTCAGGTCTACTCAACTTGTTTCTTCTGTGGAAATTGACATAGGGACATCTCAGAAGGATCCAAGTTCTAAAGTCAATTTAGAAGGTTTCTTATTCTAAAGCCAATCAATTTCTTCGAAGAGGAGGAAATAACATTTAGAGGGAGTCTGACATACCATCAGAGGCAACCTTGGACGAGGAGGTCAGGAGGTTGATATTAGCTTCAGAGGGAGTCACATCATCATGAAGACTACTTGTAATGCATTTTTCTCTGAGACAGAGAAATTTGAGGTGAAAGCCCTTGTTAATGCATTTTTCTCTGAGACGGAGAAATTTTAGGTGAAAGCCCTTGTTAATGCATTTTTCTCCTGAGACAAAGAAATTTGAGGTGAAAGCCCTTGTCCAGCCCTTGTCCATCTCTGAGACGGAGATGTGGTTCTTTACACCCTCTAGGAGTAGCCATGGTGGATGTCATGTTGAGAGACTCCATGGCAACATCACATTGAGAGACTACGTGATGATTCCCTTGTACTTGTGTTTATCCACCCTCTGAGAGTAGCCATGGTGGACGTCATGTTGAGTGACTCTATGACGACATCATGTTGAGTGACTCCGTGATGGGCACTTGTACACATGTTCCTTTCCACACATGGGAGTAGCCATGGTGGACGTCATGTTGAGTGACTCCATAATGATATCACGTTGAGTGACTCCGTGATGAACTCTTTTTCCACAAATGGGTGTAGCCATTGTGGGTGTCATGTTGAGAGACTCCATGACATAGATATCGAAAAAGATACCTCCCTAGCTAAGAGGGAGTGTTGATGCTGTAGTGGCAGGAGTCTCTTTCTCCCACAATTTTTGGAAATAAGTAATAAATAAATTTCAAATATTAAATTCCAGATGCAAGTGTGACTTAATATTTATATTAGTTTATTCTTTGGAGAGGCCGACCAAGAATAAAAGTCGTCTCTTTTGGGAAAGAGGCCGACCTTTATGAAAAGACACCATGCTATGTATTTATACAAGGTGCTATCATTCATTTGATTCATTCGATTTTATTGAAGACAAGTTTGCATCAAAAGAGGAGTTTGCTTATTTGCAGCAGATCAGATTATTTACAGAAGATATTATATTATCTTTGCTCATTTGCATCTAGGAGAGGTGCTGTGTTACATTTCATCAAATCGGCCTTGTGATTGGGCCTAGTTGTAAGCAGATTTCTGCCCTTCTAATTATAATATAAGAGATATAATTGTTGCTGGGTTTTTCTCCCTTGAGAAGGAGGGTTTTTCCTGGGTAAACTGCTGTGTTCATTAGTCTATTGTGTTGCATTTTCTGCTTATTGCATTTCTGATCTAAAACATTAGCCACATTAAATCTAACTCTGATGGGAACATAAATACATAGTAGTGTATATATATAATTGGGTACACTCTTGCATATACATACAAGCATGTATGTGGCTGTCTACAGATATATGACACTCGAGCACAGGTGAGTCTATGTATAATATAAACAAGGGCTTCGTTACTTCCTTTCCGCACTAGTATTATTCTTAGGATCAACTACTGGTGTAAATCAAGCTCCGACATCATCCATGTGCTATACATTATTACAGAAACAGAGTGAAGGAAAAGAACTTATCTGAAGGG
This sequence comes from Sequoia sempervirens, assembly GCA_007258455.2. NCBI lineage: Eukaryota > Viridiplantae > Streptophyta > Pinopsida > Cupressales > Cupressaceae > Sequoia > Sequoia sempervirens. The sequence continues at coordinate 28,380 of VDFB02162926.1, forward strand.
AGAAGCCATACGAGCATGAAGCAGCAACCTACTCCACACACATAAGCTCCTTCAAATATTTCTGAAGTCTCCTTTCTGTGTGCATGCTCTTTGACAAATTTCCTCTTCCCTTTCAGCTTGGGTAGACTTTATGACCTATTGTTGAGCTCCCCCATCTGTGTGTCATCTCACACGTGTTTGAGGAAATTCCTCTAAACACCAACCTTTTCCTTTTCAAGAACTCAGGTAGAGCTAAATCCCATTTCCTCACAGAGGTTGTTGGCACTGACCATGGAATTTGTCTTTACACCTGCCATTCACCTTTGCTTCAAAGTTTCTAAAACCTTTTTAACAAATGATTTTGTGCATAATCAGCGATCATGGTATTCGATGAGAACACCTTTACTCTAGCAATCTCCTCTCGCCTTCTCCCATGCATTCTCTCTATTCTCTTTCTCTGCCCCTTCGAACCTGTCTTCCCTCTCTATTTTCTTGCCTTAAACTCTGTTCAAAAACAATGCGTGCCTCCCTACTCCTCTGCCCTAGAAATATCTGGTGAAATCTCCTTGGGGTTTGTAGTATTCATGCAAATTTCTTCCTTTTCACGTTTTTCTCTGCTATTTTCTCTCCCACTGCCTACACTTCCTGTCCAAAATAGCACTTGCCCAAAATAGTGCCTGTCCTCGCCCTTCTCCCATGCGTTCTCTCTATTCTCTTTCTCTGCCCCTTCAAACCTGTCTTCCCTCTCTACTTTCTTGCCTTAAACTTTGTCCAAAAGCAATGTGTGCCTCCCTAAACCCTTGCCATAGAAATATATGGTGAAATCTCCTTGGGGTTTGTAGTATTCCTGCAAATCTCTCCCTTTTCACGTTTTTCTCTGCCATTTTTCTCCCCCTGCCTACACTTCCTGTCCAAAATAGCGCTTGTCCAAAATGAAGGGGTTGTGAGGGTTTTACGACTTCCTCAAACCTCTTTTTTTTCCACACAACCTACTCACCTTTCCTCTTTTATGTGAAAAATCAAATGAGAAATGTGGGAGGACAGGGTTTCTATGCTTCATTAATGACAAGGCATCATTTTCTCCTCTTGCCCTCTCCTCTTTAATGCTATTGCAGGTCGTCACAATCTCTTCTCCCCACAAGCCATGTCCTTTTGGGTTCTTTTCATACAAAATTGGTGAGGATGTCTAGCCTCATTAATAACAGACACCTCCCTCATCTCTAAGTACCATTCCTCACTAAATGCGTGGTCTCCCTTGTCCTTCATGAACAAGTTTGATATTATTTATTTTATTCTTCTTATAAGCTTGGCCGATAGGGATGTGACAATTTCCTGCATAATTCTATTTTATTACAGTTTTTCGTTGACAGGTACTAAATGTCTTCAACCTGAACATTTATTGCAGAGTATTTGTGAGAGATGGAATGACTTTGAAAAATAAGAGTTTTCAATGATGTTGAGCTGGGAACATGTCAATGTTCATGACAATATTAGTTTTAATTGCTCAAGGAACACAAGTTGTACACTCGAACATTTTTTTATTAAGAAAGAAGCATGTATTGATGTTGCCAGATTTGCTTAAGGACCACAAGTTGTACACTTGTATATTTATTATTAAATAGGAAGCACATATTGATGTTGACAGCTTTGACTATCTGTCTAGACAAATAGTTTGTGAGATCGTACAAATTTTAACATAATATTTTGTTGTAGTTTTGTTATATATTTTCAAAGTAAACTTTGTTTGTAATGAATTTCATTGTATTTTATTTCCTTTGGAGTATGCAATGAACCATTAATGCTGATTTATTTTATACTATCTAATGGGTAGTTGGACACATGTATCAATGATATATGTAAAATAAATTAAAAAGGAATTAATAACATGGTAGTTATTAACACACAAGTAATTAGTTATTGATATTTTAATGTTCAAACAATAATGTGAAAATGTTCTATTAATGGATTACGCTATGTCAAATACCCTCACAACTATTGGTATGTGCTCAACCATTGGGTCATCTCCCCTATATTGGTTGTCTGTGTTAGATGATGTGTTTCAATACACCATGATTGCATTAATTATAGTTGATTTATAAATCCAACATTTTCTATAAATTGACTATTTTTATGCACGCAGCATGGCTTACACATCAGTTGAAGAGCAAGGTAATATGGATCAAGTGCTTGGCAGTCTATGTATTGAGAAAGGGGAAGCCCTCTCTCTTAGTGAGAGTTACAATGAGTGGATTCGTCCACTGATGGACACAGTTGACACTCTACGTCGTCTGGGAGTAATGAAAGAAGGTATTAATCTTCCAAGAATTGTTGTTGTTGGAGACCAGTCATCTGGGAAGTCGAGTGTGCTGGAATCTCTCACAGGTATTAGCCTGCCAAGAGGTCAGGGGATTTGTACAAGAGTCCCTGTCGTTGTGAGATTGCAGAATTGCAAACCAGAGGAACGTCAAATCGTTATTGAATACAATGGAAAGAAACAGAGCAACATTGCAGAATTGGGAATAACACAGACACTCAATTCAGTTACAGAGGAGATTGCAGGAATGGGAAAGGATATTGGCGATACTCCTATAACACTCAAAGTATGCAAGCCCAATGCTCCAGATCTCACTGTGGTTGATTTACCTGGTATAACAAGGGTGCCTGGGCATGGCCAGCCACAAGATATCTACGAGCAAATTTCACATATCATAATGCAATATATAGCTCCCAAAGAGAGCATAATACTGAATGTGTTATCTGCTGCTGTGGACTTCCACACCTGTGAGTCGATTAGAATGTCCCAACGAGTAGATAAAAAGGGGGAAAGAACACTGGCTGTTATCACTAAGGTAGACAAAGCCACTGAGGGTTTACTAGAGAAAGTTACAGATAATGCCATAAATATAGGACTTGGCTATGTCTGTGTGAGAAACAGGGTCGGGAATGAATCTAATTCTCAGGCAAGGTAAATGGAGCGTGAACTGTTCACAAGAGATCCTGAGCTTTCTAAAATTGACAAGACTATGGTTGGAATACCTGTATTGGCCGAAAAGCTTATGCAGATTCTAGTAATGGGTATCAGTAAATGCTTGCCAGAAATAGTTAAAAGAATTGATGCTGCACTTTCAAAGAGGCAGTCAGAATTGGATGCTTTGCCTCGCAATGTCTCCAACCCTGCAGAAGCCATGATAGAGTTCATGAGAATCATGGATTCTTTCAAGTGTATGTTGCACAAGCTTGTTGTACAGGGGGATATTGAGCTGTTTCCTAATGAACCTGAGATGCACTGTATTGCTTGCCTCCATAGGATGTTTGAGAGCTATTTGCATTATCTATCAAGTGCAATTGAAGAAATCCCAGATGAATTTCTGGTTGAAGAAGTAAAATTACTGGATAAAGCCCAATGCGTTAGTCTTCCAAACTTCCTACCCCATTCTGTTTTAGTCAGTCTTATACAAAGACGTATCGAGTCTGTTTCAGAGAGGAGCAGGGATATAGCCATAAAGGCTTGTGAGTATATAGACAAGGTTGTATGCCGTGTTATTGATATCCAAACACGATGCTATCCCCACCTTCACTCAGCTTCACGCAGAGCTTTCCAAGCTCTTATTGACAGGAAAAAGGAGGAATGCATCCGGTTTGTGCTAGACACCCTCGACATGCAGAAGACCATCTTTTTTACCATGAATCCTGGTTATTTGGAGTCCCGGCAAAACTGGCAAGGATGGAAGAAAACGTTTATGGAAGCGATAAAACAGAATCACAATACTGTTAAACTTAAAGGAATTGGTGAAATAAAACTACAAAATGTGCCAAAAGGCAGCAATCAGCTGGAAGCGGCATTTGAGATGAAGATGGGCATCATGGCATATTGGAGTGTGGTAAAGATGAGGCTTGCTGATGAGATTCCTCTCCATCTTCGCTTTATTTTTCATAAAATAGTTCAAAATGATATTGTGAACTTAATTGTTAAGGAAGTGGTGGGGATTGGAGATTCAGCAAAGATGGATGGTATTCTTGAAGAGAGCCCGAAAACAGTCAGTAATCGGAGGGACCTCCTCAACAGAGTTGGTATGTTGAGAGAATCAAAGTCTACACTTTCAAAAATCATTGGTAAGCTTGGAGCAGGGTAGAATTGCTTTTACTACATGTTTCTTAAGTTATTGTTTTTCTGGGTTGTAGTATGGAACAAAGCTGAAAATTCTTTCATTGATGCATATATCAGACTCTAATGTGGAATATTACACTTTTTCCATCTCAATCTGTTCAATTTTGTTCACTGATATGGTGAAGTATTGTGTTTTTGAACTATTTTAATTTTTTAATTTATTTTTTAAATGGAGGAATCAATATTTGATGGGATCCACAAAATGAAGTCCTAACACACACCACTATAACCACACACCACTATAACCTTCATCTTCTTGAGGCACCCTCCACCGATGTGAAGGTAAATCCAGAAGAGTCGAACCTGAACTATTTTCCTTTAAAACTTATTAGAGAGTTGATGGGCTCTTTGCACACCAAATTTGTGCTTCTTTGCTAAGCAAATTAGTGTGATACATAGAAAATGTAAGCCCGCCTGTTGTTGACATGATATTTAATTTCAAGTCCAATACTACTAGATGTGCGGAGTTAATTGTTGATTTGCCGGTACATTTCATAGGTATTATTTGCACAATTTACATTCATTTTGAAATTGTAAATTGAATCGAATGAAATCTTGTTACTTAGTCTATTTAATGTACACACATGTGGATGCATCTCTGATTCGTTACTTTAATTAACAATGCCCCTTAGATCTGATCTTGTATTCTGTCATTCATAGATGGCACAAGAAAGGCTCCAATACTGACATAGATGAAAAGCTGATCATGACAGGAAAAACTCGTATAGACGATATATTACATTCTATGTTTGTTTCCACTCTCTTTATTATGTGCTTCAATTCTGTCGATGCTAAGAAAGTCACATTTACTTACCATTCAAGCTTGTCCCATTCTCAGTAATTGCTGGATTTTGATGCGTATGCCTGGAATCAATTCTGTGCAGAATCAAAGATGATGCTTATATACCACAGTTGATTACAAACATGTATCTGGGAGTAGAAATATTAAAACTTTTAACTGCAAAATTTGTTGATATTTTTTAAAATGTTTTTCACCCTTTTAGCTCCGTTGGGAAAGTGAAGAGGATACGCATATAATACAGTTGATTCCATAGTGTCAATATTTAACACGTGAACATCTCAAAGCTTTTTAACTGTTACCAATTTTTAAAGTATTTCTGACACAGTTGTAGCGCAACGCGACACTGTCAGCACCGTGGAAAATCAACCTTCTGAAGATCCTCCTGCATCTAGATCTGCCGACACTGCTAGTTCCGTGGAAAATCAACCTTCTGAAGATCCTCCTGCATCTAGATCTACCGACACTGCTAGTTCCGTGGAAAATCAACCTTCTGAAGATCCTCCTACATCTAGATTTACCGACACTGCCAGTACTGTGGAAGATCAACCTTCTGAAGATCCTCCTACATCTAGATTTTCCTGGGCGATTGATAATTTTTCAAGGTTAGATGTGAAGGAACTATATTCTGACATTTTTACCATCGGAGGATTTAAATGGTAAGTGATTTTTGTTTGCTTGTTTGTTGTGTTTCAGTTGTTTTACTTCCTCCATCAAATAGGGTGGGGGAAATTTAGCATACATGGGACAGTATTTAATTTCCTGAATAACAAAATCACAATCCTTGCAAAACTCTAAACGTTAACTTTAGAGCTTGTGAATGTTAAAATCGGTAACACCCTAGCAGATTGCTTCACAGTATTTAGACTTTAATTTTGATGTTCATGAATCATTTGCGGTCAATTTGAGTTAGCGAGGAGTTAGTTTTGTGGAAAGCTGAATTTTGTTGGTACGAGGCAGGCGGGTGGTAATTCTTCCGAATGGAAACAATGTAGACGAATTATCTGTGTTTTTGGCTGTGGCTGATGCTGCCTCGTTACCTGCTGGTTGGAGCAGACGAATACAATATAGCCTGGCTGTTATCAATCAGATTGACTCGAAACTTTCTATACGAAAAGGTATTTGATTTCTGATTTAAAAAATAATAAAAATAAAAACTATTATCTAAAAATGGTATTATATCTATTCATCTCAATGTGGAATGTAATGCTTCTTTTTAGATATTGGATTATTTGTATGGGATATTACTTACGATGCCCATGTTAGTTGGTCAAGTTAATGGCTAAAATATTTTAAATTGTCTATCCAGGAAATAATCTGTACTTACTCGATGGGGCAGATGTATTTTTTGCTGGATGGATATTTCCAAAGTTTGGTCAATTATCCACTAGGAATGTCATTCAGGATAATATGCATCAAAGTTTTATGCTGTATTTGCTTTAGTTTGGTCATATTTTTGGGTGAAAAGCTTTCACAATGTTTTATTGTTTAATATGTACATCTTTGTGGCCTTTCTGTGATACAAACTTAGTATATATGTTTCCAATGCAGACGCACGGCACAATTTCAATTCTGGACGGCGTTTTGGGGGTTTCAGATCGTTCATTCCGCTTGGAGAAATTAATGATCCTTTAAAGGGCTATCTGGTTAATGATACTCTTATTGTAGAAGCAGATGTGGTCGTCCAATAAGTTGATAGCTGTTGACAATATGATTCGAAGAAGGAAACAGGTTTGTTCGAATCAATCGAAGATCAAGGAGTTGAACATGCTAGACATGAATTTACTTCCTTCATTGTACCCTGACCCTCCAGAAAGTTCTGTTAATAATGCCACCGTTATTCTTATCACTTTTGCAGTATACTATACAATCAATAGTTTACAACGTTATTTAGTAGTCATTGCTATTGAAAGACTGGAACATGCTCGGGGCAACGTGGAAGTGCTGGAGGAAGCTATCACCTACTAGAAAACTGTTATTTTGAAATCGAGTGTGGCAATTTGTTTTGTCATCCAAACGATCTTTAATTATTTTGAAACAATAAAAAATATGAAATTGAAGCATAAAATATTGTAAATTTAAATGTAATATAATATATTTAATTAGATGGGGTGGGAGCCCTAGTTCGATTGACTAAAGCATATTGTTGCAGGCAAGAGGTCATGAGATCCAATCTCCCCTCGTCCTTGTGGTATTGGCTAAAGCATCTTGTTGTAGGCAAGAGGTCATGAGGTCCAATCTCCCCTCGTCCTTGTGACATCTTTATTGTTTTGAAAGAATGCTATAATTAATAATTACTCTTTTTTCTTCTTTCTCCTTATTCAAATTTTTTTTTTTGGAAGAATAAGATATAATAAGGAAAGTAATTTAATTTGTTGAGAAAGAATGCTAGAAAAGAAGGGTTAAGGATAAAATTAAATCGTTGCAAGAACAATATAAGTAATTCTTAAGAGATGAGAATAAGAAGAAAGAAGAAAAAAGGAAAATGTGTGACATCAAATGGTGTAAGGTATGTATAAAGTTATAATTTGAAATCAAAAGAATTTAAAATGATGACAACAAAAGTGTATGAGTAAAGTTGAAGATAAGAACTGAAATATATTGGGCAAAGAGGAAAAACTTTGCAAGGCTTGTGTGGAGAAGAGAATGAATTTAGTTAGATAAAAGAAGAGTGTAAGATAAGTTAATTTAAATGCATATATGTATGCATAAAAATGGTTATATTAAAATTATCAGCATAGTTAAATTTCAAATATATAAAGGTATTAGAATGTAAGTAAGATAAGCTAATTTAAATGCATGTATGTATGCATAAAAATGGTTATATTAAAATTATCAGCATAGTTAAATTTCAAATATATAAAGGTGTTAGAATGAAAGTAAGATAAGAACATAAATAAATCATTGAAATAATTAAATAGAGCATTATACAAATGTTTTGGTTATTCAAAACATTGTAAATGACAATCACCAAAGTCATCTTAAAGCTTTGTCAAATCTCAAAATATTTTATATATCATAAAAATAAATTAAAATTTACACCTTTGTGTCATTTAAAATATTAAATATAATTTTTTAACAAAATTTACACAATGGAAAAACAACACAAGAAGTCATTAAGAAGGTGATAAATTCACATCCCATTTATACTAAGATCAAATTCCTTTATCTCATGTTACCCCCAACCTCTCTTTGTAAGGCTATTATTGTACTTAATCTCTCATATGCCTCTTGTTTTTGAAATTGGGGAAAACAGATTTTGATGGGATCAGGAACCCATTACAACCAAAAGCCAAACAACTTAAACAAGCCAAAAAAACCAAACTACAGAAAAGACAGCCTGCAGTCAACAAAAAACCAACTCACAAACAAACACCATTAAGATTTACAATTAGAGTTTCGTTTGTTGGAGCGAAGAGTTATATCGAAAGAAGGCCCAGAGGGTTTAGATTTTTTTCCAGTAACAGTAGTTCAACCTTCTTCAACCTGTGCTGCCTTAGCTTACCAAGCCAGCCCATTAATTTCCTGAGGATGAAAATCCGCAACCCGAGAGGTAACATCAGAGTTCGCCTGAATAGGTGTGGAAATAACCAGAGAGCAATCAGAGGTGGGAAACAAAGCACCATCATTAGAGACAGAAACTTGTCTAGTAGTATTCTCAATAGGATTTATCATGGTAGCTTCCCCAGCCGAGGAAGGAGAAACCCCAGCAGACGAAACCCCAGCAACCTGTGAATCAGAAGCCCCAGTAGCAGGGGAATCAGAAACCCCAACAGCCTGTGAATCATATGCCTCTTGTTGGTGATGGATCATTGAATGTGATTTGAAATATTGATTCAAAAACATACATAATTTAAACTAGAAGTTCATATTCCTCTTCTTGATGATGGATCATTGAATGTGAATTGAAATATCGATTCAAAAACATACATAATTTAAACCCGAAGCGTGCATGATTCTATATTATTACATTGTTTAAGAATTATTTTATTTTTCCATGTAATTTTTAAGTATACTTTTAAAAAGTTACAATTCATTTAAAAAAAAAAGTTACAATTCATTATTTTTGTAATTCTTTTGTTTTGTTTTTATTTGAAAGAGTAGTAAATATTATATTTTTATACATTACTTTTTAAAAGTTTAATTAGATAGTTTTAATTTGGTAATTTTAGATTTTTTAAAAATATGTATTGGTTGTATTTTGGTTTTTATATACTCCATCACAATATGACACTTCGAGATTTGATGTCATTGTAGAATACCTAGAGGCATCCTTATTTTAATCTCTTTTGTTTTGTTTTTACTTGAAAGAGTAGTAAATATTATATTTTTATATGTTACTTTTTAAAAGTTTAATTAGATAGTTTTAATTTGGTAATTTTAGATTTAAAAAAAATATGTATTGGTTGTATTTTGGTTTTAATATACTCCATCACAATATGACACTTTGAGATTTTATGTCATTGTAGAATACCTATAGGCATCATTAGAGTTAAATGGGATGAGCTAAAGTTATAAATCACAAGTCCTTCATAGAGGAGATCTATGACAAATCTCTAGGAGACTTATTGCATAAGTGTACAATTGTTGAATGTTGAATAAGGTAAACTATCACATCCAATTTTAACATTGTGCACCCCAAAAACCATATCTAGATACAAGAACTAATTAAATTTAATGAAGTAAAAATTTCACACCCCAACAAATAAAATTAGATACATAACCTAATTAAATTTAATGAAGTAAAAATGATGCACCCCAACAAACAAAATTAGATACATGACCTAATTAAATTTAATAGAGAAGATATACACAATTGCAACATCTAAATCACAAATATGTCAAATTTATCTTCCATGTAATTTTTAATTGTATGGTGGCATAGGCCTCCTAAATGCTAATGAAGGTGAGGGATATGATAAAACACTTTTTTTTTTCTTTTGAAGAAAAAACATTGTAGCCTTTTTTATTGCAGCCAATTAAGTTAGATGCAACTTCACATACAAAATGTAAAAAAGAAAAAGATATCTTGGAACTATTCAAAGTTTGCAATTATTAGTATACATTGTCAAGTTTTCTTCATTGGCCTTAATATAAAGCTTACAATTCAAATACAATGGAATGGTCTCAATGCCTCAATATTTGGTTGTAAGGGAGAATTTCAAAATCTTAATAATGAAACCAAAGTGTTAAAATGTTGAATTATATAAACTTATGGTGTACAATTTTTATATTTTTATGATACATAGATTTTTGAGAGTTAATCGAGATTAAGTTGGCTTTGGACTTTTCTAAAATTAAGGAGGTGTATATGATTTTTTGTTTTTTGTTTTCATTTTTTTGAACTCATAAATTGATTTTTAAGATTCTTTTAAAATTTGTGGTACAAAATATTGTTGAACATATGTTGTCATTGATGTAAAAGAAGTGATGTCAACAAATAGGTAAGAATTAAATGTAATTACTATCATGTCATGTCAGAGCACTTGAAATCATGAAGTATTGTGATTAGTTGTAAAATGTTAGTGTTATTATTACTGGTAAGAAGGATACTTGTAGTATGCTTGAAATATCATCTTGTATCTACTATAGTTGTTGGAAGTAGTCTGGAAGTGTTTGTAGTAGTATTTTGTAGTTTGCTACTCATGCATTGTCATAGTGTTTTGCTTTGCATTCTACTGCAGTTGAATGCTATGGCTTGTGATTTGAACCTAAAGTAAAGTTACTCATGTTGTACCTGATTTCAGAGTTTTAGAGGGTTAGCTTCAACAAATAGAAAGTTGGAAGTAATAGAGTGTTGTTTGTGCTGATTGGTTTATACTGTAAATAATGTTCAAGTGTTTGTGCCATGTAAGGCAAGTGTGCACTAACTGGAGCAAGCATATGAAGTTAAATTAGGACTAGTTTAAGATCACTAAAGGAAGTGCATAACATAATCTAACACTAGCAGTAATACATTTTGATTTTGGATCAAGCCAACTATATATTTCATATCAATTTGAATTAAGGTTTACTCTTAGTCGACACGACTAATTGTGGATGGTGTTAAGAGGTTCTTGGCCAACATAAGATATTGTTAATATGTTGGAATGCATATATTTATGAATATGATTCATTCAATGTAAGTAGTATGAAAGAATGCTATGTAATTAGAGCTTCAATGCAAATATTAGTGTGATGTAATGTGAGTTGCATTCCAATCATTGTGCACCAATACTAGAAGATCATATGCTATGTGGGAGAGTGTTTGAAGGTTGAGAAGATCAAGTACAAGCTATGTTATTAGTCTAGAAAGTCCACAAATCATATTTCTATAATTCTGTAGGACCGGTGTCTTACCTATTGAGTTGGTGCTGAGATCTTTGTGTTGGGGATCAGTGTCTCTAGTAGGTTGGCACCTACTTCATGATTGTAAGTGATTAATTATTTTTATAAAGTTGGATTTGGATAGTAGCTCCAAATAGCTCTTTTTTCTATGTTTTTTCCCATTATGGATTTCCATGTATATCTAGTGTTCTTTGTGTGGATGTGTGCATTTGTGTTGCTTAATGAAATTAATACTTCCTACTATGATGTTTTGAGGCTCATGTTTGGAAAAGTTATTAATGGTAATTAATGTTAAATTAAAGAGTTGGCATATACTTCAATTCACTTCCCCTCTCAGTATATTGTGTGCCCTTTAATTGGTATTAGAGCTAAGTTCCTTTGATAAAGCTTAGCAACTTGAAGTAGATTCAAGATGACACACTCAGTGGCTCAAGAAAGTTATTCTTCAAACATGACACCACTATTGGATGGATCCAATTGTGTCTTTTGGAGTGTGAGGATGGAAGCATATTTCATGACCCTAGAATTTGAGGTTTGGCAATCAATTGTAGATGAATATGAAATCCTTTATAGGCCCCAAGAGATCAGGTTGAAAAGAAGACTTGTGAGAATAATGCCATGACAATAAATAATATTTTATGTGGTTTATCCAATTTTGAGTTTGTGAAGATTATTCATTGCATGACAATGAAGGAAGTATGGGTTAAGTTACACATCATCCATGAAAGTGATGACACGGTCAAACTAGCAAAACTTCAAACCTACCAATGTCAAATTGAAATTCTAAAAATGGACGAAGAAAACATTGCTACATTCCTGATTTGGGCTGATGAGGTTGTCAACTCTCTCAAAGGTCTTGGTGAAGAGATGAAAGAAGGTATGATTGTGAAAAATGTACTCAAATCTCTTCCCCAAAATTTTGATGCAAAATTTTCTACTGTTGAAGAAGCTAAAGATTTGAATACTCTAACTATGGGTGAGTTACATGGAGTTTTGATTTCCTATGATATGAGAATTGATAATGATAAATTTGTAAGGAAAGAAACTACATTCAGAGTCTCTAAGAAGCAAGAATTCAATAATGGATCAGATCTGAAGGAAGAAAACTTTATCAGAAAATTACAGAGGTGTTCTGAAAAAGTATAAAGGTAAGTTGTATTTCAATTTTTTAATTATGATGAAGTAGTAAATTTCATGGCTAAGTGTCCATACAAAGATTCTAGCAATGATGGGAAGATGTAATTTTCAAAAGGGAAAAAGTTTCAGAAAAAATCAAAAGATTTTCTTTATCAACGAGGAAGGATACTCATATGATGATGATGACCAAGACACTTTTGAGAATGAAGGATAAAAATCTCTATTCATGGCTATGGAAACTTTTAAAGGTGAAGTAGAAATGAACTCTAAAAATGATGATGATGTTGAAGTAGATCTTATGGAAAAATTGCTTTAAGTTGACAAAGAAATTAAAAGATTGAAGAAAAGAATTGTTGAAGTGAAAGTTACAGATGATTTATCTTAGAATCTTGAAAAGGAAAAAACTATGGTTATTGACTTGTATGCTCAAGTGGAATAAGCAGCGAGGATTGAAGAAGTCATGACATAAAGGTTGTTGACAAGAGATAAAGATTGTGAAAAACCTGAAGTAGAGATTGTCATAAGGAAAGATCTTGAAAAGGAAAATCATCAGCTAAAGTTGAAGTTTGGGAAGAGCCCTGAGATCTTGGATTAAATAATAGAAAGTTAGAGATCACCGTATATCAAAACCAACCTTGGTTTTACTGACATAAAAAAGAATAAGGTGACTGAGTATCCCATAAAGTTAGCTAGTAAGAAATTGGAAGAGAATGGCTTGGAAAATTCAAAGTCTAAATAGGTTGTGGCAACCAAAGAAAGAAAATTGATGGAGGATGGTTTCACTCAAATGCACATATAGAATAGAAGATCTAGAAGACAAGATTCAAGAGGACAAGGATACAATACTAGGTTCAATCATTCTTTTTTTACTTAATATTTTAATTGCAATCATTTTGGTCAGAAGGCTATGAATCGTAGAAAGTTTCTGAGAAGAAATAATTTTGTTAGCAAAAATGCATTTGCACCATTATATGACTTCAATCTTATTTGTCACAAGTGCAACAGTTTTGGACATGTTAGAAACTATAGAAGCAATTTTGTAAGTCCTCCTATGCTAGATACAAAAGGAAATAACTTACTATGTTAGAATAGTGAAACAAAAAAGGTGTGGAAGTGTGAAGGAGGGGATTCACTACTCCTAAGTCCCAAGACAATCAGGGTCTAAAGGGACCAAATTTCCATCGGTCACTTCAATGACAAAGGTAGAAAAATGTGGTGCTGAAAGAAGGATAAACTAGACTCTATTTTATGTTTTCAAAGATGGAGGATTTTAGGAGCCAGATGAGTAGACCACAAATGTCTTAGACTATAGATTGACTAGCCCTTGGCCAAAGGACGTCAGTGTGGGACTCGAATGACAATGCGTCAAGTCTCGTGTTGGCATCTCATACAGATTGAGAACAAAATCTACAATTTTAAACTTGTAGGGCGTGCTAATGACCCAATATCTTAATCCAATAGTTTGAATGGAAAGGACAAAATGCTGCTAATGCGTAAAATAAACTAATTACAACAAGAATAATACTATAACTTGAAACATGGATTGATTATAATGAAATGACAAGCAAGGGTAGTAGAAATCTAACTCAGAGCTGGTCCATCCTCCCGCAAGCTCCACATGAACAAAGTACCTACACACAGAGATGAAAAAATGTTTGGGCTATGTTTTGGAGTTGCCTTAGTCAAACCCCCATTTTGGTGTTTCCACCTCCATGGAGAGCCAATAAACCATGATAAATATTAAATGATAAAGAAAATAAGTAGACAATATCTATAGAAAACAAAGATAATCTATATGCTTTCTATAATATTGATAATGCAATGAAATGACAACAATAAAGCATTACCCTCCCTTTGGCAAGCTTGAGAGGCTGAAAGGAAGGATGGTAGCTACAAAAGTGCAAGAAGGACATGTAAGAAATTAGTGCCAATAACTTGAAACCTGCAAGAAAGTGATGTAGAAAGAAGCAAGAATGGAGAGAGTGAAGTGGAGTTGCAAGAAATAAGTGAGAAAATGTGTGTGATTGAGACAGATTGAATGGGATGAAGAATTGAGTTTAAAATGAGGATATGGAGGCAAAAGGGACATTTTTGGGCAAGTCTGTGGTCACAGGAGATGTTACAACTCCCAAAGCCATGAAACATAATGCCTCAATGTCCATTGATCTAGGAATCTATCAAGGACATCTGTGTGGTACATAGATGTCTATGTGACATGGGACATTGAAAAAATTCCCTCCACCAAAAGAAAACACAAAAGCACAGATAAGACAAAGGGTTTAAGGTGGAAATTTTTTGCATTATCAATGTTATAAGGCTAAAGTATAAGGGTACATATTGTGGGAAATTGCACTAGGGTGCAATTTTAGGTCAACAAGAAGAAGAAACCAGAGGAACAAAGATTAGAGAAGTCCATGGTGGCTCAAAATGCATTACATGCCCAAAAGGAGAAGAATATATATGGATCAAATTGACAATGGATGTTCAAGCCACATGATTGGAGATAAGATCAAGTTCATGCACTTCAAGAAATTTGATAGAGGAGTTGTAACTATCGGTAAAAAATTAGTTGCTAAGATTATCGGTAAGGGTATTTTGAGTCTTGATGGTGGAAAGACAAAAACTCATGATGTCCTATATGTAGAAAGATTGAGGCACAATCTTCTAAGTGTAAGTCAAATGTGTGATAAAGGATACAAACTATCATTTAGTGCCAAAGGTTATGAAATTAGAAAGACCAATATCGATGAGTTAGTTGTGAAAGGAAGCAGGATTGATAGTGATGAGTATCATCTGAATGAGGTGAAAGGAAAAAATTGCTTTGTCATACAAAGAGAAGAGAGTTGGCATTGAAATAGAAGATTACTCCTTACACATCAATTTTTATGATCTTGTGAGGATTAGTTCAAAAGGAATAGTAAGAGACATGCCATAGATCAAGAAGCCTCCATCTACTAATTGTAAACCATGTCATAAGGGAAAACATATAAAGACTAGATTTCCTACTAAGAAATATTCTACAACAAAGCCATTGGACTTGATTCATACAATTCCATGCAATGCACAAATAGTTTACAATGCCAATTCTTGGTGAGTTGTCTTTCTTTCTTGGTTTATAGATCTATTAATTAGAAAAAGGTATATCCATTTCTCAAAATAAGTACATAAAAGAGATGTTGAGCAAGATTAAGATGGAAGAATGTAAACCCGTGAGTATACCTATGGTTATTGAATGTAAATTGAGCAAGGATGATGAATTTGATCTAGTAAATTAGACTTTGTATAGGTCAATGATTGGTAGTTTGTTGTATGTAGCCACATCTTAACCAATTATAATAAAAGCAATAGAGATGGTAGATTTCAGGCAATGCCTAAAGAAACTCATGTTAAGGTAGTAAAAATGATATTTAGATATCTATTAAAAGCTACAATGGATTTTGGTTTGTGGCATCGTAAGAGTGAAAACTTCACTTTAATTGCATACACAAATACAGATTGGTCTAGAAGCATAGATGATCAAAAGTGTACAAGTGGTGGAGCTTTCTTTCTTGGTGACAATCTTGTATCCTAGTTAAGAAAGAACCAAGATTGAATACCTTTATCTACAAAAAAAGAAGAGTACATTGTAGCAGTTTCATGTTGTACTTAGGTGTTATGGATGAAACAAAACTTGAAGGAGATGAAAATAGAGTTTGATGAGCCCATTTCTATTCTTTGTGATGATACTAATGCTATATATATTTCCAAGAATCTGATAATGCATTGAAGGACAAAAAATATTGTAATCAAGTATCATTTTCTGAGAGAGAAGATTGCAAACAAAGAAGTGAAATTGGAGTATATTGAGACTAAGGAGAAAATCATAGATATTTTCACAAAACTTCTTCCCAATGATAATTTTGAGTATCTTAGTTAGAATTTGGAAGTGGTTGCTCCCTCCTCTTGAATCATGAGGAAGTATAGGTTGAGGGGGAATATTGATTCCCCACCGCAAGCATGTTTGGTGGATTTGCAGAATGATTGTCAGATAAGAAATGGAATAGGGGGATAAATAAATGCAAGATGATTTGAATTGAAAGGAATTCAATTGCTATATCTTGCAGATGAGTGTTGACCTTTGCTATTGATTGCAAAGGGGAGATGGAATCCAAAATGCTATAGCTTTCAAATGATTAAGAACTTCAATTGTATCACATAGGGGGAGTTTTGAATAAATTGTGTTGGTAAGAACATTTTGTTGTTTTCCATCAATGAAAAGGGGAAGATTTTTGAACATATGTTGTCATTGATATCAAAAGATCTCATTGATGTCAATGAAGTGATGTCAGCATATCAATGAGAATTAAATGTAATTACTATCATGTCATGTCATAGCATTTGAAATCAAGAAGTGTTGTGATAAGTTGCAAAATGTTAATGTTATCATTACTGAGAAGGAGGCTACTTGTAGTATGCTTTAAATATCATCTTCTATCTACTACAATTGTTGGAAGCAGTCTAAAAGTGTTTGCAGTATTATTCTATGGTTTGATACTCATGCACTATCATAGTGTTTTCTCCGCATTTACCACAGTTGAATGCTATGGCTTGTGGGTTTGACCTAAAGTAAGGTTACTCATGATGTACCCAATTCCAAAGTGTCAGAGGGTGAGCTTCAACAAAGAGAAGTTAGAAGTAATAGAGTGTTGTTTGTGCTAATTGGTTGACTATAAATAATATATGAGTGTTTGCACCAAATAAGGGAAGCATGCGCCAATTGGAGGAAGCATGCAAAGTTAAAATATGACCAGTTTAAGATCACTGAAGGAAGTACATAACATAAGCTAACACTAGAAGTAACAAATTTTATTTTGGACCAATTTGACATGTTTCATACCAATTTGAATTAAGGTCTACCCTTAGTCGACACAACTAATTGCAGATGGTGTTAAGAGGTTCTTGGTTGACATAAGATATTTTTAATATGTTAGAATGTATATATTTATGACTAGGATTCATTCAATGTAAGTAGTATAAAAGAGTTTGTTGTAAGAATGATACGTAATTAGAGCTTTAATGCAAACATCAGTGTGATGTAGTGTGAGTTTCATTTGTATCATTGTGTCTCATTAATAAAAGATCATATGTTGTGTGGGGGAGTGTTTGAAGGTTGATTAGATCAAGTACAAGTTGTGTTATCAATCTTGAAAGCACACAAATCATATTTCAATAATCTAGTAGGATTGGTGTCTTACCTATTGAGTTGGTGCTCAAATATTTGTGTTGGGGATTGGTGTCTTCAGTAGGTTGGTGTCTAAAAATACAATTGGGGATTTGTGTCTCCAGTAGGTTGATGCCTACTTCATGATTGTAAGCAATTCATTATTTTTGTGAGGCTGGATTTGGACAATAGCTCCATGAAGCTCTTCTCATTGTGGTTTTTCCCATTCTAGGTTTCCACATATATTTGGTGTTCTTGTGTGGATGCGTGCATTTTTGTTGCTTAATGAAATTAATGCTTGCATATTTGATGTTTTTAGGTTCATGTTTGGAGAATTTATTCATGGTAATTAATGCATAATTAAAGAGTTTTGAAATATGCTAATTCACCCCCCATTCTCAGTATATTGTATGCCCTTCAATAATTTGGCAAGGTTTTAAGATGTATTTTGGTTTTTCCATTTTTTATGTTTTGAATAACCAAAGTATTTGTATGATGCTCTACTTAAATATTTATGCTCTACTTAAAACAATATTTGCAGTAAGTGTTGTGTGGAAGTAAATGGGGAGTAGTTTTTTGTTAGAGGAATGAAATAGGTGTATTGTCATTGTTTTGTAAACTAATTTCAGTCTGGGTTGTTATTGACTCTTTGGGAAAGTAATTTAAAATCTAGATACTGAGATTCTTCATATTTTATATTCAAAATTTTCTAGAACATTACAATTTCCATGGATACATGTTTTTTGATATGTAAGGGTAGTAGGGGTTACATTATATATTGACAAAAAAGAGGTGATTACATGTCAAGGTGATGTTGGATCATTCATATTAAGATTGATCTCATAGACACAATGGGAAAAAATATGATTAACTATGAACTATACACAAAGCACAAACATCAAATTACCATTTCATACCCTCACCCTAGATGCTTCATCAAACTCCTTGATCCACTCAAAGTTCTTGATTGGTTCCTAATTGTACACCTTTTTTAAATAATAGCTCCCTTTCTCTGTAATTTCCCTATGTTGCATTAAGGTCTTGGAACAAAAATTTCTGAGGATGGGGAACCATTCAACCACAAACTATTCCTCCAACACCCTTGCTATATTCTTTGGCCACAAGACACAAAATCCATAGTGCACAACTTGCAACACCTCCTGCAACCCTATGAGATTGCATTTTTTGAAGACTACATATGCCATATCTCACACCATCTCCTTGAGCTCATTGAGGTCTAAGAGATGAAAAAAATGAGACATAATGTTCATGTTAATTCTATACCTTCCATCCTCCACTAGGAAGTTTGTGCCTAGGATCATCATCACGACCTTCAGAGACTTGCCACTAAATTCTTTCATCACCATCTTCACCCACTAGTCTAGAATACCTCCTAAAAATTCCATCTACCTCTATGAGCTAGTAAGCCAGATAGGAGTGTCCATCTTCGTTGAGCACCATAGACAAAAACTAACCATACCAATGGTTGGTTTCTACCTCGATCATGAAGATATAAGCCACAATCGTACCACACCATGTTCCACACAAGGAAAAATATCTTCCAAATTTTTCCTTCCTCTGTGATAGTCCTTCCCATGCTTTTAGACCAAGATTTGTGGTGATTGCATGAATCATGCCAAATTGACAACATAATACTACACTGTCGAGATGCCATGCAATACACACAGGGCTCACACTTGTTGCACGATAGGGATGTTAGAGATGTCAAGACCTAAGGTGGCATCAATGATGAGCTCATTAGCCAAGGCATCGACCTCTTTATTTCCCTCCCAATAGGTATGGGTGAGCTTATAATCTTCAAAGCTATTAAGAAGCTCAAGACAATCCACAAGAGTTTTATTGAAATTTTAATTTTTTGTTCTGTATTTTATATTGGTATTGATAATTATTTGAGAGTCCCCTTCGATGGACAACTTATTTAATTTTTCTTTGGCAACCAATTCAACCCAAGCAAATGGCATGCATTTTTGATGTTGTTCTTGCCATTTGTGAGGTAGAATTTAAGTTCCTTCAATGTTTCCCCTTTGCAATTTACTAGGATGCAACTCGCACTAGAGGGGCCACTGTAACAACCACAACCTTATAACAAGGAATTTACATGGAATTTTAACCATAAAGAAAAAGGTACTTATTCCATAAAAAATAGGACATAAATTTTTTTCTTCAATTAATGAAAGTTACATTTACATAACTGATAACATGAACAAAGCATAATAACTTCATTTCACTTTTCCAAACTAGAAAGTATAAGCTGCTTTTATTTTTAAAATTTACCACATGAAAAATTTCAAATATATATAACATAAACATTTAAGGAATAAGGTTAGAGATCCATATCTTGATATTTTCTTCTTTTTTTTTGTCTCCCAAGACTCGACAAGTCATCTACAAGAGGGAGAGCATCACCCAAGTGCTTTACCTCCACTCATGGACGTAAGCAGTCCTTTTCACACCTTCCTAACTGGAAATGGCCCTGCCCTTTAATGAAGGGAATGGTTAAGTGCCCATAATAATAGCCATTTGAGCTATGGTGTTACAATTCCCTACTTAACCAATATCGTCTATCAACTATGGAGACCTTCCAACTATGAAAGACAACTCTGATTGCATTAACTATCTGAAACATGATGAACCAACAAGTGCATGTAGAGACCAATGCGATCACTTTGGCTAAATTTTATTTGTAAATAAATACAATTGCTACTTGGAGTGAAGTCGTATGTTCACCCACACTACTTGACTTGGAGAACTTAATTCGGCCTTGTAATAATCCAAACTTATTGTTAGATCATTGGTTAACATTTCATACAAAGTTTCATCTAAAGTGATGTCTTTATTTAAGTCAGACCCCTAGAAACTTGTCAATCTCGAGCATAATAGTGCCCCTTGACTATTGTCCATCCTAAGTATAGTATTGCCCCTTGAAACTTGTCAATCTTGAACATATAACTATTCTTTGTTAAGTCATAATTCATCTAGATTGGTTGAGTATTCTTTACTTTAGAACACCCATGTTACAACCACGTAACAAATTAGGCATTGACAATCACCATATGTTCTAGTTCTTACTAAGTTGATAAACAACTTGACTAGTTATGCTTTACTAACCTAGAATACCCAAGTTACGCTCTTGTAACTTCTTGGGACTTAGCAACTGCCACTTATTCTATTCCTTCATATTACCCACTGGGAGTATCTGCTCTCCCATTCTAAGCATAAGTAGTTGATACTAATGACCCATGGTTTTTGACTAGACTCTCTTGGTCACAACAAATAATATTGAAAAAATATTCATCATATATAAATAATAAATATTATTCTTGAACTAAAGATTCCTTCTTCATATTATAATCTCAGATGTCCAGTGTTTAGTTCCATTGTAGAATCCATTCTTAGAATGTGAAGACTCACTATGTATTAACTCATCTGTGTTGTTAGTAATTTTTGACTCGAACACCCAAGTTACTTTCATGTAACTACTTGGGTCTTGGCTACAACAACTTGTTTGAGTCTTACCAAATTCCTTAAGAGAAAATACTCTTGAGATATAAACTTTAAGCAATTCTTGACTCATAACAACAACATTTTGACCTTCCTAGTCATAACATAGTATAGGGTTGCATAAAAAAATCCCCTTAGAAATGGTTAGATATCCATTGATAATATATAACTTCCTTTAGGTTCTAGTCTTTCATGTAAAACCTTGTAGTCTTGTTTACTTAGTATAAAAAAATTATAGGCCAACTGGTTCTACTATCATAAGATTATAATCATTAAGCATACCCACTAAAGTGGTCATTATAACTGAATTGATATAATCATCATGGATAACGAATTCCCCTATTATGTTCCTGTAATGTTTGGGATCTAGGCTACTACATCTATTTCAAGCCCTACCAAACCCCTAAGGCTTTCCATGCAACTATTCTTAGGTTATTTAGATGGATAATGATGACTCTTATGCCACCATCTTGACATACCTATGGTCATTCAAAAATCTTTGAAATCATGTTACACATTCATGGTAATAACATTGTGTAAGCTAGCAAGAGGATTACTTCCTCTTACTCATGAGTTAAGACTTCCATAAACTAGTCATAAGGTTGGGTTCACAAAATATTATAAAAAATAATGGGGTAAATGATGTGTAATATCATTGAGATTTTGAGCAACTGGATACCATGCTCAACCCTAATTCCTCATTAAACAATCCGCACAATGCCCTATTTAATCTTGTTTAACTCTTTTTAACGAAATACACAAATAAATCTTGCCATTTCTCTAGCATTTGGATTATATTCTCCACTATGAATTCATTTATAATAGACTATATAAAGGATTGCATAAAAGTATCTTTTCATTCTTATTTTCAAAGATAATAATAATAAATTTCTTTTATAAGGATTCTTATTTCCATACTGTACGTTTTTTCATCTTAGGCAATGATAATAAGCTCTTTCCTTTAATATACTTAGCAATCTCTAACATGAACTTAATTGCGAGTTCTTAACTCAAGACTATTAATATAATACTTTCTTTTAGCAACCATTATTTCTTGCTCTTAAAATAGAAAAAGATAACAAATTTATAATAGAAAAAAAATGCCTCTAAATCCAACTCTTGACTGCTAATATCCCCTTCTTGAATCCTCTAACATTACAAATAGCTTCCAAAATCAATGATAACAACTTATTTCTTCAACTTCCACATCTCTTTTTCTTTTGGTGGAAAAGTCCAATCAAAAGAACAACTTTCCACTTAAATACTTCGACATTCTCCATTCTAAAGTTCGTGTGTGCCAAAAGAAGATATTTTAGATAGTCCTCCTTCTTTTATAGGCTGTCTTCTTCACTTTGAAGGCGTTGGCATTAATAGAAAACTTATTCATTGGCCTCCATATTCATTTATGAATATACCAAAAATAGAATGTAAGTGCCTACTTAAGAGGCTCGAATGGCTCTATAGTACTATACTATGCCTTTAGACCAGGTCAATAACCTCTAACTGCCATTACTAATAGCAACTAAAACACTAATATATGCTAGAATTAATAACAACTAAAAAAAACTATAATTTTTGTTTTTTTAAATGCTTTAATGAAAATAGTTTTATTGTTGTTTAAAAAGACTTTAAGTTTTCAGATTTACATGCCACTTTGTGGCTTTAAGTTGCAGCCTTTCGAAGCTTTAAAGTTGGCGCCCAAAACATGGAACACTTCCCTTTTCAATGCCACGGTTAAAAGCTGTTTTAAAAGCATTCAAACCATCTTCATTGCCATGGCTTATGCTGGCCTTTATTTGCATTTAAAATATATTTATAACTTCCATGAAGTGGCTGCATAAAAAAAAAAATAGTTGCTGGTAATTTTGCTCTCAAAAAGGCACGTGAGACTTCTCATTTTTCTTGCACATGTTACTAAAGTTAAGCAGATTTTAAAGGTTAATAATTGTTGTTGTTTTCACATAGATATGCACCCCTTTCATAGATATGGACTATTTCAAAGTTTAGATTAAGCATAATGCGGATGCCTTGTATAGTCTTGACACGATAAATTCCCACAAATGTTAATCCAGTTCTTTATGTTGGTCCAATATCAATTTTTGCTTTTTGAAGAGTTAGACCTTGTGTTTTGTGTATTGTTAGTGCCCAAGCTAATCTTAATGGTATCTGGATTGTGCTTCCTCATTGAATTGGTGTGATTGGAACATTAAATGGTTGTTCATTGTCGAAAGGTATTCCAAAGTAACTGTCGAATTTGACCAATACATATGTTGGTGGTGGTGGTGGTCTTGTTCCTGGTTTGTATATAATCTATTGAACTAATCCAAGAGTACCATTTACAAGTCTTGTTTGTATGCACAAATTTGATGTTAACATAACTCTTGCATTTGTACTCAATAGTAACTCAATATCTAGTTCGTCATTTGCATTATCTTTTGCTACACTATTACCACCATTTTTGGTTGCAAGGCTACGTGCAACTGGTTTTGCCAATGAGTATATTTTTTTGCTATTGTGGATGTGAACATTTTCATTTGTTGCAAACAAATGAACATTGTTTTCAAAATCTTCATTAGTTGTTACATCAAGTCTTGTATTAGATCTTGTCATTAGAAGTTTCCAGTCTTCTATAGTAGGGTTTGCATCTTTAATGTTTGCTAGCAGTTGACGAAATCTTTGTTGATCATTGTTTAATCCATCTTGTCTATAAATGTGATCTAAAGTAATTACATTTGTGAATTCTTCCCACAGTTTTCTAGCTCAGCCTTTGCTGCTATATGTTGGTTTATCATTAACAGGTGGTAACTGTCTGAGGTCTCCAACCAAAATCAATGATATTTCTAAAAGAAATTCATAAATATTGTGTTGTTAATTATTTATGGGTATGTGCAAGATCATCATGGAAAAAATAGGCCCTTAAGTGGCAAAAAATTCAGAAAAATCAAAATTAGGCAACTTGACATAAAAATTTGAATAAGTTATATATATTATTTCAAAAATATGTAAAAATAGAATCTATATAAAATTGAATGTAGTTTCTAAACTACTAGGTTTATTTTAAAAAATAAATCTATTTGGTGAAAATTTGAAATTTCAATGTAGTAGTACTTAAATTTCAGGGAAAAAATAAGTAGGTGTCTGTCTGACCACCATAACCATAATAAAATGATAATATTTTTTTATAATATTTTATTTATAAGTAGTGGACTCATGGCCAAATGTGATGCATATTTTTTTGTAATTTTTTTCCAAGTAAATAATTAATTTTGAATTTTTTATTACAACTTTTTAAAAATATAAAAACTTTAATGTCTTATCACCTTAACTTGGTCAAAAATTCATGAAATTTATTTTTTTAATCCTATAGTATGTGAAGCATAGAATGTGATGCATGTTTCAGATTCAAAAAATGTGATACCATTTGAAAGCTATAGATGTTTTTCAATCAGCCTATCAATCAGGACTTTAGTCGTAATTTTAATAGAAAATGAATAATAATTATTTATTAAATTCAAAGTAAAGCATAATTTATATTGGTGGAAATTTGATAATATCCTCTAAAAACCCTTTTCGTTTCATCAATTTTGGGTAATTTTTTTTTCATTAGCTACATACCCTACAAATACCCATATATTGCCACTTTTTGGCCCATCATGATCTTGCACATACCCTTGTGATAAAAACTCAATTGTAGTACATATAAAATCAATTTTGGTAAAAAGGATAATATATTGTTTGATTGAGATGCATACCTGCAAAGTTTTGATATGATTTTTGTGGAAAAGCTTGATGGAGTCGACAATCTACG
Organism: Sequoia sempervirens; assembly: GCA_007258455.2. Lineage (NCBI taxonomy): Eukaryota > Viridiplantae > Streptophyta > Pinopsida > Cupressales > Cupressaceae > Sequoia > Sequoia sempervirens. The sequence goes on from VDFB02162926.1 coordinate 53,320, forward strand.
TTTTGAAGTATTTTTTCCCCTAGAAAGCTCATTTCATCAATTAGTATATATTTGATATGTGCTAATTCCTATTGGAAATGTGTTAATCTTGTTCCTTCAAGTTGTTTGAAGTTTCTTATTGGAATTTTCAACTTTGAATGAATAGTTGATGCTCCAATATTGAATGTTGCTACGCCTATTGGTGCAAGTAGAAGAAGGGGAGATTGATTTGGCATTGAAGCTTTTTGGAGTGCTTCTTGTATTGCACCTATAACATACGACTTTCCCATTCATACTATTGCTTTAATAATCATGAACAATGGTGATTTATTCTGATTAGCAGTGTAGTGGGAGAAGATAATATTTACTGCTTTATGTTGTTTATTGTTGAGATTCCCATAGGTAGTAGATTGCGGTACATTATGATTAATTATAGAGCTATTAATTTTCATGTTAATGAAATTTCTAGCTTCATAATGTTGGAGTTATGGACAAACACTAAGAGGGGGGGTGAATCAGTGTCTAAACTTTTATTTTTTCCTTCGACCAAGACTTTTAATTCTGATATCCTTTCTTTCAACAATAGAGTAGAGTAATCACTTTCAAAGAATTTATGACAAGCGACAAATAAAGATATGACAACATCAACTTAGTCCATTAGACAACTTATGCCAATATGATTTGAGAGAGTTATCTTGCATTTTCAAAACAATTGTGATTGACAACGTTTAACAATCAAAGATTGATGACAGTACTAGTGCAACTCATAAGACTGTGTAAATGAAGACCAACATCAATGAATCACTTCTTAACCAACTGATTTCAATGCAACTTTATAAGACACTACAACAATAGTGCAACATAATGACACAAGATAGGTATTGAGATAACAAAAACTTTAAGCACATTATAACAATTCTTGAGCTATGAATCAAATGAATACTTTTATACTTTATATCAGAAATTTCAACATTGATAGAAAACTTGTGCAAGAAATTTTGATATAACCATTTTAAGATATGAGGAAACTAACATTCAACAATGCTTAGACCGATAAGAACAATTACTCACAAAATTATCACAATCAAGAAGCATTATGACATCAAAACAAAGAGACCATAAGACAAAGAATTTTCTGAGTGGAAAACCTCTTAGGGTAGAAAGCCCACTCCTAAACTGCGTCACTGGCTTAGCTTCAACACCCACTACTTATAATGCCTTACAGACTAATTTTGAGCACCAACTCAAGGAGCACCAACCCCTCATTTAGAGACACCAATCTCAAGGAGCACCAACCTCTTAGTAGATTACAAAATTACAATAACATAGAGGATCTCTCTGTTTCATTTAGCTCACACATACCTCTTTATCTAATACCCTAAAGATTCAACATGAATCCTAAAAATACTAAATAAACGAGGTTTTTGAAATGTTACTCTGTATCATGTTTTTAAAATTTTTATAATAGAGCTTTTTCACTAATTCATTTTTGATACAACAATAAGTTATGATATCACAGAATAACCTCACTTCCACTTCACAGTGATCAATCACTGTGTTTATATATATTTTCAAATATGAGTGCCAATTAAAAAGTCTTCATAGAATTCATTTTCAAAGGAATTTGAAACCCCCATTCTGTATTTAGAAAATGAGCTAGTAGAATGATGAACAACAAATGGTGGATAATCACGAGTAATGCCTATACAGTAGGATGTAATAAATTATGGCAAGTATAAATCAAAGTTCCCTTTTCAGACTGCAATAGTTTGTCAAAACCAAGATCTGAAAGAATATAAATATAAACAAGTAATATCATTTCCATTTTTGAGAAAAGAACCAAAAGAATCTACTTTCAAAAGCCTTATGCAGATAACCATCATTTTTGTAACAAATGAAATGAGTCCTAAATGAAACTAATAGATTTTTCAAAATGCATGACTACCCAGCAACCAGAAGTCACAAATATTCATTATTTTATTAGGCCATGATTTATTTCACCAGAACTGGAATGCATTAACTTTTGAGACACAAAAATTCTTATACCTTTTCTGATTCAAGCAAGAAAATAGTAACTGTTATTTGCTAAATGTAAACACAAAATGATGGAAAGATTTCAGACCAACCTTGAATTTGAATACCCTTTGAAAGTGTTCAATAAAGATAGGTAGGTTTACCTGATATTCTAAAGAAAATAGAATAAAAATATTACATGAAATTATGTCATTATGAATCCACTAACCCATCCATTGAGATACCAAAGAATCTTCTTCCACCTTCGAGCTCTTAGCCAATGAAGCACATTGTGCTTAGCTACAATACTCATCATGGTTTAACCATTGATATTGCTTCCAATCAAAGTCGTTACAACCAACAAATCCAATGAAAAAATGACAGTCACACTTCCTTCATGGCAACACCGTGGCCAGGGTTTCAAACCCATAAACAACAAAAATGCAATATCATTTTTCCCTATTCTTTCACCAAGTCATTCAATGACTTTTCAATATCATAATGAAATTTCAAGTTCGGAATGGAATAGGTAAAAAATCATAATGAATTCAAAATCTGCTGTCTTATACCATTTACCACGAATGCCAACATTATGATTGCCTCCACATTTTTGTCAAAGTTGTCACTGCCTAAGGTTATTTCCAAATACCTTTACCCAAAGTTAAAAGCAAAGTAATCGATACAATTTAAACATTTAATAGACATTGTGCCATATTCAAGATTTCAAAAATGTCGACTATCACCACAAATGAAAGCTTAGGGAAACTCAATAGGGTTTGATTCTATTTAGATGCTGACCCCAAAAAAATTAACATGCCCAATGATAAACAAATATTCTATGCAAAAAGAGAAGGGCTCAATCATTGGAGACTCCTTTGAATAATAAAATATCTCATATCACTTGCTTAGCATATTCGATACTCCTTTGGAGTATAAAGCAAATAAATCCTTAAAAAAATGCCAACCAAGTTAAACTTGGTATAAATACCTTTCCAAAAGTAAATGCCAATGGTTATCAACTATAAACCATGAAACTTATAACCATATAAAATTTTGATGCAAAATGATCAATTATCAAATAATTTTGCTTAATACCAAATCACTTTACAAAGTGATTGACCACAATGAAACCAAGTCATAACTTTTTTGTTTTGAGTGGAGAAAAAGATGTGCCATTGAAATATCATGTAAAGACAACTTAAAATACCACAAAATGAAAGTGATCAATTTGAAAAAAACTTGTGACTTGTAATGATATTAAGTCATATATACCTATGGTATGTAGTAAAAAAGAACCATCTTGACAATGAAACTATCTGTCAAATTGAAAAGCATTGTCAGTCCAATATAGTCAAAACCATCTATCAATGATCATCCTAAATGGGAAAAAGCATGAAGATCCTATAAATGAACCATGATGAACCTGAATGAACTATCAAGATAACATTATCGTTTATCACATAAGCTAATGCGTGCCCTATCACAATGAACACCATCTGAATAACCTGTACCAAGCCTTATCAACACTATTAATAACCATAACCATCTGAAGATATATTGCATTCATAAATCTGAACCACATGAGTAATATCAACATGAAAAACTTGAATCATCATAAACATCTGTAAATGTATATCTGAAAGTGAAGTAGCCTCAAGATTATGTAACCTCTGAATCATGACCAACATACCATGAATTCCATCAATAAGGTGCATCAATTATTCAATGTAAGTATATGAGGGCCATCAATTATTCATTTTTGACTTTTTCATCATGGAAAAGCAATAGAGGGTTTAGAACAACAAACTCCCCCTTTTTCCTTGATGGAAAAACACAAATCTCTCTCCCCCTTTTTGCATCAAAGACAAAGGGTAGAGAAAATGTGTAATGCCTCAAGTAGATATATATACCCATATATGTAACGTATGAACATGCTAATATCATAGCAAAAATAACAATATGTCCTTTTCAAGAATCTCGGTCCATATCATCAACACCAAAGCAAAGGTACCATAATATTATAATGCCACAAACCCAATTGTCAAATGATACTTGAAGATTGAAGACCTGTTACCTTGGCACTTTTCTTTGTCATCAAGGATTGAAGACCATTTACTTGAACACACCACCTTTGTCATGTTAACCTTCATCCTCCATTGTCTCCTCACAAGAATAAAATGCTTTGATTAGCACTGATACATTGAGTCACAGTTACAAAGTAGCAACTATCACAAACTAACATTTTGCAAGAAATAGCAACACAAGTATCCAATTGAAAACACCATCAAGAACATTTGAGAGGCTTTACAAAAAGTAGAGACAAACCATTATTTCCAAAACCCAAGCATCCAAAATAAGATTATTTGAACAAAGTGCACTATCATATTACAAACTTCTCAATCCAGTCAACAAATAGTTCAAGAAAGATAAGTAACCACAGTGAAAAGCAATGGAAATACAAAAGAGCAACAAAGTAGATCACTGCTCAAAATATATCACTGTCCAGAAAGCAACAAGATCCAATAGCATATCATGAATCTGTCACTTGCTCAATTTATCATTTGATATGATCACCACCACTAGACCATATGACTGACATCTTGCAAAAACATTCCTTAATGCAAAGATTCATTCACTGTCTTCCAAACCAGATGATTTCCTTTGTCAACAATATCAATAAGGTTAAGGAATTTAGACCATAAAGCTTTTGATCCATGAAATTTCTGCTATTATGTTATAATCAAAAGTGTTGTCTCTGTCCAAGCTCAGCATAACACAGTCCATACATATTGATAAACTGAATGTTGCCTCAACTGACTTTCATAAAGTCTACTCCATTCTCTCATGAGTTTACTCTTCACTGGAAATATTGGTCTACTTCTACACAAGTTTCTTGATCATTTAAATATTTATTAATGATCTCCTTGGACTTCTTTTCAAAACTATGAAGGTTTACACCTTCTTCACTCTCAGATGTTTCACAACTTATTTCAATACCCAAAGATATCTCCTCTTGTAACTCACCATTTTGATTTAGTTCAATCAACTTGTCCCAAACTTCCTTAGCACTACTGTAATGAATAAATTTTGTAATGACTTTATTTGGAAAGTTATTAAAAATAGCATTCATAGCTTTGGTATTGAATTCAAGAGCTTTCTTCTACTCAAGTGTGGAAGAAGATGTTGCAGATGTAGTGCAACCCTTTTCAACTGCTGCCCACACATCAAGCCCTACAGAAAGTAAGTATGTTTCCATCCTATGTTTCCACATAATAAAGTTTGTACCTTCAAATTGAGGTGTTTGAGATCTAGAATACTCTACCATTTCAGAGTTACTGTTTATGAACTCTTCCTCATTATTCCTTATACTAGATTTGGGCTGAACATGATGATTAGAATTTTTATGTGAACATCTTTTTCCCTTATTCCTTTTGTTCTTTCCCATATTAACCAAAGTACTCCAATAAACTAGGAACAATCCTAGGTGGTTTAGACCTATATGAGGACCCTATGCTCTGATACCAATTGTTGGAGTTATGGAAAAACATTGAGAGGGGGGGTGAATTAGTGTCTAAACTTTTTTTTTCCTTCGACCAAGACTTTTAATTTTGATATCCTTTCTATCAACAACAGAGTAGAGTATTCACTTTGAAAGCATTTATGACAAGGGGAAAATAAAGATTTGACAACATCAACTTAGTCCATTAGACAACTTATGCTAATATGATTTGAGAGAGATATCTTGCATTTTCAAAAAAATTGTGACTGACAACGTTTAACAATCAAAGCATGATGACAGTACAGGTGCAACTCATAAAACTGTGTAAATGAAGACCAACATTAATGAATCACTTCTTAACCAATTGATTTCAATGCAGCTTTATAAGACACTACAACAATAGTGCAACAAAATGACACAAGATAGGTATTGAGATAACAAAAAATTTAAGCACATTATAACAATTCTTGAGCTATGAATCAAACAAATACTTTTATACTTTCTATCAAAACTTTCAACATTGATAGAACACTTGTGCAAGACATTTTAATATAACCATTTTAAGAGATGAGGAAACTAAAATTCAACAATGCTCAGACTGATAAGAACAATTACTCACAAAATTATCACAATCAAGAAGCATTATGACATCAAAACAAAGAGACCATAAGACAGAATTTTCCGAGTGGAAAACCCTCCTAGGGTAGAAAAACCACTCCTAAATTGCCTCATTGGCTTAGCTTCAAAAATCACTACTTGCAATGTCTTATAGACTAATTTTTGAGCACCAACTCAAGGAGCACCAACCCCTTAACATATTATAGAATTACAATAACACAAAGGATCTCTTTGTTTCATTTAGCTCACTCATACCTCTCTATCTAATACCCTGAAGATTCAACATGAATCCTTAAAATATTAAATAAACGAGGTTTTTGAAATGTTAATCTGCATCATGTTTTCAAAAATTTTATAATAAATCATTTCACTATTTCATTTTTGATACAACAACAAGTTATGATATCACAGAATAAGCTCACTTCCACTTCACAGTGATCAATCATTGTGTTTATATATATTTTCAAATATAGGAGTTCTAATTAAAAAGTCTTCATAGAATTCGTTGTCAAAGGAATCTGAAACCCCCATTCTTTATTTAGAAAATGAGCCAGTAGAATGATGAACAACAAATGGTGGATAATCATGAGTAACGCCTATATAGTAGGCTATAATAAATTCTGGCAAGTATAAATCAAAGTTCCCTTTTCAGACTGCAATGGTTTGTCAAAACCAAGATCTAAAAGCATAGAAATATAAACAAGTAATATCATTTCCATTTTTGAGAAAAGACCCAAAAGAATCTATTTTCAAAAGCCTTATGCAGATAACCATCATTTTTGTAACGAATGAAATGAGTCCTCAATGAAACTAACAGATTTTTCAAAATGCACAACTACCTAGCAACTAGAAGTCATAGATCTTCATTATTTTATCAGGCCATGATTTATTTCACGAGAACTAAAATGTGTTAACTTCTGACACACAAAAATTCTTATACCTTTTCTGATTCGAGCAAGAAAATAGTAACTGCTATTTGCTAAATGTAAACACAAAATGATGGAAATATTTCAGACCAACCTTGAATTTGAATACCCTTTGAAATCATTCAATAAAGATAGGTAGGTTTACTTGATATTTTGAAGAAAATAGAATAAAAATAGTGCATGAAATTCTATCATTATGAATTCACTAACCCATCCGTTGAGATACCAAAGAATCTTCTTCCACCTTTGAGCTCTCAGCCAATGAAGCGCACTGTGCTTAGCTACAATACTCATCATGGTTTAACCATTGATATTGCTTCCAATCAAAGCCATTTCGACCAACAAATCCAATGAAAAAACAACAGTTACACTTCCTTCATGAAGGCGGCGTGGCTAGGGTTTCAAACCCATAAACAATAAAAATGGAATATCATTTTTTCGTATTCTTTCACCAAGTCATTCGATGAATTTTCAATATCATAATGAAATTTCAAGTCCACAATGAAATAGGTAAAACATCATAATGAATTTAGAATCTGCTGTCTTATACCATTTACCACAAATGCCAACATTATGATTGCCTCCACATTTTTGTCAAAGTTGTCGCTGCCAAAGGTTATTTCCAAATACCTCTACCCAAAGTTAAAAGAAAATTAATCGATACATTTTAAACATCTAAGGGTGATCCCACAATAGTGATTTACAATTTTTGGCCAAATTGGACACTGGAATTATTATTTTTAACTAAATCTTCACATTCGGGCACCTATAGTAGCTAAACCGTGAGGAATTTAAAGATGATGCAAATAGAGTCTCATCACATTTTGTCTGTAGATTCTAAAAATAATTTTTTCAAAATTTTTGGAATCATATTGTACTTCTTTTTCCATCTCCCATGAAAACTGGTTTTTTTCAAAAAACAACATTTTTAAAAAGTGATGCACACCGTATAACACAAACTTCTTTTCCATGAAGGATAAAATTCTAATTCTTTCAAATTTAGATTTCTAACTCTGATATCTAGTGCTTCCATTTGGTTAGATATTTTTATTGAATATTTTTTCTTTAATAGAGTTTCAAAGTCAAACCAATTACAATTCAGATATAGCGCAATCGTATAATGCGTAACATTTTTTGTATATATCAAAATTCAATTTTATTTTTTTTGTTGGATCAAGGACTTCAATATCTGGTGCACTCATATTTTTCATTTTTTTTTGGATAATCTATGATTTTTCCATATGTGCAAAACATAGACCTTCATTTTCAAAGAAAAACCTATGTTTAATAAAACTAAAAAAACAAGTACATAATAAAACCAAAACATATTAAATTTATATTTTTTGGATAGCTCATTCCAAGGACTACCTGATTCCTGTTGGGTTTGTAAAGATTCCTCCATTTTCATCCTCAACCTGAGCTTCAAAGTGTAAAAAAATTGGTTTGTTTTGTGAACAAGGTCAAAAATTAGGGAAAGGGGGGGTTCGCTAGAACCAGGGGGGTTCTAGCGAACCCTGGTTCATTCGAACCCCCCTCAATATTAATTTTCCTTTTATTTTTTAGGAGGGAAATGTGGGCCCAATAATTAAATAGGTTCATTTGAACCCTAGTTCGGTCGAACCCCTCTTTGGTTCAGTCAAACTTATAGGTTCATTCGAACCCCTAAAACCAAATTTTTAGCCACGGGGTCATTTTTTCTCAGTTTTCCGTCCTCCATCAAATTGTAAACCACTATTGTGGCTTCACCCCTAATAGACATCATGCCATGTTCAAGATTTCAAAAATGTTGACTATCACCACAAATGAGAGCTTAGGGAAACTCGATAGGGTTTGATTCTATTTAGATGCTGACCCCAAAATAATTAACATGCCCGATGATAAACAAATATCATATGCAAAAATACAAGGGATCGATCATTGGAGACTCCTTTGAATAATAAAATATCTCATATCACTTGCTTAGCATATTCGATACTCCTTTGGAGTATAAAGCAAATAAATCCTTAAAAAAAAATGCCGACCAAGTTAAACTTGGTATAAATACCTTTCCAAAAGTAAATGCCAATGGTTATCAACTATAAACCATGAACCTTATAACCATATCAAATTCTGATACAAAATGATCAATTATCAAATAATTCTGCTTAATACCAAATCACTTTACAAAGTGATTGACCACAATGAAACCAAGTCATAACTTTTCTGTTTTGATCGAAGCAAAAGATGTGCCATTCAAATATCATGTAAAGACAACTTAAAATACCACAAAATAAAAGTGATAAATTTGAAAAATACTTGTGACTTGTAATGATAATAAGTCATATATACCTGTGGTATGCAATAATAAAGAATCATCTTGACAATGAAACCATCTATCAAATTGAAAAGCACTATCAGTCCAATATAGTCAAAACCATTTGTCAATGATCATCCTAAATGGGAACAAGCATGAAGATCCTATAAATGAACCATGATCAACCTAAATGACCTGTCAAGATAACATTATCATTTATCACATAAGCTAATGCATGCCCTATCACAATGAACACCATCTGAATAACCTGTACCAATCCTTATCAACACAATCAGTAACCATAACCATCTGAAAATATATTGCATTCATAAATATAAACCACATGAGTAATATCAACATCAAAAACCTTAATTATCATAAACATTTGCAAATGAATATCTGAAAGTGAAGTAGCCTCCAGATTCTGTAACCTCTGAATCATGACCAACATACCATGAATTCCATCAATAAGGTGCATCAATTATTCAATGGAAGTATATGAGGACCATCAATTATTCATTTGTGACTTTGTCATCAAGGACAAACAATAGAGGGGTTAGAAAAACACATAAGTGTACTATTCACTTTTGAAGTATGTAGACCAATCTGTCTAATTGTCTAAATCTCTTTTTCCCAACATATCTATCTCTGAAATGTGCATGTTTTGACCATGTTGTAGCTTTGATATGATTTCCCATTCATGCTCTATAGTAGTATGTTGGATAATATTACTATCTTCTGATTGTGAATCAATATTGTCTTCAATACTTTCTGTAATTTGTCTTCGTTCAACATGTCATTGATTATAGTTGAGGTTCTCCCAATTTGATATTACTAAATCATTGTTATGACCAATATCTCTACTAATGTTATGGAATGGTTTGTAGAGCAACAATTATGAGAAGCAAAAATTGAACCATTTGTTTGATTCTTTTGTTGGTATTGATATAAATTTAGGAAATATTCGTACAATAGCTAGCTTTTTCCTTGGATTCCATTTGTTTTCTTTTTTGTGCTTTGCATTATATATATCCAGGATTTTGCTAAATTAATTAGCGATATTTATTCCATGTGTGGGGGCCTTATTTTGTACTCATCGATGTAAGATAGTTCTTGTGCTTCATTGTTATTATTTTCACGTAATACCGCACATTTGAAAAATTCTGTTGATACATTTAGATTGATAAATCTTCTGCTACTTTCCACTAATGATAGTTTTAATAACATATGGCTTGTTTCTTGCGCTACAATGTCCCTTTCTATTATTGTTTTAGTTAGAAGTTTCTTATAAACTTTTGCATCAATATCATCTAGATTTTCTACATTTACAAGATGTATTAACAATTGTTTGTACATTTCTAAGTTTCTCTATGCTTCTGCTGCATACTTTGCAATGTATTTAGCCACAACCAGTTTTTAAAGAACTGGTTTCCAATCTATATTTTCTCTCCATACTTAAAAAATGTATCAGTTTCACGAGTTAGGTCTGTCGTCATTTCAAAGAGGCTCAAATTTTATTTCACTAGTTTTTGTATTTTCATATAATCTTGGTCCTTCTAAATTTAGTGGCCATGGAGTATTATATCTATAAGTCATATTAATAGCATGTAATTAGATTTGTAAAATTAATTAGAAAAGAACATATGGTAGAGTAATGTATATAATTTTTTTTGGAAGACTTACCTGCAAATCAGTAAATCGTATGTCTTTGTACATTGTTTACTATCTCATAATCCTTTTCTACATCCATTTTTGCAAGTTGCCTTGTGTTTTTGAGACATGGATGAATAGAATTATTTTGGAATTCCTACAATAGGAAGTTCAATTTTTTTTTGTAATTAGAAGGTTTGAAGAAATGTATTTATATCTTTCTTTTGCATATTGATACTGTACCTGTAAATTTTTTCCAGTTATAGTTTGTCGAGGATTCCATGCATGAACAATATAATTGAAGTATATTTCAGCTGCATTTCGTTGTTCATTGTTGGACCAATACATTGTATCCATGTTTGGTGCTCCATGTATCCATAGAAATGCATGTATGTGTGCTGATCCTCTATGTTGCCACTCATATCTTGTAATGTCCCCTTCTAGAGCATGATCTTTTCAGTTGACTGTTGGCCTATTCCAGAGACCTGTAGGCTACTCGAAAGGTGAAATTAGGGTTTCGTGTTTTGGAGGTTGCTATTGCTTGTGAATTGATGATTGAATGACAGATTCTTTCTGGGTTTTCAGAGAGCTTTGAAGTGGTGTGTTTTTCTTGGCATTCCGAGCACCTTCAGGAATTTACTATTTTTAGTAAATTCTATTTCTGGTAGTGGTCTTGTTGTTCTCTACATAGTTGGATTTCCTCTTCAATTGACTCAGTTGGTTTGTTCATTTTTGGCCTTGGGATGCATTTTCAGAGAGATAAGTTCTTTTTATTTAAATAATGTTATATCTTAATGTTATAATACCCCCTTGGCCTAGTCTCATAACTTAATGTTGTGTTAAAAAGGTGGTCTTTAAGGGCTGGCGCCTCATTGAGGTAATTTTATATTTATTAAAGGTCAAAATTGAAGCTTTAAGTTGGATGCCTATCTTGAAGAGATGAATTTCATTAAAGTCAAAAATGAAGCCTTAACGAAAGTGATGCCTTTTCTTGGAGGGAAAAGAATTAGGGTTTCTAGAAGCTTCTGGAGGGGTCTTCACAAAATTATAAAAGGAAGTCTTGGGTCTTCATTTGAGCATCTTTTGTCTACAGGAATGTTATGCTACCAAAATGGTATTGGGACTGCTTCGAGGAATGTATGCCTCCTAGCTTGGCATTGCTTCTTGCTTGAGAGATAGCGACTAGTGATGAGGTAGTTGTAGTTTGAGTGATTTGTAGTGAGATTTCTGCATTGTAGTAGTTGTGTGGCTTTGTAGTTCAGTTTTATGCATACTAGTGAAATTCTGGAATTGCCTCTTCCTTATAGCTGATTGTTGTTTTTATTCATAAGTCAAAAAATACAAAAAGAATCATTATGGGTATTGCACTTTATCTCTTTTTCTGTGAGGGGCGACCCTTTCCTCTAATTTGCAATTTTTTTGATGAAGTCTTGAATTTTTAAAGGAAAATCGCCCTTCCTTGAGGGCCATACCATTTGGGACTGCCTTGAAATTCGTGCATAAATTAAATGAGGTCTTTTGGCTAGTTTTTATGATTCAATCTTAGGCGCCATCATCCTAGGATCAATATGCACTTTGTCTCAGGGATTTTGAGTGAGTTTGGAGTGAGTAGTGAGCAAAATAGTTAGTTTTAGGGCTGCTGTTTATGCATCTAAAAATAGGACTGTAAAAAATTAGATTGTCAAGTTGGTCTCTAGATTGGAGTTTTCTGATCTAAGCTTCTTTATCCAGTAAAGGAGATTCAATATATTATTGCAGCACTATTTAACTCTTGATTCATGTTCTTAGCAAGACATTCTCTATCATGTTGTAAGCTGAACAATAGTACTGTCAGCATTCTCACTTATTTTCCTTAATTACATTGTAATACTTAGCATCTCCATCATATGGTAGCTCCAATTCCATCTCGGGTTGGAAGGCACATTCTTGACATTGAGTTACTTCAGCATAATAGTTGGTAGGGATCCTCTGACCACATGCTCGTCTTTCTCCAATGCATTCTTGGTTAGAGTTCTTGTTGGAAAATATGCCTCAATTAGGCTGAAACCTCTAAGAAAGCATAGTCGCTTTGACATTCCTGTTTTGGCTGACTGGAAGTTGTAACCTTGTGTTTTTCTCATGTTTCCAAGACAATGCTTTTGTCTTGGCGACTGGTGATGTCTCTGTGACTTGTGGTCTTCGCTGTAACCTTCTGCCAAGTGGAGACCTCTAGCCGATAGTTGGTGGCTATCGGATACTGGTGTGACTTTGGGTGAAAAGCGGTGTCAGGGAGAGTCTTGGACAATCGGTATGTCTCATACTGACAAGGTAAGTCTTGCCGATAGATATACACCTATGGTTATCGGTGTAACTCAAGGGTCTTGGTGAGAAGTCTTGGCATCGATAGGAAGTCTTGCTGATATCAACATGACCTTCGGTTTGTCTGGCCGATGAAGAAATTGGTATGACTTGTTCCTATCAGCATGATCTCTTGAGGACTGGGAGATTCTCAGCGACAGTGTTAGGGGTCATCGGTGTAACATAAGGCAATCGGTATGAAGTCTTGGCGAAAGACAAAAGTCTTGCCAACTCGATAAGACATGTTTGCTAGGTGAGAGGTCTTGGCGAGAGCAGAATGTCTAGATGACAAAAGATTTTGATGTGACTCTTAGACATCGGTATGATGTCTTGGCGAGTTGCGATAGTCTCACCGATGGGTTTGTTGAGGTCAGTATAACATGAAGATGCTTGGTGTGAACTCCTGGCGAAAGATGAATGTCTTGCCAATTTTTAGATGTCTTTGGTGTGACTCTTGGAAAACAAAAGTCTTTGGGGTGAAATGTGAATATCACTGTAACCTCTTAGCGATAGAGGGAAGTCTTTCTGACTGTCAGATGGATGCCGATAGGGATGCGATAGACGACAGAAGTTTCGGTATGACTTTGGAACCATGATATGATCTCCTAGCGAATGTTGAATGTCTAGCCAATTATAGGTCTTCAGTATGACTTAAAGGCATCAATATGATGTCTTGGCGAAGTGGAATTGTCTCGCTCATGAGGTAGTCTGTTGTTGGTATAACATAAAGGGCTCGATATGATCTCTCAGTGAATAACTAAAGTCTTGGCAACTAAGGAACACTTTGGAATGACTTATGAGCTTGGTGTGATGTCTCATCGAATGGTGATTGTCTCACCGATGAGAATGCTGAGTTCGGTATAACATGAAGCTCGTTGTGACGTCTTGGTGAAAGACGATAGTCTTGCCGATAGATGGATGTCGATAGGAATACAATGGGTTTTGGCATGACTTGAAGACTCGATGTGATCTCTTGGCAATAGCGATAGTCTCACCGATGTGCATGCTGAGGTTGATGTAACTTGTGAGCTTGGTGAAACCTCTTGCCAATGGAGAAGACTCTTGGAAACATATAATTTGGTCTTGTGGCATCGGGGAGACACTTCTAGTGTCTCACTGACATGCGACACAAGTTGATCACTATTGATCGAGTGAAGATTGTCCAACGTGGTGTGATGTGAACCAATCCGAGAAAGCAGAAGTGAATCATTTTTTGAACCATTTCTATTTGGAAGTTGGAAAACAAAAAGCACGAGGAAGTGGAAACATCAATAGAGGTTGGGCTGGATGATCGACTATTGTGATTTGGTAGTTGAAAATGAATTGATTCATAGTGCCTGAGTGACAGAGTGCTAGTAAGAGTACAGGAAGAGCTAAGAGAGAGAGAACTATAGAGTAAGGACCGAGTGGCTAGCCAAAAGGCCGAAGCCATGAGGTCAAAGTAGAGGATTGAGAGGCAGAGTCAAGCTGTTGGAATCTCTTGTGATCTTGATTGCTTTGGTTGATCTCTCAGGAATAGTTAGCTACTAGTTGTATCTAGAATGAACAAGATGTAATCTCTGAAAAGGATAAGAGCCTAAAATTGTATTGTAAGCATTTAGTTGCTGAATAATACAATGGCTCGATCTTTGGAGTGTGTGGTTTTTTATCCGAAAGGATTTTCCCCACGTAAATCTTTGTGTTCTGGTTTTCTGTTTCATCTTTCATATCTGTTGGTTCGTGTACTAGATTCTGTTAATGCTTGCTATTGATTTTACATGTGCTTCTCTAGAAGGATCAATGGAGGAAATGAACTATGTATGTTCTACATTTGGACATAGTTGTTCATGTCTTTGTGACAACCTAATCTAAATTAAAGTTACCAAAGGCACTACTGCATGGAGTTTTCACTAGATGCGCTCGTATATTTCCTTACAATTGGTATCAGATCCTTCTTCTGGTTGTTGGTTCTGGATATTTCTCCTGTGAAGATTTCTTAGCTTGATAGGCTGGAATAAATTTGGAGGAATGGACTACTGTATTGATCCTTTGATGAGTGGAAGCCTTGTGGTATTCTCAGATAGCATGCAACTCAAAGGATGATCAAGATGGAAAAGGGAGTTGATCATGTTCTAATCTGTGTCTCCTGACTGGTAGAGGTATAACCTTGGAGTATGAGGTGAATTTTCTTACTCTCTAGCTGTGCAATAGTAAAGCTTTCATATTGGGTGTCTATGTGGCAGGCTCTTGGGTGATATGGAGAAGCCTAGATTGTTTCTCAGTCATGGAAGAAAGTGCTTATGCTAGGTGGTGGTTCCTGGTGTTGGAAAGCACTATTTCCTGTTAACCTCGAATGCTTGAAGGCTATGAAGTTAATCATTAGATGATTTGCAAGCTTCTGAAATATCCTTTCTCTCTTTCTCAGATGCATGTACATGGTGGTGGTTTAAAGTTGGCTTGAAAGTGGCCTAGATTCTCTTGAACTGTTGTTTTCTTTCTAAGGATGATTTGTATTTGCATGGCTATGTGGTATTGCAGGTTTTACATGGTTAAGAAAAACTTGTGATCATGTGGAGTTGCTGTTAAGCTATTGTCTAGGCACTGACCTTTTGGGGTGTTGTTGGATGAGATAGTTGCAGGTCTGCATGCATGCTTGGTGCATGGTTTTGAGGAGGTATGACTCTTTCTCTACATGGGAGTGTTGGTAAGTGTTTTGTCACTCAACATTCTTATGGTAATGCTCGTGGGTTCCTTGATTATGGCGCTCATTGTGGACATGATTGGCAAATCAGATTTGGCATGGTTTGGTGTTTGAGTCATGTTGTCTACATGGTTATTCTCTTTGATATCTCAGTGTTGCAATTTTCAATGTGATAATAGTTTTGCATGTTTGATGTTTGTGATCTATGAGTTATATGGTTGGTGGATTAGCTACCCATTGGCTGCAGTGAGATAACTTGGATGTGGACTGTCTTTATCCATGAGGTTGATTCATTGATGGTGCAAATTTGTTAGCTAGCCTTGTCTGTGGTCACTTGTGCATTGGTGTAATTGTTTTGAGATGAGAGGATGGATATTATTGAGTACCTGAATAGTCGGTTATGGGAACCTGAAACATTTGGTTATGATGCTTGGAAAGCTCGGGTGTCACTCTTCAGTGGGAGCTCTAGTAGTGACTGTGGATTCATCACATGGTGGTGAATAGTCTTCTTTAGTGTTGCAGAAAGGTTCTTTCGCTTTTGCATGGACATTATTTGAAGATGTGCAACATCTTGGAACCATGGAGGACGTTTGGAGTCTTTGGCTAAGGTGTTGGTGGTGCTTGAAAGGTGATGTTGTTCTTAAGTCTATTTGCTTTATGTCATAGTATACTCTTGTTTGTGCACTAGAGTTTTGGCATTGTGCATTGTACTTGATACAATGGAGAAGTCACTTGAAGCATGGTATCTCCTATGGGGATATGTAGATCATGGTGTCATGATAAGTTCCTGGTTCATATGTTTGGAGCTTTGATAGTGGTCTGGTAATTCTTTGTGTATTGAGTGCTTTGATTATTTGCTTGATACTTCATGATAGTACAGTAATGCAGTTGAAGTTTAGCATGGGATGATCTTTTGGTAGTACTCATGGATACATGAAGAATAAGGTGAGGCTATCTTTCTCTTGTGAGAGAAGTGTTGTTGCTTGTTACTCTTGTTAATTTTTTTCAGCAGAAAGTCCAAGAAGCCTACACCTTGGTTGAATGTGAGTTCAATTAGAGACCTATGAGGAGATTACTCTTGGATTACTCTTGGTATACTCGACAATTTATCTGAAAGGTATTTGGCCCATTATATTTTTCAGATGTGTTTTATTAAAGTTTACTTTCATGATATGGATCTTGAATTACTGTTTAATGATTCTGGAAGATTCATAGTGGAAGTTGCATAGTTTCTTTTATCTTTTATCTCCTTGTTGCTAATGAGAATTGGTAGGAGATGTTGTATGGGCTGATTTCCTGAACTGGGAAATTAACTAGTTTGATCTTCTTTGAGATGCTTACATCCATGTTGGTTTTAAAGATGGTTTGATCTTGGTGATTGAACGAATGGATGTTGTTAAGGTTTTCTTTTGGGATGTGAAGAAGATCATTCTTGACACAACTGGCTGTTAGAAGTGTATGTAGGAGGATGTTCTATAGGAAGATGATGGGCAGAGTTTCTCTCTATGGTTTGTAGTGAGAGAAATGTTTCTTGTAGCAGTTTGTTGCAGGTTGTGCATGTCATTGTGGATATTTCCTTGGTACTACATGGTTACATTTTCTATGAGCTATTATTGGTAGACTTGTGATGTTTTTTGATCTTTCAGATTTGGATTACTCAGGCAGTGGGAGTTCTTGTATGTGTCTTGTCTTCTTTGACTTGTTGACGTTGGAACTTGTACTTGCTGTTAATGGATTGCAAAAGTTTACTAATGTTGATACCTGTTGAGGTATGTGAGAATAGATACTATAGCATGAGTTGTGGGTGCTATTTTCAGTCACGTGGGTTTATCAGTTGGATGGAAGCAGTCAGTCTGATTGATGTTCTAACTGGTGGTGTTTATCTTGTTTCTAGAGAATGACTTCACTGTTGTGTTATGTTTGAAGCCTTGAAGTTGATATGGCTTCTGTATAGCATTTGAGCATAGTGAAGTGGTAGCAGTATCTTGTTGGAGATGTCATTGGGATTTTTTTCTTGTGTTCGTTGAATTGATGCTTATGCACCTTGGTGATGTATCTTTCTTCCACACATGGAAGATGATAGGATTGTTTCCTGAATGGTGAACATCTTGGATGTTGAAGTAGAATTCTTGATGGAGCATGAAAGCATGTTGAGATCTATGTGGTTTCCTAGAGGGCTGTGATCAGTTGTTTCATTTGAAAATGAGTTGCAGTTGGATGCTTGGTCTTTGTTGTAGATTGTCTAATGGACTGTTATCTGTGGAATCATATTGATTGGGTGTCTTGATTGTTGCGAGGTTTAAACTGGTGGAGCTAGTGTGATCCTAGTTTTTGGTTGTGTTGGAGGTTCCTGTGTGATCCTGGTCAAGTAGGAGATTGTTGGAAAATATCCCTCAATCTCACAGGCTGAAACCTCTGAGAAAGCATAGTCACTGTGACATTCCTGTTGTCTGGCTGACTAGAAGTTGTAACCTTGTGTTTTGCTCATGTCGCCAAGACAATGCTTCTTTCTTGTCGACTGGTGATGTTGTGACTTGTGGTCTTCACTGTAACCTTCTGCTGAGTGGAGACCTATGGCCGATAGTTGGTGGCTATTGGATATCGGTGTGACTCTAGGCAATAAGCGGTGTCGGGGAGAGTCTTGGATAGTAGGTATGTCTCATACTGACAAGGTAAGTCTTGCCGATAGATATACACCTGTGGTCGTCGATGTAACTCAAGGGTCTCGGTGAGAAGTTTTGGTGTCGATAGGAAGTCTTGCCGATATTGACATGACCTTCGGTCTATCTGGCTGATGAAGAAATCGGTATGACTTGTTCCTATCGGCATGATCTCTTGGTGACCGGGAGATGTCTCGATGACAGTGTTAGGGGTCATCGGTGTAACATAAGGCAATTAGTATGAAGTCTCGGTGAAAGACAAAAGTCTTCCTGACTCGGTAAGACATGTTTGCTCGGTGAGAGGTCTTGGCAAGAGCAGAATGTCTGGCTAACATAATATTTTGATGTGACTCTTAGACATCGGTATGATGTCTTGGCGAGTTGTGATAGTCTCACTAATGGGTTTGTTGAGGTCAGTATAACATGAAGAGGCTTGGTGTGAACTCCTGGTGAAAGACAAATGTCTTGCCAATTTTTAGATGTCTTCGGTGTGACTCTTGGTGAATAGAAGTCTTCAGGGTGAAATGTGACTATCGTTGCAACCTCTTAGCCATAGAGGGAAGTCTTGCCGACTATCAAATGGATGCCGATAGGGATGCGATGGATGACAGAAGTTTCAGTATGAATTTGGAACCAAGATATGATCTCCTGGTGAATGTTGAATGTCTGGCCGATGGTAGGTCTTTGGTATGACTTAAAGGCATCGATATGATGTCTTGGCGAAGTGGAATTGTCTCGGCAATGAGGCAGTCTATTGTTGGTATAACATAAAGGGCTTGATATGATCTCTCAACGAATAATTAAAGTCTTGGCAACTAAGAAACACTTCAGAATGACTTATGAGCTCAGTGTGATGTATCGTCGAATGGCGATTGTCTCGCCAATGAGAATGCTGAGTTCGGTATAACATGAACCTCATTGTGACATCTTGGCAAAAGACGATAGTATTGCCGATAGATGGATGTCGATAGGAATACAATGGGTTTCAGCATGACTTGAAGAGTTGATGTGATCTCCTAGCGATATCGATAGTCTCATCGATGTGCATGCTGAGGTTGATGTAACTTGTGAGCTCGGTGGAACCTCTTGCCGATGGAGATGAGTCTTGGAGACAATGTGTAATCTGGTCTTGTGGCATTGGGGAGACACTTCTAGTGTCTCACTGACATCCGACACAAGTTGATCGCTGTTGACCAAGTGAAGACTGTCCAACGTGGTGTGATGTGAACCAATCCGAGAAAGCAGAAGTGAACTGTTTGCTGAACTGTTTCTGTGTGGAAGTTGGAAAACAAAAAGCATGAGGAAGTGGAAACATCAATAGAGGCTCGGCTGGATGATCAACTGTTGTGATCTGATAGTTGAAAACAAATGGATTCATAGTGCCTGAGTGACAAAGTGTTGGTAAGAGTATAGGAAGAGCTGAGAGAGAGAGAACTATAGAGTAAGGACCAAGTGGCTGGCCAAAAGGCCGAAGCCATGAGGTCAAAGCAGAGGATTGAGAGGCAGAGTCAAGCTGTTGGAATCTCTCATGATCCTGATTGCTTTGGTTGATCTCTCAGGAATAGTTAGCTACCAGTTGTATCTAGAATGAACAAGATGTAATATCTGAAAAGGCTAAGAGCCTGAAATTGTATTGTAACCATTTAGTTGTTGAATAATACAATGGCTCGATCTTTGGAGTGTGGGATTTTTTATCCGAAAGGATTTTCCCCACGTAAATCTTTGTGTTCTGGTTTTCTATTTCATCTTTCATATCTGTTGGTTTGTGTAGTATAATATGTTAATGCTTACTGTTGATTTTACATGTGCTTCTCTCAGAAGGATCAATGGAGGAAATGAACTGTGTCTGTTCCTCATTTGGACATAGTTGTTCATGTCTTTGTGACAACCTAATCGAAATTAAAGTTACCGAAGGCACTACTCTATGGAGTTTTCACTAGATGTGCTCCATTATTTCCTTACAATTATTTGTATCAGCATTGTATTAAGACCCTTTGACCATATGCTTATCGTCATCTGACACATTCTTGGTTAGAGTTCTTTTTATCAGCTTTTTATTAAGACCCCCTGACCATATGCTCGTCATCATCTAGCACATTCTTGGTTAGAGTTCCTTATCAGCATTGCATTGAGATCCTCTGACCATATATACACACCTTGCCCAACTTGGGATCCTGGTGTACATTCTTGGTTAGAATTGAATTTTGCATTGTTTGGTTTAAGTGCTAACCCTAACAATTGTGTATTGCTCTGCACATTGTAATTGAAAAATTGAAAAAATTGGTTTGGTATATTTCAGTGGTATCAGAGCCGAGGTCTCGAGGTCGAGACCCACAAGCATGGTGGGCTATAATGTCCCTTGTGCGTGGTTAGGTGCATCCCAGTGGCCATGTGTCCGATGGGATTGCATAAGACCCCAGATTCTCTGGTGGTGGCTTCGGTAGTGAAAGATTCCTCCCTAGTTGTCGCCCTTAACACCTTGGGTAACCACCCTTACTACCAAGCCGGTCTTTTGGTGTAGTGGTTGGGCCTTTGTAGTATCAGAGCCACGCATCCTGCCATCCTGTGAAAAAAACATTCTATGAGTGACAAAGAGCAGAGATACTTAGCAAGGGAATACAAGAAGGCTACCAGTCAGTTTCAATGGCATCAGGCTTGAAAAGGTCAGACAACTTCACAGGTATTAAGAGCAAATTAGGAATCTTCTCCAGGAGAAGAAATGGGGGAATGAGAGGACATCAAGTGGTAACAGAGAGGATAGTGGGAAGGGAAGAGAAAGATCGATAAGTTTGGGAAAGAGATTCGAAAGGAAGATGGATGCCTTAATGGATATGGTATCTCTCATGATGGGGAAAGTGGGTCAGAACCCAACTCCACAGAGTAACCCATGACATAGGGGAGAACACAGTGCTACCAACCAGCATAATGGACATGCTACTCAACCTGCTTCAAATAGAACATACATTTCTTCTAGGCCATTCAAACCCACCTTTTTGGAACCAGTAAACTCTCAACTTGATCCATAAGAAAATGCATCATTTGTTGAATAGTTGAGACTTGGTCATGTTGAGTATGATTCTCTACCTAATAAAATTAAGATAGATATGTCTTACAATGATATTATGGATCGTAAATGGAAGAATAGAGGACAAGGAAGACATTATGAACAAAGAAGAACAATAGTACAGGGGGATTTGCATCAATCAATCAATAAGGTTACGCTTCCACATTTTGATGGGAGTGACAATAGTTTAGCCAGAGCTTGGATACAGAAGTTAGAAAACTATCTAGCTCTTAGATCCATGGCGAAAGAGGAGGTGATTAATTTCACTATGCTACACCTAGATGGGGTGGTGCATGAGTGGTGGTACCATGGCCTAGTCACTTTGGGTCATCGATCTATCACTACCTATGATGAGTTCACCAATAGGCTCATAGAGAGATTTGAGAAAAAGGATCCTGAAGTGCATTTCACAGAATTGGCATAGCTTAGGCAATATGGCACAGTTGATGAGTACATAGCTATTTCAGAGACTTTCAGTCATGGTCACAGGAATCACTAAGAGGCGTTTGGTGATCCTATTCAGTGAAGGATTGATGGAGCCACTCAAGGGTTGGATTAAAGCTTTTGATCCACCCTCCCTATAGGAGGAAATGAAGAAATCAAGAAACATGGAGTGGGCTGCTCCTAAAGCAAAGTTTCAACCCAAACCATCATTTCACAAAAGGGATAAATGAAAAATACCTCATCATAAGGAGTTCAAACAACATAAACCTCATGTCACAAGATTGGATCCAGAGACACTTAACGAACTTAGAAGAAAGGGGTTATGTTTCTAATGTAGAGAAAAATGGTCCCAAGATCATATTTGCCCAAAAGGAGTCAAATTTCATCAAATTGAATACTATTCAGCTAAAGAAAGTGACTCTAATTTTTCAGACCAGTAGTCTGATTTTGATGACAACAAAGTGGAAAGAGCTCTAGAATAGTCTGAAGATGAAAAGGGAAGTGGAGGTACTTTGGCTCAACTTTCGAGCTTTCAAAAGAATGAATCCTTCAAAGTTTGAGAGATGATTAAGGGGCAGCGAATAGTTGATTTGATTGACACTGGAGCACTGCATAACTTCATTGATGAAGTTGTGGTGGAAAAGAAGGGGCAACAAACATAAGAGTCTAAAGGCTTCAAGGTTATGGTTGTTGATGGGTTTCACATCTCATGCACCAAGAAGATCTAAAACATGACTATGCAATTGGGAAACTGTGAAGTCAAGGACGGCTTCTATGTAGTCAACATTGGAGATACAGATGCTGTTCTAGGCATTCAATGGCTGCATTCACTTGGAGAGATCTCTCTAAATCTACAAACCATGGAGCTCAAGTTTCAATCCGATGGGAAGAAGGTAGTGCTAAGAGGAATGTCCAATGGTGGTCCTCGGATTGTGTCATTCAAGAGAATGGAAAGGATGATTCATCATGATCAAGTTGAGTGGGTTGCATAATGTATGATTCTTCCTGCTAGTTCGGTTGAATCAAAGAGAGACTATCCTCCTAATATTCAGTCTTTACTCACAAAGAAGAGCAAGGTGTTTTCTGAATTACCTCTTGGACCACCTCCTAAATGGGGTTCAAAGCATGTCATAGAGCTCAAGGAAGGAGCTAAACCAGTTATTACAACTCCATATCGGTACCTTAAGAAGTAGAAGGATGAGATTGAGAAAAACATTCAGGAACTCTTGGAGATGGGCTTCATTTGTCCAAGCAAGAGTCCCTTCGCTTCAACAATTGTTCTTGTGAAGAAGAAGGATGGTACCATCCACATGTGTGTGGACTATTGTGCTTTGAATCAAAGCACCATCAAAAATTGATACCCCATTCCAAGGATAGATGAGCTCATTGATGAGCTCCATGAAACCAAGTTCTTTTCAAAGATCGATTTGAGATCGGGCTACTACCAGATTCAGATGAGAGGATTTGATGTTGAGAAGACAACATTTAGATGCCACTATGGCCATTTCGAGTTTCTAGTCATGCCATTTGGGTTGACTAATGCTCCTGCTACCTTCTAGTCTTGTATGAATAGAGTCTTTCAGAAGTAGTTGAGGAAGTTTGTATTGATATTTTTTGATGACATTTTGATCTTCAAAAAGACATGGGAAGAACATCTCAAGCACTTGGAGGAAGTGCTTAGCATCCTAGAATCATAGAGTTTGTTTTCCAAAAAATCCAAATGTGAATTTGGAATGAAGGAGCTACTTTACCTTGGTCATACAATTAGTGTTGAAGGAGTTAAGGTTGATCCTGAAAAGATAAAAGAAGTGGTTGATTGGCCACCTCTTGATAATTTGACTCATTTGAAAGGATTCTTGGGTCTTTGTGGATTTTACAGAAGATTTGTGAAGGGATACTTAGAGAATGCTACTCCTCTTACTAACCTCATGAAAAAAGAGGCTTTTTGTTGGTCAGAAAAGGCCCAAACTACTTTTGATAAGTTTAAGAGGATCATGAGCTCTTGTTTAGTTTTAGCTATTCCAGAATTTTCCAAGCCTTTCAAGCTATAATGTGATGCATCTGGTGAAGGAATTGGGGCTGTTTTGATGCAAGACAAACATCCCATTGTGTTTGAGAGAAGAAAATTAAGAGGTGTTGAAAGGACCTACTCCATCTACGACAAGGAAATGCTTGCCATTATGCATGCATTAGCTAAGTTCAGACAATATTTGGTGGGGAGCAAGTTTGTGGTCAAGACTGATCACAATAGTCTCAAGCACTTCATGCATCAGAAAGATTTGAATGAGAGGCAACAAAAGTGGGTGAGTAAGCTCCAAGCTTACGATTTTGACATTGAATATGTCAAAGGTAAAAACAATAGTGTGGCTGATGCTCTATCTAGGAGACCTCATTTGAGCTCATTATGTGAGATTACTGTTGATTGGAAGAACATGTTGCTTACTGATTATGCCAAAAATCAGTTTGCAACCAACATCATTGAGGGTACTTTTCATGACAAAAGGTACAAGGTGGTTGAAGGACTGATACACTACAAGGGTAGAATCTCTTTGGTGGCTAATTCTAAGCTCAAAAAGAATATTTTGTTGACATTTCATGACATTCCACTTGCTGGTCATCAGGGGTTCTTCAAGACATATAGGAAAATTCAGGAAAGATTTTCTTAGAAAGGGCTAAAAGGGGAAGTTCAACGCTACATTCAGGAGTGCCCCACTTGTCAAATGAACAAGAATGAGCATACTCTACCTGCTGGTTTGCTCACTTCTTCGCCATTACCAGCTCTTTTCAGCAACCCAAGTTGCATATCTAATTTTTCATGAGGTGTTTAGGTTACATGGGTTGCCAAAAAACATTGTGAGTGATAGGGACAACAAGTTCCTAAGAACTTTTTGGCAAGAGGTCTTTAGAATGAGTGGTACAGTGCTTACTCTAAGCACTAATTATGACCCCCAAACCGATGGACAAACTGAGATACTGAACAAGTGGTTGGAAGGCTATTTGAGAAACTATGTTTCAGAGTAGCAAAGAGCATGGGTGAAATGGCTTCACATAGGTGAGTATTGTTATAATTCTTCTTTCCACATGTCAATAAGGATGTCACCTTTCATGGCTCTTTACGGTTATGAGGCTCCTAGCTTTGCTGATTTGGTGTTTGGTGATAGCAAAGCCCCTCAAGCCAAGGATTTGTTGCAGTAGAGTCAAGATATCTTGAAGTCATTGAAGAACAATCTTCAGATTGCACAGAATAAGTAGAAGATGTACGCTGATCAACAGCGTGTTGAGTGCTCTTTTGAGGTTGGAGATATGGTTTATCTTCGACTATAACCTTATAGACAATCTACTCTCAAAAAGAATGGAGCTGAGAAGCTCAAACCTCATTTCTATGGGCCATTCAAGGATATCAGAAAGGTGGGAGTAGTAGCTTATGAGTTGGAGCTACCTTCGAATAGTAGAGTACACAATGTCTTCCACGTGTCTCACTTCAAGAAGGCACTTGGACACAATGTTGTTGCTTCATCACAGTTTCCACCTTTGGATGAAGAAGGATAGTTAGTTCTAATTCCAAAATAGATTCTTGATTCCAGAGAGTGTTCTTTGAGAAAAAGAACAATTAGAGAATACTTGGTGAAGTGGAAGAACTTGCCTATGGAGGATGCGACTTGGGAGAATGATGAGGTTTTGAAGCATCCTGGTTTGCAATTGCTTGAGGACAAGCAATCTTGGGGAGGGTAGACTGTAATGTCCCCTTCTCGAGCACGATCTTTTTAGTGGATTGTTGGCCTATTTTGGAGACCCGTAGGCTACTCAGAAGGTGAAATTAGGGTTTCATGTTTTGGAGGTTGATATTGCTCGTGAATTGATGATTGAATGACAAATTCTTTTTGGGTTTTCAGAGAGCTTCACAGTGGTGTTTTTTCTTGGAATTCTGAGCACCTTTAGGAATTTACTATTTTTAGTAAATTTTATTTCTGGTAGTGGTCCTGTCGTTCTCGACACAGTTGGCTTTCCTCTTCAATCGACTCAGTTGGTTTGTTCATTTTTGGCCTTGGGATGCATTTTTGAAGAGATAAGTTCTTTTCATTTAAATAATGTTATATCTTAATGTTATAATACCCCCTTGGCCTAGTCTCATAACTTAATGTTGGGTTAAAAAGGTGGTCTTTGAGGGGTGGCACCTCATTGAAGTAATTTTATATTTATTAAAGGTCAAAATTGAAGCTTTAAGTTGGACGCCTATCTTGAAGAGATGAATTTCATTAAAGTAAAAAAGAAGCCTTGAAGAAAGTGATGCCTTTTCTTGGAGGGAAAAGAATTAGGGTTTCTAGAAGCTTCTGGAGGGGTCTTCACAAAATTATAAAAGTCTTGGGTCTTCATTTGAGCATCTTTTGTCTATAGGAATGTTATTATGCCGGAATGGTATTGGGACTGCTTTGAGGAATGTATGCCTCCTAGCTTGGAATTGCTTCTTGCTTGAGAGATAACGACTAGTGATGAGGCAGTTGTAGTTTGAGTGATTTGTAGTGAGATTTCTGCATTGTAGTAGTTGTGTGGCTTTGTAGTTCAGTTTTATGCATATTAGTGAAATTCTGGAATTTCCTCTTCCTTATAGCTGATTGTTGTTTTTATTCATAAGTCAAAAAATACAAAAAGAATCATTCTAGGTATTGCATTTATCTCTTTGTCTGTGAGGGGTGACCCTTTCCTCTAATTTGCAGATTTTTTGATGAAGTCTTGAATTTTTAAAGGAAAATCGCCCTTCCTTGAGGGTCGTACCATTTGGGACTACCTTGAAATTCATGCATAAATTAAATGAGGTCTTTTGGCTAGTTTTTATGATTCAATCTTGGGCGCCATCATCCTAGGATCAATATGCACTTATTCTCAGGGATTTTGAGTGAGTTTGGAGTGAGTAGTGAGAAAAATAGTGAGTTTTAGGGCTGTTGTTTATGCATCTGAAAATAGGACTATCAAAAATTAGATTGTCAAGTTGGTCTCTATATTGGAGTTTTCTGATCTAGACTTCCTTATCCAGTAAAGGAGATTCAATATATTGTTGCAGCACTATTTAACTCTTGATTCATGTTCATAGCAAGACATTCTCTATCATGTTGTAAGCTAAACAGTAGTACTGTCAGCATTCTCACTTATTTTCCTTAATTACATTGTAATACTTAGCATCTCCGTCATATGGTAGCTCCAATTCCATCTCGAGTTGGAAAGAAAATTCTTGACGTCGAGTTACTTCAACATAATAGTTAGTAGGGATCCTTTGACCACATGCTCGTGATTCTCCGACGCATTCTTGGTTAGAGTTCTTTGTATCAGCATTGTATTAAGACCCTCTGACCATATGCTCATCGTCATCCGACGCATTCTTGGTTAGATTTTTTTGTATCATCTTTTCATTAAGACCCTCTGACCATATGCTCGTCGTCATCCGACGCATTCTTGGTTAGAGTTCCTTATCAGCATTGCATTGAGATCCTCTGACCACATGCTCACACCTTGCCCAACTCGAGATCCTGGTGTACATTCTTGGTTAGAGTTGAATTCCGCATCGTTTGGTTTAAGTGCTAACCCTAACGATTGTGTATTGCTCTTCTCATTGTAATTGAAAAATTGAAAAAATTGGTTTGGTATATTTCATATCTAGACCAATAATCTTTAACATTAATTCCTTTTTGAAGGATTTATTTTTTGAAATGAGAATGGTGTAAGTGTATGTATTGTTCTACTATATGAGGGTTGTCGATAACATTTTGTTTTCACCAAAGCTATGCATGTTGTGGATCTATTGGCGGTGTTCCTTGCATTAGTGTGTGTAAATCTAGCCAATACAAGTCTGCTGCACTCAATGTATAAAATATTGTAGGTGTACCAATTTGATGTAGATGTTTATCAATTCCAAACAATATTTTGTCCAATATGATCTTGTTCCTCTTAAAGAAGTTCCTATTGTTATATGGAGCCTAATCAGACTCGGAGGTTAAATTTCTCCCAATTTTATCAGTGCAGTTTCCCCCCAAATTATTTAACGGGGGTTTGGGGGTAGCGCCCCTTGCAGGGGCTCGAAGGCAGTGCCCTGAAACCTCTCACAATTTTTTATTATTTTATAAAGGCATCAAGTGTTATTTTTTCTATTGGATGACATAAAAAATCCCTATTTTGTAACCAACATGAGTCTTGATAAAAAGGCTAAGGCTAAGGGTTTCCGTTGATATTGTATTTGTAGCATTTGTAGAGGTATTGAGTTACAGGGATTACTGGTTGTAATCGGTTTGATTTGTTGGATAATAATATTGAAATATTTGTTGGTGGATGTAGCCTGAGTTTGGGTGAACCAGTGCGTTAAAAATTGTCTCTCACTGTTATTATTTTTGCGTTTTTTATTCCTCTATTTAATCTTTATTCTCATTTAATTGATATTTTCTGCATGCAATTCCTAACAAGAGGTATCAAAGCGGGTTGTGTTTGATTATCATCTACAGGAAGGTCTCACAATTGAGTGGGAGTTTGGTAGCAATGGCAGCCGAGGGTAAATTGAAGGTAGATAAATTCAATGGGAAAAACTATCAGTTATGGAAGATGCAGATGGAGGATTATCTCTATTAGAAGGATTTATGGAGGCCGTTGGAAGGAATATCCAAGAAATCAACAACAATGAGTGATGAGGATTGGAATCTTTTGGATAGAAAGGAATTGTGAGCTATTTGTTTATGCCTGGCACAATTAGTGGCATTCAATATTACAACAACAAAGACAACTCAAGAGTTGATGGAAACCCTAGCAAAGTGATATGAAATGCCTTCCATTTTGAATAAGGTATTTCTTATGAAGCGTTTATTTAATATGAAAATGGCGGAAGGTGGGTCAGTTGCTGATCATCTAAATGAGTTTAATATAGTTACTAGTCAATTAACTTATGTAAATGTAAAATTTGATGAAGAAGCTAGGGCTTTTTTGATTTTGTGTTCTTTTCCTAAAAGTTGGAATAGCTTGGTAATGGCTATTAGCAATTTAGTTTCTGGTTTGAATACATTGAAATTTGATGATGTTGTTGGTGAACTAATTTGAGCGAGGAAATTCATAGGAAAAGCTCAGGTGGAACATCCACATCAGGAAGTGTTTTGAATGTAGAAAGTAGGGGTAGAACAAAGGAGAGAGGACACAATTATGGAAGTTGTGGGAAGTCATGAGGAAAATCAAAGGAAAAAAGGTACCAATCAAGAGACAAGAGGGATTGTTGGTACTGTGGTAAGCTAGGTCATGTAAAGAAAGATTGTTGGTCTGAGAAAAATAAAGGAGAAAAAAAGGAAGGCAATAAAGAGGAAAATGTGGTAAGTAATAAATCTGATGAGTATGCTTTGATTCTTTCCCTTGATAATGTTGATGATTCTTGGGTGTTAGATTTAGGAGCTTCATTTCATGCTATGCCCCATAGAAGTTATTTTCTTGATTATGTCCAAGGGGATTTTGGGCTACTTTATTTGGGAGATAATGAACTTTGTCAGATTGTTGGAAAGGGAAGAATCAAAATTAAGTTGCAGAATGGGAATCATTGGCTCCTACATGAGTTAAGGCATGTTCCAAAGTTAAGAAGAAATTTAATTTTAGCAGGGCAACTAGATGATGAAGGTTGTGTTGTTACATTTAGTGATAAATATTGGAAGGTTACAAAAGGTGCCTTAGTGGTAGAAAAAGGTGTGAAAGTAGGCACCTTATATCTTTGTACAGGTCATATTGTTCCTTCTACTTTAGTTCTTGTAGAGAAAACACAAACAGGTTCACGAATAGTTGTTGTGGGTTTGCAAGAAGAGACTGCAAGAGTTGTTACAGGTTCTGAGACAACACTATGGCATAAAAGACTTGGGCATATGAGTGAAAAAGGTATGAAGGTACTTCATTCTAAGAAAGTTTGACTAGGTCTGAAATGCATTAATATGGATTTCTGTGAAAATTGTGTGTATGGAAAACAAAAGAGAGTTAGTTTTCTCAAGGGTGGGAAGCAAAAGAAAGATGAAAAGTTGGAGGTTATGCATACAGATGTATGGGCACTAGGTCAGGTATCTTCTCTCACTGGCTCTCAATATTATGTTACATTCATAGATTGTGCAACTAGGGAGGTTTGGATTTATTTCCTTAAGTAGAAATCTGATGTATTTGAAACATTTAAGAAATGGAGAAGCTTGGTTGAGAATGAGATGGGTAAAATATTAAAGTGTCTTAGATTTGATAATGGTGGTGAGTATTGCAGCAAAGAATTTGAGGATTATTGTTCCTTTAATGGAATTTGTAGGAAGAAAATGGTTCCAAGGACTCCACAAGAAAATGGAGTGTGCATGAACTATGAGATTGCATGTTGGGTTGCCTTTAAAGATGTGGGAAGAGGTTGTAAACACTGCTATTGATTTAATTAATAGAGGTCCCTCTAATCCTTTGGGTTGTGGTATTCCATAGGAAGCATGTACTGGTAAGAAGGTCAAGACCTTCGGTTGTGAAGCATTTACACATGTAGATTCTAAAAATAGAACCAAGCTTGATGCAAAATAAAACAAATGTATATTTGTTGGATATGGCATTAATGAATTTGGTTATAGGAATTGGGATTTTGAAAATCAAAAAATTGTGAGAAGTAGGGATGACATATTCAATGAGAAAGTGTTATACAAAGATCAGTTGCAGTAGCATGAGAAGAAAGAAAATGATTATATAGTGTTGGATGATACACCAAGCAGTGATATTCCAGTGGTTCCTCATGCTTTGCAACAACAACAACAACAACAAAAAATACCATAAACTCTAGTGAATGTTAGATGGTCAACACAACTAAGTAGACCTCCCGAAAGGTTTTCTCCCTATTTGTATTCTATTTTGTTAACAGATGTTGGTGAACTTGAAGGGTATGATGAAGCTATGAAGGTGGATACAAAGGTTCAGTGGGAGCATGCAATGAAAGAAGAAATGGAATCCTTGCTAAAAAATTAGACTTGGGAATTATGCAAGTTGCCTGTAGGTAAAAAGAATTTACCAAACAAATGGGTTTATAGGCTAAAAGAGGAAGATAGAGGTAAGAAAAAATTTAAAGCCACGTTAGTTGTAAAAGAATTTGCATAGAAAAAGGGCATTGATTTTGCTGAGACTTTTTCTCCAGTTGTTAAGATGACTTCTATTTGTACTGTTTTAAGTATTGTGGCTGTTGACGATTTGCATTTGGAATAGTTTGATGTGAAAACTGCCTTTCTCCATGGTGATTTAGAGGAAGAAATATATGTGGAACAACCCCAAGGATTTGAGGTCAAAGGTAAGGAGAAATTGGTGTGCAGATTGAAGAAGAGTTTATATGGCTTGAAACAAGCACTTCGACAATGGAACTTGAAATTTGATAGTTTTATGGCTGGGCAAGGGTACAACAGCTATAATTCTGACCGTTGTGTTTATTTTAAGAGGTTTGATAATGACAACTATATTATTTTATGTTTATATGTTGATGACATGCTAGTAGCGGGGTCTAACATGGATCACATAAGATAGTTAAAACAATAGTTAGAAAAATCATTTGCTATGAAGGATTTGGGGGCAGCAAAAAAAATTCTTGGTATGAGAATTTTTAGAGATAGGAAGAACAAAAAAATGACTATCTCAAGCTAGTTTTGTTGAAAAGGTGTTGTAGAGATTCCACATGGAGAATGCAAAAGTTGTCAGCACACCTGTGCCTAGTGATTTGAAATTGACTAAGGAGATGTGTCCAAAGACACTAGAGAAGGAAGAAAAAATGTCTAAGGTACCATATGCTTTAGCTATAGGAATTTTAATGTATGCCATGGTATGCATGGGACTGGATATTGCACATGCTGTTGGAGTTGTAAGCAAGTATATGAGTAATCCTGGATTGGAGCATTGGAATGCAGTAAAATGGGTTCTTAGGTATTTGAGAGGTACATCCAATAAACATTTATGTTTTGGGGGCTCTAATACTGATTTAGCAGGTTATGTAGACTCAGATTTGGCAGGGGATATTGATACCAGGCAGAGTTGTACACTACAGGTTATGTCTTTACTGTAGGGGGATAGCGGTGAGCTAGATCTGTAGGTTACAAAAGGTGGTTTCTTTATCCACCATAGAGTTAGAGTATGTAGTTACAATAGAGGCAAGCAAGAAGATGATATGGATGCAATCTTTTATGGAAGAATTGGGCAAATGACAGGCCAACAATTAGTTGTTTACAGATAGATAGATTGCCATACACCTTGCAAAGAATTCTACCTTTGCATTCAAAGACCAAACACATACAATTGAGGTATCACTTCAGTCAGTCAGTGTTGGATGATGGAAAATTAAGGATGGAAAGGAGACATACAAATGATAATCCAATAGATATGTTTACAAAGGCAGTGCCGAGGGACAAGCTGAGCTCCTCTTCAACTTTGGTTGGTCTTCAAGACTGAAAACAATAAAATCAAAACAACAGGGTCCAAGGTGCTTATTTCTAGTGGGAGCTATAGGTTCAACAACATTATAATAAGTGTCCAAGTGGGAGATTGTTGTTATATGGAGCCTAATCAGACTCAGAGGTTAAAATTTTCCCACTTTTACTGGCATGGCTTCCCCCCAAATTATTTAATGGGGGTTTGGGGGTGGCGGCCCCAAGAAGGGGTCAAGGGACAGGGCCCCTAGCGTGCTCCCTATCATGGTACAGGGTAGGGTCGAGGGGTAGTGCCTTGGCAAGGGCTCAGGGGCAGTTCCCCCACGAGGGCTGTGGGGCAACGCCTCCAAAACCTCTCATGATTTTTTATTATTTTATAAAGGCACCGAGTGTTATCTTTTCTATTGGCTGACATAAAAAAACCCTATTTTGTAAACAACATTAGTCTTGATAAAAATGCTAAACGTTAAGGTTTTTGTTGATATTGTATTTGTAGCATTTGCAACGATATTGAGTTGTAGGGATTACTAGTTGTAATAGGTTTGATTTGTTGGATAATAATATTGGACTCTTTGCTGGTGGATGTAGCCCGAGTTTGGGTGAACCACGTTAAAAATTGTCTCTCACTGTTATTATTTTTGTGTTTTCATTCCTCTGTTTAATCTTTATTCACATTTAATTGATATTTTCTGCATGCAATTCCTAACAGTTTCATATCACATCAATCTATCTGCAAGATGTGATGTTGGCATAGTTCTCACATGATTGTAAGTAACTCTTGTATAATGATTGGCATATCATGGATGTTTCTTTTCACAAAAAATACAGTAGATGTTTGTGCTCGATGCCTTATTATCATATTTGTCATATAATATTAGAATTGTGGATGTTTTGCAAAGCATCCATCTTTGTATCAAAATAGGTGCTTTACATATTTATATAATGATTGGCATATCATGGATGTTTCTTTTCACAAAAATAATAGTAGATGTTTGTGCTCGATGCCTCATTATCATATTTGTCATATAATATCAGAATCGTGGATGCTTTGCAAAGCATCCATCTTTGTATTAAAATATGTGCTTTACATATTTATGAAGATGTATTTTTCTTATTCATGGCTCTAACCAATCACATATACCATTCGGAAATAAAGTTGGAAATGCCATATCAAGTAATCTTGATGTGACATATTCATTTATTAGAGATGCACTGATTGTTGGCTAGTCAATAAATGATGTTGGATTTGTATTTGGGTTGTTAACCCATGCACAAATCAACTCCATTTATGTTTGTTCATTAGGTGTTTGAGAAGTCAGTGATTTAGTGTGATCAATGCTATCACCTTCATCAGTATCCATCATTTTTCCAAGAATCAATGTTTCATTTGTATCTGCATCTAATTCAATATGCACAGTTTGAAGTCGATGAAAATTATTTTCATTAGAGTTAGAAGATAAATTGTGCAGAGCATTTGGATCAATTGTGACATTAGTGTAAAATTTGTTGTGCATTATTTTGTATTGAAATGATTTATAAACATGATTTCTGTTCACTGTGAAATGATAATTTTTTCCGTGTTGATCTTTCCTTCGAACTATTATGATTGGAAAATCTGAAATACAATGGGGCAATTATTTTTCTGTGTTCAATATTTTGTGGAAAGCTTATAGAGTGTCCTCTATAATTATACTAACCACCTCTTGCATGTGTAACTTGTAGTATAGGGCTTATGCGAGCTATTAACATTTCTTCAACTTGTGTGAGTTTTGATAGTTCTTGTGGTTTTTCTCCTAGATTCATATTATTTGTAGCTGAAAATATTTTCACACCTCTCTCTTGTTTGCATCTATTGCAAATACGACCCTTGTAGTTTCAAATATTTTAATCCTAATGTGACATTCTTCAAAAGTATGACAAATTGATGGGGATTTGTATGCATCTAAATGCTTGTGCAATACCGTTTCCATTTGTTTGAACTCAGTTGCAAGCAACCCATTTGGATTAATTGTTGTTGGAACATTTTAATTTGAAGCACAGTGGGAATCATTTTCTTGTTCAAATCTATCCATGTTTATATTTGCTTCCCCTATATTTTCTGATTGTGAATGTTGTAGATTTAATTGTGATTTTTTCCTAGCATATCTTATTCTATCTACTTCATTCCTTTTTTTCCTTTGTTCATTTCTTTCAGCATCAGTCATTTTCTACCATTGTTGTTTTCTATATCTCTCTAGTATTCTTTTTTATATTGTTTCCTTTGTTCTTCAAATTGGAATTGTTTCTTTGGATGCACCATATCTAAAATACAAAAGTAAATCTTATAAATTTAATGAGTATGAAAGGGAAAATATATATTACGCATTATGAAATGCATTCATAAAATGTATCAGTGTAAATCATTATTCGTAATATTGATTAGTTTCTATCATAAATAAATTAGAGTTATGAAATAAAAAGCATGAGTACATTGAAAAGAATGCTTAAAAATTAAATTGTAGATACAACCACAAAGTGGGTTGAAAACCATTATTAAAGTTCAGTGAAATATGATCCTTTTCAAATCTTAACAAACTTGACATGTACAAAAAGCATAACTATAGAATTAAATACAATTATATACATATATATGAGAAATAATGTATAGAGAAGATATCTTAAGAGATATATGATTGAATATACATTGGTGTTTTACAAAGTATGTGCATAAGAGTTATTAACTTGCATGAAAATACTATACATGGATGTTGTTGAAATACGTTAGTTATTGTTCAAAAATAGTTTAAACTATTGAATAATTTCGTGTGATAATCCTTGTCCATTCTTTTCATCATAGTATAGTTCTTTTATAAATCGAGTAAATCTTGCAAATGTAGAAGACATATGATGGACTATTTGTTTAAGATCTTCGATTTCGTGTATTTCTTCTTCTTCAACATTGACAATATGGTAAGTTGCTTCTTCAATTTCATTGATAATATTTTGAGAATGTTCAAAGATTGATTTGATTAATTTTTGGATCAATGTTTTGATGTCGACATTTGAGTGGAAAGAGTCATCAGGGACTATTATTGGACTTGTTACAGAGTTGTACAATTGGTTTTCTTCAGCATCAATATTGTCCATGATCTAAAAGGAAAGAAAACAAAATTAATATGAAGATTTTAATTAAAACATTGAATGTATTTGAAAGAATATGTATAACAACCATTTGAAAAAGAGTATATAACTATGACAATTTATATTAGAGTTATAATAAATGTATGATGAAAATGTTCACAAAAAGTATACAATTATATACATATATGAAAAGAAATGTACAAAGAAGATATCTTAGGAGATATTTTATTGAAAATACAATAGTGTCTTACAAAGTATGTACACATGAGGTATTAACATGCTTCAAAACAATATACACGGGTGTGTTTCAAATACACAAATGTTTACAAGTTTTTTTGGTCTAAATATGAAAGCCCAAAATTTAAGCAATTAAATCTAATCAAACTTTTCTTTCAGATGAATAATCAAAGTTCTTTATTTTTATTATTGTGCACTTTAACCTTTCTTCAT
The DNA here is from genome assembly GCA_007258455.2 of Sequoia sempervirens. Lineage (NCBI taxonomy): Eukaryota > Viridiplantae > Streptophyta > Pinopsida > Cupressales > Cupressaceae > Sequoia > Sequoia sempervirens. The sequence continues at coordinate 89,477 of VDFB02162926.1, forward strand.
TGTTGTAAGTCTCTTTTATCACTTAGAGTATGAATATATTTCTTGAAGAGTACTTTGTGGATAATGTTTGCAAACTTCAAATCATCTTGATCTTTGTGCTTCAATGTATATAATTCCTTTGTTGTTACACCCATGATTTTTTCTCCTACATTTTCAAAGTTGTAACCCAAGATGAACCTGCATGAACTTGCAGTCAAGGCATTGAAGGAGATACCTATAATCACAATTATTGAAACTCTTATCACATTTTTGAAAATACCAATTATCATTTCCATTTTTTTGCATATCTCACCTTTAGTCTCCAAGGGGCAAGCAGTGTAATAGAAATTATCATACTTGATGAAAGACAATGTAGCATAACATGGATTGATTGATAAAATAATTCCAATGATATCAACCGTTGAATTGCATTGCATGTCCTTCAATTCATTTATTGATGTGAAATTGAAATAGGGCTTGGGTATCAATGTATCCTCCTCAATACATAAATGAATAGTGGAAATACTTTGCAACAGTATTTCCCACTCGTTGTTTATATTGTTGAATTTTTTATTTGCAGGTTTTAAAGTCCCATTTGATATTGTGAAGACTTTCCCACTTTCTATAGTAAAATAGAATTGCTTTGCAATTGCTTTGAAACATGTTACTCTTATTTCACCTCCATTAGAATCAAGCAGATCGAAGGAAAAAACTTTTCCTTCTCCATTTGCATTTTTGAAGTGGTGAAGTTGTTGTTTCATAGTCACTCTAGCTTTTATCGTCCATCTACTTTGGTAAGGATTCAAAGCTTTAATAGGAATGATTCTTTTAGGAGCTTGATTTTCTGAAGTAGTTTTTTGCTCAGATGTATTGTTTGAAGTTTCCATCCCTACATAACCATGATTTATGGAAAATTGTTATAAATAGAGTACATTAAAGGTATTGTTTTGTTCATTGTATTCTACTAACAAGTGAATAAATAAAGACTTATAATTAATGCATTGTTATAATAAAGTATCTATTATTATTTTATAAATTCATATATAAATAGTAAATATATATATCATGTGTTAATTAATTTAATTATATATATATATTAAGTTTAGAGAAATATATTATTTTTATATATCTAAATAGAAATCAAATATCAATGAGTAATTTGAATTAAAAATATTTATAGTGAAAATATCTTGAAAAAATTAAAACAAGTAATTTGAAACATGTTAAGAAGATTTTAAATATAACTAATCAAATCATGTTTTATGCAATTAAATTAATATGGACAAATGAAATGATAAATACCTTTTTGAACTATATGAATCAACTTGCGTCTGATTGTTTGTTTGTCTTTGGGTTGGTAGCTGCAAATAAAATTGAAAATATAAAAGAATTAGAGATCTGCAAGCAACATTGAAATATAAAACAAAATATAAAATATAAACAACAAAAGAAATCATTGTACAAAAATAAGATTTCAAATTTAACTAATCATGTCATGTACAATATGATTTTTGTAATTCATTATTTGGCATTCTATAAACAACTACTGTCACAACTATTGAAAAATGGTTTGTTTACATAAACAAAGAAATCAAATGAACTAAAAATTGTTAAACATCATCTCTTTCCACCTACAAACAAAATAAGATAATGTTTAATGTTTTTCCTCAAGTCACATAATGCAGTGAATAAAAGGGGTCGTCAGAGAGATGAAACGTCAATAAAGATCTGGAACCCGAGGCTGGATCATGGAAGAAAATCGTGGAAGTTTCCTAGCACCATCATCTGGCATCATACTGCTCTCCATAAGCGTTTGAACTTATAGCAGTTTCTTTTCTTTTCCAGCGCCTGTTCATGGTGTGTGATATAAACATATTATTTGAACTATTTGTCAGGTTAACTTATCATGTTACAATTATGTTTCAATGGTTTGGGGTTGTTTGGTTCCTAAAATGACTTAGGCTGTGTGCAAAAATCAGAGTTGCAATAAGGGCATTCCTTCCATGTTAGTGTGTGCGTTATGGTTGCTGATTGCTTCGAGTTTAAAAGCCTTATATCATTTTAAAAAATGATTTATCCCTTTTTGTTGCTCTGCCTACTGGAAACAGATGCTGCATTTATAGGAGGTATTGGATAATAGAAGGAATGTTTATGCTCTGCCATCGAAACTTAGAAACAATTCTAGATTGTCTTCATATCAGTCAAATGGAGAAAACGTATATGAAAAATCTGTGCAATTTGTTTATTTGAAATCATGGAGCTAATAATAGTCAGTTTTTCATACGTGATTTCCTTCTATTATTATTATTAACAAAAAATGAAGTTGGTTCTGATACAGGTATATAGCTGTGGGAAATGAACCTTTTCTTGCTAGTTACAAAGGACAGTTTCAGGCATTTGTGCTCCCTGCAGTGGTGAACATACAACAGGCCTTGGAAAAGGAAAATCTTGCAAGTCAAGTAAAAGTCGTGGTTCCCTGCAACGCTGATGCCTACCAGTCTAAGATGCCGTCAAAACGAATCTTCACACCTGATTTGAATAAGACTATACATCGACTTGTTCCATTCCTCAATAGGAATGGGTCTTCCTTTGTGGTTCATCAGAATAAGAGTTCTTCAAATATAAGGTTGTTTTGGGACAAGGATGAAAGGATCTGGAGGTTGATTGCAGTGCTCTTTCTTCTGGAGGTTCATGCAATAAAATTGGAGTACCGGCTAATATCTCCTATGCTTTTAACAGCTACTATCAATTACAATGAAACTTAGGAAATAAGGACTGATGTAGGTATCATGTTGTTGTTAAAGTAGGTCCAAAATTAGGAAAGGTTTTTGCATATTTTAATATTTCTACAATTTTTATGTATTTTGAAAAATCTGGTAGCTTTAGCAAGATTTTGTCTAACAGAATGCACCAACTACAAATTTAATCATTGTCTGCAGGATGCAAGGCTAAAAACTTGAAAATAATATTTTATATAGATCAACCTGGATGAGCAGATGCTTGTTTCAATGAATGCTACATATGTACAAGTACATATGCTTGACAGTTACAGTTTCCAAGCTGTATAAAGTGGTTATAAGATTTTCTACCCATTTACAACATATTGCCATATTTAGAACAAAACAGAGTCAAAGAGATTCCTTATTCTGAAGTAATCTATCAGATATAACCCTAGCCAAATTAAGATTTATAGAGAAGAGAAAAGCAAATGTGTGACAGGAGAAAATAGAACTTTCTATTCAACTACCTATTCAAATACAAACAAGAGCTGCAGAGCAGCGAAGTTCCTGCCAAAGTGCAAGAACGGTTTTGTTTTTGTTTGCAGGTTGTTTGATTAGTTTTGTAGTATGTAAGGATTGTGCAATTTGCAAAAGTAAAATGAAGCATTCATAACTTTGAACTGGGCAGTCCATGAAGGAGACATTCTTAGGTTTGAAGCTTTAGTCATGCCACCCATTTATATAAGACTTGTGAATAGATGGATGCATTGAAACAGAAAAATGAATTCATTAAAGATATTGTTCAAAAGATAATGCAAGAAGACAAGACAGTGTGGTAAGAAAATGAACTACAAAATTAAAACAATCTACCAAAACAAGCTTTACAAACATTCAAGCAAATTCAATTGGCGGATTTAAGGCCAAATTCCAAATTCCACGACTTTTCCTAGCATCCTGCCTGCTTGTGGCTGGATGGGAGCTTTGGAACAGGGTATGGAAATTCATCAAGGATTACAGAAGGGGTATTTTTGTCAGATGTTATAGTTGCAACTGCCCTGGTAAATATTTATGCAAAATGTGAGAGCATAGACAAGGCACCTGAACTCTTTGACAAAATGTCTCAAAGAGATGTGTCCTCTTGGACTACAATAATTGCCGGATATGAAAAAAAAACATATTTATGCCAAATGTGAAAGCATAGACAAGACACCTTAACTCTTTGACAGAATGCCTCAAAGAGATGTGTCCTCTTGGACTACAATAATTGTAGGATATGCAAAAAAAAAAACCAAAAAAATTGATTTGTTGAAAACACTTTAGAAACATCCAAGCAAATGCAATTGACAGGTGTGAAGCCAAAATCCACAACCTTTAGATATCCATATTTCTATTAGTACTTCATCTACTAAATTGATAATTGATGCAGAAGCAGGGGATTTGCAAACTGAGAAAACACAAATCTTCAATGTTCCATCCACATGACCTCATTGTTTTATAATACCATGAAATCAAATTATCAAAAAAAAAAGGCTACAATACAATGCTTTGAATTAATTTAAGATTATTTTGTTTTCTGCTTATAGCAACTACGACTCACTATCATAAGAAGCCTAGTTATAGACTTCCACCAAGTCTTCTTTGGCTGCTCATAAACTCAAAAAAACTCTTATACAATTGACTGCCTAAATAAATAATCTATCTACTTCAGAACCCCCATCAACAAACGAGGTGTAAGAACCAAAGATATTTTTATAATCCTAGATTCTTAAGTACAACAAGTGAAACCTAACAACAAAAATGGAACAGAAAAAGAAAAGAAAAATTTTCAGCAACATGAATACTTTCACTTGGAAGCATCATCTCCATTAATAATTTTAACCCTGTCTAAGGACAATTCAGATGTATAGGAGTCAGAGTTCAACGCTTTCCTACTCACACTATTGTAAACCTCTCTAACCACAATCTAGAAGGTGGACATGACTTTTGTGTTATCCAAGGCAGAGGTCTCTATTGAAAAAAGCCCCTCTGCTTCGGCAAGGCTCTTGCCATCTTCCACTGAAACTTCTTTGATATGCTCCAACTCACATTTGTTTCCCACAAGCATTCTCACCAGGTTGGTATCAATGTGCACTACAACACCAAAAAAACAAAAGTTAGAGCTGAAGCCATTAAACATACAAAATCAGATGTTCAACAAAAAGTCTAGTGGTACGGTAACAATATTCATGATTATGGCTTGAGTTTAAAACCAATTAGACCATGCTCTATAGATCACAATGAAGCCATTGGATGTCAATATATATTCTCCTAATATGTACTTGTACATTCCTGTGCTTATGAGTCATGTTTTATAACTACGTATAAAAGTGTCAATTATGATGAAGGCCTATCCATATTTAAGTCAAGTGCCTATATTTGGGTTGCCATCATGCCAAATTGCAATAAAGCTCAATTCTCCTGGTATATGAAAAGGTTCGTCCTAATTTCTTAATAAAGTGTAAAGTTAAGTCAAATTAGTCAAAGTGGAAATTTGAGAGACATTTGTCAAATTTCTAAGTGCTTGTAAGTTGCATTGATATGGAAGTCCAAGGAAATTTTGTAAAAAATGTAGAAGCACAATGTTGAATCTAAAATTATAAGATAACCCCAGACCTCTGGTAATGAAAATTGTTTAAGTCCATAAGGAGGTTCATGAGTCTGGGAAATCCATCAATGTTTTGGCATTGCATTGGTGAGTGGGTCATAGTCTTATAGTTAAGTCAACTGAACACTAGTACAAATTTCATACAAAAACAAATCTATTCAAATTGCCAAAAATTTGAAGTCCAAGGATCAAGGAGATTGCAAATTTCACCAACATGCTAACAAATCAGTAGCAGGTACATCCAAAACTTGCCACCTCATCCAGCGCCATTCATTGGAGACAAATAGTTAGGGGATGGACAGATTATAAGAAGTTGATGATTTATCAAGGTTTTAATCACATTGTGTGTCATAACTACATCGTACGCTAACAATTTTCAGTGTTACCAGATGCATTGCAAATCTAATTCAGATAACTTTCTAATAAGAAGCATATTCACACAACTTGATTTTAAAGTGCATCTAAAGTTTTGACCATTATCCCAGCCATAGGACTAAGAAAGTTTAACTGCAGACACTTGGGGATCTCTTGAGCCATAATATTGTCTCATCACACTTATGGGTCTACATTCTAAAAATTGGCACTTCTTTGACTTAATGTTAAGTTTTCAGTAATTGTTTGGAATTACACTTGGGGATCTCTTGAGCCATAATATTACATTCTAAAAATTGGCACTTCTTTGACTTAATGTTAAGTTTTCAGTAATTGTTTGGAATTACTGCCCTTTTTGCAAAACACATAGTAAAAGTAGTATGTGTTGATGTAGATAAAGTGTTCATGACCACCTGTGAGACTATCAGAATCTAGAAGAAAAGCTATATTCATGTACAACTCATTAGGAATTCTTGGAATAAATTGCAGAATCTTATATTTCAAGCTTGCAATTAAAAAAGGAGAATTGTATGACATGTAAAGGAACTTAAATTTGTCACATAAAAGAAAGAATAAGGGCTTCCTTGATCTAGGATAATTGATGAAGGTAGTTCTGAAGTATTGACAGGTAGCTCTCATAATTTTGCTCTGGAATGTATGCATGCCAAGTGCCTTCACAATTAGTAATTTTTTTTCAAATAATTTTGGTGTCATATCAGTCTTGAAACATCATGAGATGGCTTCTTCAACTCATACTTGAAGGGACTAATTTTAGTAATTCTCTGTCGTAAAGTTGAGTTTGAAATCTAATGAGATAGAGGGATCTCTCTGTTTCTATTTTAGTAATGACGGTTACAGGGACAGTAAGCATAACAATAATAGAGGGGAGTCAAGACAGTCATAGAAGGCTATGTTGAAGACATGTTACATACCCTTGCTAAAAACTTTGTTCATTGTTAAAGCCTTCCCTAACCCTGTGCATTCTACCAGTTCTAGATAACAGACCAATGAGTGATAGGTTAAATAGAAGGACAATGTTGTTTTAAACATCATCAACTTTGAGAGGGTTGGAAGGACTTGTGATGATGTTGAAGAATGAATAAGAGACAGTCCATTATGATTTGGGGGTTTCACAAGTCAACAAGACAAGGATCACATGACAGTAAAACTTATGATGCGAGGACCATTATGATGCTGAGTAAATGCTGCAAGACCCAAAAGCATGGATATGGCACATGGAAGGAGTTCAGTCTTCAAGGCATTCAAGACAAGACACATAGACAGGTCTGATATGGTAGAATATACACAAAAAAATATGACAGTCCCATGAAATGAGCCTAGCAGGTGAAGAGTTTGAGGACAGTTTTAGTTGTCAGTTCGACTAAAATTGATGTCAATATTTTATGCCTTGTTTTCCTTCCAATCCACAGTGAGCAAGCCATGGAGGACTGAGATGTATGAAATTTTGCATGTATATCTTAGATGATAAGTGGACAATACCAAAGTTAGCATAATAACCTCATATAGTTATAGTCAGAACAGTGGTAGTCCTTCACAGAGTAGTCATCATGAAGTATAGTGATAGAACAGTCATATTGAAGAGATGAATGACAGTCTATAATGGGAAATGACCATCCTAGGGCAGATAAAAGAAATATGATAGTATTTCAAATGGCAGTATATTCATGAGACAAGTATAGGGCAGTCTATGGAGGGCAGTAGAAGTGCACAGTCAAAAGGAGTCTAAAAGACTGTTACTTACCATGGCAGCCCAAAAGGGAGGATACACTTAGAGACAAACACAAATGATCAATCAATGGCAGTCATGACAATGAGTCAAATGCCAAATCACAAATGGAAATCCATGAATGGCATAAGGTCTGGAAGAGATTCATGATAGTAGATAAAAGTCTAAAAATGACTGCCATCACAAAGATATGATTATCTAAAGGTAATGCGTCAGTGCTGTCACCTGAAGGTTGTGTTTCAAATGATCAAGTTGAGAAAAGAGGCTATGAGAGTGTTGACAGACATGACATAGTGGCCATATGAGGACAGTCACGAAGAGTCATGAATGCACAGTCCAGTCATGAAGATAATATAAGGACAGTCATGAAGACTCAAGAAGCACAGTGAATCTACAGTGCATAAACAGTGAAAAAGAAACAGTTAGTCGAAGAATATAGTCACCTATACGACCATGGGATATTTACAAATACTGTCACAGGACAGCCATAAGAGATGAATGAAGGACAGTGTTGAGAGGAGTCAAAGAGAATCCACTACAGTCTAAAAGGGACAGTCACAATAGTGAATAGATAGAGATCTATCTAAACTGAAAAATAAAGTGAAAGAAAAAAGGAGAAATTCGGTAATGTGTGGCATTTCAATGAGAAGAGGACTGTAGTTGAATAACAAAAGTAGCATGACAAAAGAACCTTGAAGACGTAAAGCATGTCTCAAATTCAAACCTGGAAGTTCTCCTATGCCTCAAGGGATTGTTGACCTTGTCAAATCATCAACACATGTCCTGTAAGCATTGTAAATGAACAGTTATGAGTATTTGCTTGTGTTCTTATTAGTTATAACCACAGCCTCTAAAATCTCTCCAAACTGCTCAAAGTACCTGCGCATGGTATCACTTTAAGTCTCCCATGCCAAACCTCCAACATAAACTTTGGTAAGTGTGGTGTCTCCAGACTGCGAACTTGTAACTGAAACTGATCTAGGCGCCCTTATTCCCTGTACTTTAACAAAAAACACCCAATACCACTGCTGCCAGGAAGAATATAATGTAACCCTAACAAAGCAGAAACAAAACTGCTAAACAGATTAAGCACAATGAAGAGAATGCACAGATTAATGTGCAACTGAATCTAGGATTCTTGCAAGCTGTGAGAAACAAAAATGAGAATTAGGAGATCACCAAGAAGATTGTGCATTAATCAATCCAACCATCAATAATTTCAGTTTACCTGAATGAAAAGTAAATTAGACTGTTGTAGATCAACACAGCTATCATATATAAGTCTCTCGAGATTTTGTTGGTAATTGTCAGCAGTTTCCTCAGAGTTGGCATCACTTTTACCTTGATACCATAAAAAACCCCTTAAAACTTTAGAGCTTTCATTATTGTATCCTAGAGCTGCTCTGCCTATGAATAACAACCGATGGTGACCGCCTTCATCCTGTAGACCAGCCACGTCTCCTCTACATGCAAACATTAACACCATGTTAATCGCCAAGTGTCACAGCCTGTCAGATGCAAATCGTTTATTATGCGGTCTCTTGCCTTGAAACGCTACAATAGCCCCTGACAACCTCTGCAGCACCAACCACAGGAAGACAAAAATATTGAATAAATATTTTGACATAAAAATCGTGCATGTTTGGACCCCCCGAATTATCACTGCTCTGTAAAACTTGGAAATATCTGCATACTGATTGGCCAAAACAACATTTCTTTAATCACTGTTTAGCGATTGAAGGGTCCCTATAGTTCCCGGTAGGAACTAATAACATTGCATCGAACACACATATAGGGCTGAACTCTGAAACGTACCTATGATATTGTGGTATGCGAATTAATTGGCCTACTATTGCTAAATTCTGTTTTTGACCCTGTATTGTTCTACAACACATGTCACTGTTGGGAAGAGGACCAAGTTCATGCTTAATTAGACCAACTGGTACAATGGTAAAGACTTAATAGCTGAAAGGTTTGATATATTTCTATCCCCAACTGATATGCAAATAGTATAACTCATTGACAATATTTGTACAAAGATTCAAAAAGTTAACACAACGTCCACAAACAGTATTGCAAATTATGAAAACATGCAAAAATTGTACAAAGTCTCAAAAAGTTAACACATCGTCCACACAGGCATAAATTCATGAACTGCATTTTTACAAAAATAAAATACAATCATAATCATAAGAATTAATGTACAATGAAGATTGTTTGCTGGTATTTAATGAAGGATTTACATTGTTATTCTACAAAGTATGTACATATGAGTTATTAACAAAATTAAGGATATACATCGTTTAGAAAAAGTAAAAACTGTTCAATAAAGATCTTGGATGAGCCTTGCTCGTACTGTTCGTCATAGTAGATTTCCTTTAAAAAAGAGCATAAACCTTTTTACTTTCCTACATGTTTTATGGAATTCTTTTGCAATATCTTCCATTTGTTGGACTTCTTCTTCCACAGTAAAGTACGTTGCTTCTTCGATCTCTTGGATAATCTTTTGTGAATGTTCATAAATTGATTTAATTAATTTTCCAATTGGTGTTTCAATGTACACATTTGAACCGACAGAGTCATCATCTGAAATTACTATTGGACTTGTTATTGAATTTCCCATTTCATTTTGGTGACCTCCAATATTTTCCATTATCTAAAAAAAATAAAAAATGAAATTATTATTAAAAAATTTAAAGAAAATGAGGTAACATAATTAGCTAAAGAACAAAGTGTATTTTTTTTGAAAAATAACTAAAAGGAGCTATGCCACTCAAGAAATAGTAATACTTGGAAAATGTTGTCATGTAAAAGCTAAAAGAGGGTAGCAAGTGCCTTTTCTCAAGAAACAAAGAATTTACATCTTTACAAATACATGCAATTATGACTTTGCAAATGTCTCTAAGCAAAGCAGATCTGTATAATTGAATGTGCAACCTTTTTAGTTAATTTTTACCTACTGCAGATGCAATTAACCAATGGATTGTTAATTAAAATAATATACAAGAAAAATAGGAATTCCCCTACCCACAGACGGGTGGATTTACAATGGGACATTCCAGACATGCTACTCCCACATGTGGAGTTTGTGTCCAGACCTATCAGAACATGTTGGCCGTTTGTTTGATTTAAATATAATGGTTTTTGTTGCAAAAGGAAATCTTGATGGCATCTTCTTTACCAATTTTCCAGAAGATGGCTGTCATGACTCATTAGGACTCTTTAGTATTACATTAAAAGGCTATACTATAGAGAACAGATAAAGGAGGGGAGATACCATTGAAGAGATAGGTCTACAAATGAAGAAAGCTGCTAAGTTAAAGAGTTTGCAATAGGTACTATAAGAGATACCAGTCATCTCAAGTAATATTTTACTAATGGCTATTGTGAACAGGCAAGTCAAAATTGAGATGGGAAAATTGCACTAAGAAGTGCACTATCTATTGTGTATTATTTAAGTCTTCACTTTTCCTTCCCTATTCTATTGGAATGAATATTGCATGATTTGACTTCAAACATGGACTTATAGATAATGGCCTTATTATCGAAGATAAGATGCAAACAAATTCTGCAAATAAATTAATGAAGGAAAGGCAGAGGTAAGATCTGTAATAGAAGCTTATATGAACATATGATGCACTTATATTATGTCCATGTTTCAAAGCATGTTTTGGTAGGTGTGGTTTCAACAAGAAGCAAGTTGACCTTTGAACATTGTTTAAATGTTGTACTTTGACAAAGAACTTACAGCTCTTTTGACCACTTTAACCATTTTGACTGGAAATCAAATGTTGTTTTCGACTACTATATTTCCTATTGTAATTATGTTCATCAAAAATCATACTCTTTTGAGATATTGGCTATCATTGTTGAAACTTGAAATGTATTACATGTTCTCATGGTGGCTGATATGTGCAATATCTGGTGTGAATATGTATATGAGTTACCCTATTGAAGATATCTAAGTGTCTTCCTCATCATAGTGTTTAATGTCTAGAAGATATCACATAGTGACATCAAAGTTAACTCCTAGATATGTGAGGTACCCAACAAATACAAAGAAAGGAAAACATTCCAGTAAAAGGTAAAGACTTGGAAAATAGATTTAAAGAAGAGTGAAAAATTGTCTCCAAAAAGAAGGCAACATTCCAATTGGGGAGGTAGCACTTCACCACTCCATATGGCTAAAGAAGCATACCAAATATGTTAAAAGCAAGGGTAGTGAAACTAAATTGTGGTATAAGGGCGGCGGTTGATTCCATATTATGCCTTATTTAGTAAACATTATTATTTCAAATAATTTATAATATACAAAATAAATGAAAACACCTCTTGAAAAATAAATTCTACTTCTAGAAAGTCCAAGGATGGATTTAATAATTCACTTAAGTGAACTTGCAAAAGAAAATTCATGGTAAGGACAGGATAACTAGAAACATTGCTAACAATGTGGAATAATAATTTCAAATGTTCGAAAAGAAAAATTAATGACTACCTATTTATAGTTGGACTATGCAGACCATCAAAATTAGGATACAAATTGACCCTAAAAAGAGAGGGAGCTCAATTTCTTCCAAAGTGCACAATATAATGCCAAATTCTAGGCATTGTTGAACTAGAAGAAATATGCCAAGAAGAAACATTCACACCAAGACTATTCACATACTAAAATTCATGATTGACTACTTTGTCACTTATTAAATTACTGCAAACTTTAAGTACAATTTGGGCATAAGGCCATGCTTGAGGAGAAAAAGTTGATCCAAAATACTAAATCAAATTTTCTTCTAAAATGATCACCCTCAACCATTCTAATTCGTAAATTTTCTTGTGCTTTCGGGATGTATAGAATCTGGTTAGACCCCATTGAATTTATAGAATATAAATATAATTTTTGGTTTGTAAATTTTTCTTGTGGGGTGTCATTTGGTTTAGATATTATGATTGAGGAAAAATTGACAAGACTTGCACTTAGCCTTTGCCTGTGATAACCCTTAGCAAAAATGCTTGCATAAAATTTTCTGACAGAGTTTGACATAGGCTGCAACAAAATTGGGCCCTACATAGTCAAAAACCTTAGTTTGTGTTATCTAAATCCTATAACTGGTTTGCGGCTGTACAAATTCTATCACTGGAAGCTTGAAATTGACAGGACTTGCACTTAGCCTTTTCCCGTGATAACCCTTAGCCAAAATTCTTGCATGAAATGCTTTAACAGAGTTTGACATAGGTTGAAACACAGTTGGGCCTTACATAGTCAAAAACCTTAGTTAAATGTGTTATCTAAATCCTATAACTGGTTTGCAGCTCTGTACAAATTCTACCACTAGAAACTTGATCTAGACCAACAACAATGATCATATTTATCCATTCACATTTCATATCTAATTTAGATTCATAGTAAATAGGCCATCCATAAAAAAAAAATTAAAAAAAAATATCTTAAATGTAACATTTATTACCTTTTGTAGCCTCTGTTTCTTTTTCTCATTTAAGGACTGCACCGTATTAGCTAGCTTGGACAAAGTGTTGTTGTTGATAGTTTATGACCAAATACTCACTGAATCACTTAAGGTGGGATCAACTTCCATAACAATGCTAAAGAAATATATCCCCAGGACAACACAAAGATCATGTACAGTGCTCACATAGTCAAGAACTTGGTGGAGTCGATCATTCTGACAAGAATCAATTTTCCCAATTTTAATGTCAAATAATATAGTAGTACAGTTTATCTAATATAGAGTGATACATTACTTATTAAAATATCAAGCAATAATCAACTAATACAACCTCCAACAGGAACACAAGCAACTAAGACAAGATATTTCGATAGATATGCAGAATGCAGGTGAAATAAAATAAAGAAGTTAATGAATTATGGAAATACCATATTTCGCTACAGAACGCTATGATTTGCATACAACAATAGTTAATATGCATATTAATTAGTGAATTTAAATATATTTATAGAAAAGCTGGACTGGTCTATAACGGCGATCAAAACTGACCCTTTGATATTTATTGAAACTCCATGACTTTCATGTCCCGAATGGTATTTATTATGCCTTTATCTCAACAACCCTATACATGCAAAAATGCTAACTATTTTAATCAACGATCAGATTTCCATTTCGTCCTAGATTTAATGTCAAGTTTTTATGTATACATGAATTTTTGATTGTAGTGGTATGCCTCTCGGTGTAAATATATACGCATGTACGTATCTATGCATACCATATATATATTTGTATTTAAAAGATTAAATCATATAACCATAATTTTCATACACACATACCAAGATATACACACTATCATTTCCTTAGTTGAATACCAATAATATAATATCAATTCTAAATCCACTTTGATGATAATATCAACTTTATATATTCATTACATTAATAGGAACACCAATAACCCTAAAACCTTCTATAAGGAAACCAACTTGACTTGACTTAGGTTCATGTAATTGAAAGAGATTACTTAAGAACAACTTACTCGATTACAACATCCAAACCCAACCTAAAAAAATTTCAATTAACTCAGATGGCTTTACTCTTCGACTTTTCTCCATTTCCTTCTCTTAGGTGATACTCCCCCTCATCCACTGGAGGAATGAAATCCAATCCCGTGTATCCATTTGGACAACCAAAACATGTAGTTAGCCATTTCATTTATATTACATCCATTTCATTACATATACATCATTATTTCCATTCAATATATAAAACCATTGTATTACATATATTTCATCTAAACATTCAACTTTTCAATCTTCATAATCAAATAAATTCACATTGCATTCAAGTTAACGTGCAAAGTAAATAGTAATTCAGGGATGGGATGTAACATATTCCCCCCATTAAGAATCATCGTCCTCGATGATCTAAAGTATCTTTACACATAATAAATCAAATACAAATTTCTAATTTTTGTTTTCATATTCAAACTAAAGATGGGATAATTGGTTTAATCTCATAATAATTTTTTCTCATAGCACTTGTCCTTTGCAATTTGGTCCCACTAGACATTGCACTGAGTGACCTTGCTAATACACAAGTGGAACCTGCATAACTTGAGCATTCTTTCTCTTACTAAGAATTATCTTGGTATTCATTTAACATCAGCATAGCTTTTTTGCCAATCATTAGCTCCTGCTAGTTTTTTTCCTGATCAAATTGATCTATTTCTTCCACTTCTGATAGCATTTATGTACCAAGGTTAATCCTATTTTGTAGCCTCCACAACTTATAGGTTTTTGACACTTTCTTCTATACATTGCTTCAAATAGATCCATTAAATTTCAAAATGATATGCATTATTATATGCAATTTCTACAATTAGAGATAATTCTTCCACTAGTATTGTTGACCCATGTAATACACTCACAATAGGTTCTCTTTAATACCTAGTTTACTTTTTTTATTCAACCATCTATCTCTAGAGGATATTCTAAACTGATCTATTTAGGATCTAGGACAAATTGCTTACAAAATGCTTAACGTAAATGATCACTTAATACAATGCTCAAATGAACAAATTAACATAATATAATTGCCAAGATAATGAACTAAAAAAAGAGAGAGAAGATAAAGAGGAGAAAAACGCAATTTATAACAGAGTTCTTCCCTAAGGACTACGTCTCCGGGCCCCTCTCCAACGGAGTGACCGATCCGAGTATACTCCAAAAATAGTTACAATTGCTTTATGGACTATCTCCTTCAAGTACAACAGCATAACATTCCTCTGATGTGCGGAAATGTCTGCAAAATATCCTGAGCATTCTCTCGTTCTCACCACCTGGACTTGGGAAAAACCCATCTCTACCCATCTTTTTATACATAAAATATGCCTTATATGGCTTAACCAACAAAATAAATGCTCAACCTCCTCTAACAACTCGTACAGGGATTATTTGTATTTTTGTTAACCCCCTTGGTTATTTATTTAGGTGGGTTTTGTTGGTTTATGGCTTAAAAAGTCATTTTGTTAAGGGCTCGGCTGATAGTTTTCTAACAAAATGAAACAGACTCCTATTACAATCAAGCCACAATCGGTGGTCTAACGGCCTAACACCTTTTACCACATCCATATGGTTGGGGGTTCAAAACCTCTATCGGCTGTTTTTAAACCGCACACCGAATTCTTTCACAACAAAACGAACCACTGTCTATCTATAGGTAATGGAATGCTCACGGGTGCAACGGTGAGCCCACCCGCTACTTACGGAGACATCGCAGGTTCAAACCTGTCCGCTCTTTTTGTTGAAACAAACTAACAACCAACCAACTAGACCCATGCCAAAGAAGACACGTGTCGACATGCCATTCACTGGAATCTGCATACGTGTCCACTGACAAGGCAAGTCCGTACGCTGACAAAGCCGATGACGTGTGTTGACTGGACTGCCACCTGTCTGATGACGTGTCATACGGATGGCACGTGTCGCACTCCCATTGGTTCATACAATCTGACTCAGCTGCCACGTGTCTCGCCCAGATTCATCAATATGGATTCTGTACAGTATGGATGGACACGTCAGCATGATGACTTCATCAATTGTACCTTCAAGTTGACTGAAGTTTGACTGCTTGTAACTCGAGCATATGACATTGGATTTCGCTGAAACAAATGTTGCCAGAATCGTCTCAACGAGCCCTTCGATTTGACACTGCTTCCGTTAATTTTTGAGATGATTATTTTTTCACCTTTTGGATGACCCCTAATGGCAATTTGACTAAAAGTTTGACTAGCCGTAACTTGCACAAACGGAGTCCTTTTCACCCCGTTTAAGTTGCACTGGAATTAGGACGTCATTCTCTTTCTGATGGTGCTGAAATCTGGAGCATTGGGAACACTTCAATTTTCACTAAAAAATTGTCCCCTAGATCGGGCCTCCCCACTGGAGAGCTTTTGGACCTCTGAAAGCTTGATTACTTGGAAAGTAAGTGAGGGTAAAGTTCCCTCACTTTACCAATCTCCATCCATCTTGCTTTGCTTGGATGCATCCCCTTCAGGCCCACTCTGAGGTACTCAACATCTCCTCTTTGTGAAGTTCTGACATTCCTATTGAGGATAACATCTTCTGGCAACTCTGACATGTACTCTGGTGAAAGGTCATCAACTGATGGAACTTGAATGTCTGTGACTTCATCTAGGATCATTGAAGGCTCATACAGTTTCAAATTCTCAACATTGACAACCGAGTAAGTATGCATGTATGGAGGAAGATTGAGGCAGAAGGCATTGGTACCAATCTTCTCAAGGATCTCAAAAGGACCATACCTAATTGGCTTAAGCTTTTTACCTTCACCTTGCATCCTTTCCTTGCTGATATGTAACCAAAATCTGTCTCCAACTTGAAAATGATGATTAGTGCGATGCTTGTCATGGTGAACCTTGTATTTTGCTTGGCTCTGTTCCAACCATGCTTCCACTGCCTGATGAATTGCTTGGACTTTCTGGATGAACTTCAAAGCCTTCTCTGCATCACGATGTCCATCTTTAACATCATATTTCCCAAAAGAAAAATCCATTGGTGTCTTGGGCACATAACCAAAGCATGTCTCAAAAGGAGACCTCTTAGTAGAAGAGTGTGCTGCATGGTTGTAGGCATGTTGCACATAATTAAGACTCTCATCCCACAACTTAGGATGCTTACTACAATACCCTTTGAGTAGATGCACAACTGTCCTGTTTACAACCTCTATTTTTTTGTTAATTTGTGGATGGAAGGCCGTACTTTTCTTTAGTCTAGTGTCCATAAGTCCCCACAAAGCTGACCAAAATTTCCCCAAGAATCGAGAATCTCGATCTAATACAATAGAAGTAGGTAACCCAAAATGAACCCATACAAATTGAAAGTACAACTGAGTTGTCAGTTCAGCAGTGACTTGCTTTTTACATGGCATTAAGATACACATTTTGCTGAACCGATCAACTACTACATACAAATAATCATGTCCCTTCCTAGACAAAGGTAACCCCCCAACAAAGTCCATTGACACACTTTCCCATGGATGATAAGGTACAGGTAGAGGTGTGTACAAACCCAACTTCCTATTACTAGGCTTACTAGTTGCACACATAACACAACCTCTAATATACTTAGTTACAGTTTCTTGCATACGAGGCCAATAGCAATATTTCTGCAGCTGAGTCAATGTTTTGTTTACCCCAAAGTGTCCTGCAATCAATGAGGTATGTGCTTCTCTAATAACCTGTGCTTGTTCATCCTTTGGAACACATAATTTTCCCAAGTGATATAATAGTTTATCCTGCACATAATATTCTTTCTCTTCTACAGGTTTACCATTCATTAAAGCAGCATAGATATCCTTAAAGTTCTCATCATTAGCATATTGTTCCTAAAAACTTTCATGAACCATAGAACTATTCTGAAGGATTATCAAAGCATTCATCATAGGAGGCCTAGATAGCATGTCTGCTACTTTGTTATGGGTACCTTTCTTATACTTAATAACCAAATGAAACTATTGTAGAAAACCCATCCACCGAAAGTGCCTACTTTGTTGCAGTTTAGTTTGTAAGTGCAAATATTGAAGTGGCTGGTGATCAGTGTGGATTACAATTTCTTTCCCCATTATGTAATGTTTCCATTTTTTAACACTCTAAACTAAAGCATAAAGTTCTTTATCATAAGTGGGATAATTACTTACTGCTCCTAAAAAATTTTCAGTGGTAGCAAACTAGTTTACCTCCTTGCATGAGTATTGCTCCCATGGCAAATCCACTCACATCTGTCTCGATCTCAAATGGTTGATGTAGATTTGGTAAGGCCAAAACTGGTGCGGTGCTCAACTTCCCCTTCAAAGTGTCAAAAGCCTTCTGCTGTAGACCTCCCCACTGAAAAGTTGCTCTTGTACTGGTTAATGCATGCAATGGTGATGCTATATAAGAGAAATTTGCAATAAACTTTCTCCAGTACTGAACTGCACCTAGGAAACTTCTGACCTCTGTGACTGTACTTGGCTTAGGCTAGTTTACAATAGCTTCAACCTTCGCAGGGTCTACTTTCAATTGACCACCCCCTACGACATAGCCTAAGTACACTAAGGATGTCTTAGCAAATTCACATTTAGACATCTTTACATACAATTTTTATTTTCTCAATACATCAAAGACTTTCTTTACATGACTTACATGATCTTCCCAAGTTCGACTGAATACAAGAATATCATCTAGATAGACTATGAAAAAATCATCAATAAAAGGACGAAAGACATCATTCATGACTCTCATAAAGGTAGCTGGTGCATTACAAAGCCCAAAAGGCATAACCAACCACTCAAACAATCCCTGTTTTGTCTTAAATGTAGTCTTCCAAATATCATCTTCTGCAATTCTTATTTGATGATAACCACTTCGCAAATCTAACTTAGTGAAATAAACTCCATGTTTTAACTGATCAAGTAAATCATCAATTCTGGGAAGAGGATACCTGTTCTTTACCATTATCTTGTTCAAGGCGCGGTAGACGATGCACATCCTCCAAGTTCCATCTTTCTTTGGAACCAAGACAATTGGAGAACCACAAGGAGAAGTACTAGGACGAATAACTCCTTTTTCCACCAACTCTTGAACTTGCTTTTTAATTTCCTCATTCTGCATAACTGATAAATGGTACATGCCGATATTAGGAAGTGGCACATCCTGCTGTAACTAGATTTCATGCTGTATCTCTCTCTTGGGTGGCAACCCCTTCGGTTCCTGAAACATGTCATCATAAGCGGAAATAATTTTTACCATTTCAGCTTTATGTTTTGGGTCACACCCTGTTAATGCCTCAGATTTATCATCTTCTTTGGCTTTTACAAGCATTAATACAAAGTTCTTACTTGAGTTGACCAACCTTTTCATTTGACCAACATTAACTAGTGTAAGATTAGTCTTCACCTTATGTGCCCGTACAATGTATTCTACCCCATCTTTAAAAAGATGATACTTATTCTCCCCCCTATAAAAGATTGCTTTTCTATCATAAAGATAAGGACTTCCCAACACAAGCCCACAAATATCCAAACGGACCACATCTACTTCTACCTCATCTACAAAGTTTGTAGTGATATCAAATCTTAGTTTACATTGTTTAGTTACTTGTAGTTGAGCATCATTGCAAACCCATCTGAGTGGATATGGTTTCGGATGAGGTGTTGTAGCCAAATTAAGTTTCTTTACAACTTCTTCAGATATTAAGTTGACTTGTGAACCCGTATCAAACAAAGTATCAACCTTAGTGTGTTTTGTTACAACACGAATGTGAAACAATTGATTTCTTTGCTTATCAACCTTAGGAGAAGATTCTTTACTTGTACTTGCACTAGAATTAGAAAAACTTGCATCAGATGAGAGAGATATACCTTTCCCTTTACCTTGGATTCTGGTAGCAACAATCTTTGTCTCATCTTCGGAGTCAGAACCAAGATCCTGTTGAATCACTGCAGTAGTCTTTTGCTTGCCTTTATTACCTCCATATCTTTTTGGCCTCAACTCAGGATGAAGCTTCCAACATCTTGAATCATCATGCCCCTCTTTCTTGCAATGGGAGCACATGGGTTTCTCATCCTCTTTCTTAGCTGTAGCTATTTTCTTCCCTTTGCCTTTATCTTTGTCTTTTTCTTTCCCTTTAGACTTACCCTCGAACTTAGATGGCTTCTTGGAAAAGTTATCACTAAATGTGTTCTTACCCCTTGACTCTAAATGAGTAGCTTGAACAGACACCTCGTCTAGATTGTTGGGACTCAACATCAAAATAGTGTGCCTAAGGTAAGAATGCAAACCACCTATGTACTTAAGTAATGTGTCTTGGGTATACAATGGAACATTTAAAGCAATAGCCCGCTTTCTAAACTCATGAGTATAATCCTGGAAAGACTGCCCCTTACCTTGCCTAAAGGTTTTCCAATTCATGGTTAACTGTTGCATGTAACCTAAAGGATAGAATTGTTTCCTAAGGGCAGCAACAAACTCCATCCAAGACATATTAACTTGACCATGGCGAGCAATTTCTTCCCGAGTCTTACTCTCCCACCAGGTGAGAGCTGTACCTCCCAACCGAAAAGTGGCTAATTGGATCCTAGAAGCATCTTCTACTAGGCCTTGAATCCTACAGTATACTTCTACTTGCTAGACCCAATCATCTAACTTCTCAGCATTTAACTCCCCACAGTATTTAGGTAACTCAAAATTTACATCTAACTTAATAACAGGCTTATACTTTCTCTTAAATGGATTTACATTAGAAGAAGGAGAAGGAGGAGAAGGGGGAGGAGAAGAAGAGGGAAAAGATGGAGGAGACGGAGTTTCTGGAGCTTTCTCCTCTATGTATTTCTGATCTTCCTGCTTCTTGTGCTTTGAAGAACCTTCCTTTTCACGCTTCTTCTTTTCTGCATAAAGTTTGTCCACCATCACCTTCATGTCTAGAAATAGCTTCTGGAAATCCTTGTCACTGAGCTCTGAACTTTGTCCACCTTCTTTTTCTTCCATCTGTGATGATCGATTAGCTCTTCATCTTCCAATCTCTGGATTATACTCTTCAAGTTCTCCTTCACCTCGTTGAAACCTGGATCTCGTTAGCATTCAATTTCTGCAATACTAGCCACAAACAAAGCTCTGATACCAGATCTATTTAGGATCTAGGACAAATTGCTTACAGAATTCTTAACGTAAATGATCATTTAATACAATGCTCAAATGAACAAATTAACATAATATAATTGCCAAGATAATGAATTGAAAAAAGAGAGAGAAGATAAAGAGGAGACAAACGCAATTGATAACCTAGTTCATCCCCAAGGACTACGTCTCTGGGCCCCTCTCCAACGGAGTGACCGATCCGAGTATACTCCAAAAATAGTTACAATTGCTTTATGGACTATCTCCTTCAAGCATACCAGCATAACATTCCTCTGATGTGTGGAAATGTTTGCAAAATCTCCTGAGCATTCTCTCGTTCTCACCACCTGGACTTGGGAAAAACTCATCTCTACCCCTCTTTTTATACATAAAATATGCCTTATATGGCTTAACCAACAAAATAAATGCTCAACCTCCTCTAACAACTCATATAGGGATTATTTGTATTTTTATTAACTCCCTTGGTTATTTATTTAGCTGGGTTTTGTTGGTTTATGGCTTAAAAAGCCATTTTGTTAAGGGCTCGGCTGATAGTTCTTTAACAAAATGAAACAGACTCCTATTACAATCAAGCCACCATCGGTGGTCTAACGGCCTAACACCTTTTACCACATCCATATGGTTGGGGGTTCAAAACCTCTGTTGGCCGTTTTTAAACCGCACACCGAATTCTTTCACAACAAAACGAACCACTGTCTATCTATAGGTAACAGAACGCTCACAGGTGCAACGGTGAGCCCATCCGCTGCTTACAGAGACATCGCGGGTTCAAACTCGTCCGCTCTTTTTGTTGAAACAAACTAACAACCAACCAACCAGACCCCTGCCAAAGAAGACACGTGTCGACATGCTATTTGCTAGAATCTGCATACATGTCCGCTGACAAGGCAAGCCCGTACGCTGACAAAGCCGATGACGTGTGTTGACTGAACTGCCACCTGTCTAATGACGTGTCGTACAGATGCCACATGTCGCACTCCCATTGGTCCGTACAATCTGACTCAGCTGCCACGTGTCTCACCTGGATTCATCAATATGGATTTCGTACGGTACAGATGGACACGTTAGCATGATGATGTCATCAGTTGACCTTCAAGTTGACTAAAGTTTGATTGCTTGTAACTCGAGCATACGACGTCAAATTTTGCTGAAATGAACGTTGCCGAAATCATCTCGACGAGCCCTTCGATTTGATGCCACTTCTTTCAATTTTTGAGATGATTATTTTTTCACCTTCTGGATGACCCCTAATGGCAGTTTGACTAAAAGTTTGACTAGTCGTAACTTGCACAAACGGAGTCCTTTTTGCCCTGTTTGAGTTGCATTGGAATCATGACATTTTTCTCTTTCTGATGGTGCTGAAATCTGGAGCATTGGGAACACTTCAATTTTCACTAAAAAATTGTCCCCCAGATCATAAACTTAGGTTTAACTAAATTCTAAGTAAGGTGAATAAGGTTTGGCAAACCTTTAAGTCATATGATCATCCCTATCTAAGATATTCTTCTCATGAACATCATAAAATATGAATACTTTTCAATAAACTTACAGGCTATGATTGGTGCTCCATCTATCAAATCCTCAAGTATGAGATGGTTACCTTGGTGAGTTTTCCCACCACTACCATATTGCATTAAGCATATTCCTAGACATAGAAAGATCCTTCATAAATTCCATACTAATGGTATGCCATTCCCATTTTGGGATCTCATGAGGGTATAAATCTTGCCAGTTGACAATGTTCCACTTCCACCCTCTGGCATTTTATACATTCTGCTACATATCTTGCAACGTCTCTCTTCATTCCTTCTAGAGATTTCTAGTTACTTTACATAAGCCAATTTTTTTTGCTACACCAGGTTTTCCTGAAAATGGTGTGGAGTAAACCTCTTTCCACACAATATTCCTTAACTCTTCTAGGTTTGAAACATACATTCTTCCTTTTACTAATAGTAGCCTATCTAGCTCAAAATTAAACTCATTATATCTTCGATCTTGGGGGTTGCCCCTATGATCTTGGTTGACTTTCTCATAATAATCATCTCTCTGGACTTTTGCAACACTTGATTTTTTTATAGCCATTGGACCTATAGAAATCATTGAGGGGTTGCCTCCATTGACTTATGACATCCAAAATCTTATTTTTCCTTGCCTTTGATGTAATTTATTTTAAAATCATGGTTTGATTTTAGCTCTAACCCTTTTCTATGGTGAGAATTTATCTGAAGTTGGTTAGAAAAGTACTATGATTTTGATGGCTTGACTTTAACTCAAGGGTTTCCTAAGAAATTAATATTGCTACATTCATAATGAATGAACACTTTTTGCTAGTTCATGATCATGTGGGAATAGTCTAGCTCTTATATCTTCAATTTTTTATTCTCTTAGATGACATACCACCCTCTTACACAATTACACCACCTATCCCTTCTCTTGAGGCATTGGTGTTGATTACAGTTTGACCCTTGGGTTTAGGCTCTTTTGAATTTGGTTCCAAAATAAACTCCCTTTTAATAGATCAAATGCCTCATGACATTTTTCTATCCCTAAAAATATTTTGCTATCTATGAAGTGTTTTCGCCTTAGTCATTTTCATGATTTTTGGCTTGCATAAATGTTTTCAGTTTCAAGTGCACCCGTGCTCAAGTAGAATCATCGAAAAGATGTGTGATGTGCCATGTGGTGGCTGCACAACTTTCATCTTTCATCTTCCTCTCAGGAGAGAGTTCGGGACATGTGTTGACTCGTCGGACATTTTCTTGGGAGCTATATTCATGAGCTCGAAAGTTTCTGCCTTGTTGACATGCCACCTCTTTGTCATGGCTAGTTTGCACCTCCTACGGAGTGATATGATTGGGGAGTTTTTCTGAGCTGGCTGGCTTGTTTCCTTTTCTTGGTTTTGGGGATGTAATTTTTGAGATGGTGCCTTGAAGTGATGTGATCGATCAACTGGGCCTTTTGCTAGGCTGTTGTTTTTATGATTTTATCAATTATGGGCCTCTATCTTTTCTAAATATCTAAAGGGAGTTAATGTGCAGTAGTTGAGAATTGATGAGAAAAGATCATTGCATCCTAACCAAAGATTTAAAATTAGATCATGTGCTATTGATTGTCAACACCTGGAAGTATCAATTTTTGTGTTGAGGCGGTGTGTTTCTTTTCCTGCAGCTATAAAAGGAGGGCGAGGACACAATGGGGGGTTGGATTCCATGTTACAATTTCTTTGTTAAGAAAAAGTTTCTTTACTTTTGTTAGGGTTTTAGAATTATTTTCAAAAGTTGTAGAACTAGTTTACTTTGGCATGTTATATCTATTAAAGTTTAAAATATTGTCGAATTGGCATCCAACCTTTGTTTCAAAGTTCATTTGATATTTAAAAGCACAAACTATTGAGGAGAAATTATTGAGACTGTGCATGTATGGACTTTTTCAAGCTTTCTTTCTTTATATTATCATTTTGAATGAAACACTATGTCTTGCAAGCTAAATCTAGATAGTTTAAGTAGTGGATTTCTATGCTTTATGCTTGTATGGTATAGTAGCTTAAGAAAACTGGACTATGCCATTGGACTTCTCTATTTTTCTGAAAGTTGTTATCTTGTTGTGCTATGCTATATTAGGAGGAAGAGTTCATGTGATTTCTGAGATATTGTTTTATTACCCATTAGAAATCTTTATGTTTGATCCAACCTTAATGAACACTGCTTTTGGAAAGATTTGAAAGATTGCACTGTGCTTGAAGTTAGCCTTTGTTGTTCATTCTCTTTCCAACAATGAAGGGTTGTGGCGTTCTATGTCTATTTATATCACTCATAGGAATGATTTGGTTTTGAAATGTTGTAAGAGATTTGGTGCATCACCTTTTATGTTTTATGTTTACATTTCCTTCTCCCCTTATCTCCAAACCCCAAAGAAGAGCCAACTTTCTATAAAAATCCCAGAGGTATTTAGTGAGACGCAATTTGTCCCCCACTCACTGAATTTCCCATAAGACTATTGGAGAGGCGATAGCTTTCATGATCAACAATTTTTTTTTCTGGCATGCTCGGTGGGACAAGAAGTTTTCCAAACACCTGATTAGAAGTTAGAAATATTTCTTGAATTAGGCTAAGGAAGGAAATTGGAAGTATTATGCCCAAATTCCAAACAAGAGCATCCTTGAGAGGTCATTTCCAGTACTCTCAGTTACTTGCCTTAGTCCCTAGAAGGAGAAGACTTATAGGTTCTGTACCACTTGTAAGGAGCAATAGAGTAAGGAGTAAGAGCCTAGTATCTAGAGCTTTATCTACTCCATCCAGAGGCTTAAACTTCCAAATAAGATTACCTATATATCCGATTCATAGGAATCTTCTCTTTATGGCTCATGTACCTCCCCCTGCTCCTAGAAATTTTGTAACATGGGATAGTGGTAGTCCACTACAACCACCCACACCACTAGATGTATGGCTTGCTATAGTTGTTAATGCCCTCAAGGCTATTCCAAGATTCTTTGGAGAAGATTTCAAAATCCCTTCGGAATACCTTCAAGATATAGCATAGGTATGTAGGGTACATAACATATTAGAGGAGAACATCGCATTGAGGCTGCTAGCTACCTCTTTTAAGGGAAAGGCCCAAGACTGGTATCAATCTTTGGCCTTAGGTTCTATCATCTCCTGGGACCAACTTGGGGAGTGTTGTTTGAATGGTTCTTAGAGAAAGGAGACCACTCCTCATTGCTACAACAACTAATTACCATCAAGAGGGCTTTACGTGAAGCCATGAGTGACTTCAATAGTAGGTTGAACCATAAGACCTGGCAAAGGATCCCCATGACTACTCGACCTCAGATCACCATGGCATTCATTTTCTATCTAAAGGCTTTCAACTCGGATATCACAGTCATGATAACCTCTATGGGAGGGGATATCTTGCCTGATGCATATGGGGTGGTGGTACGCATAGAGAACAATCTAATCAATGCCAAAAAGATTCTTCCCCAGCCACTGATGCCAATGTTTACAAAATTTTTTGATGGTCATTGGGAAAAATCCACTCCAAGTACTCCAGCGACAATTAGCGTTGGTCACCTCGTAGTCTACAAATGTGCATCCTACAAAAACAAGTGTGTTGGGTTTTTCTTCGATGGGGTAGATATCATCAATATGGAGGATCTCATGTAGACTTTCAATAATGAGTTGGTCATTATTAAATGACAACAAGTGATGCCTCTAAAGTAGACCACTCAAGCCTATGTTTTTGGGAAGTTGTCTTATCGACATAATTCATATCAAGGATCCTACATAGGAGGAGATCAACAAACGTCGTCAAAAAATTAGATAGTTCTGACCAGCATACCATTCCAGAAAGTCAAGGATAGCTTGAGTAAAGAGCTAGTCCCAGGCTAGAAAATTTTGGCAAAACACGAAAATGTTTGGTGCTTCTCATGTAGTGATAGCCATGCCCCGAAATTACCCCAGGGGAAATATGCAGAAAAAGGTGGCAGAACAAAGAAGCAAGGGCATGCTCCTGAATGCAGACAAGTATGGATCATTCAAAATGGTGAATGCTTGCTTTAGAGCACAAATGCAAGGGATGTCCCTAGAGAAGGAGTTAGACATTGCACCCGACCAAGATTTGTTCTCGTGGTTAGAAGAGGAAGAGGCTATGTTCACAAATGAAACTGGTGCAGGAACACCCAAGGAACAACATGTAGTTTCACTAGGCAAGTAGGATCTAGGATGGAATATTGTCTTTTATGTTACCATGAGGTCATGTTGACCATCTAGATTGAATTAGAGGTTTATGAATATGTATTGTTCTGTAGTGATTATTAGGTTAAGGAGTGGAAAGGGAGAATGAATTTAAAAACTCATTTTTACTTAGTTTTCTAGAAACTTGGCAAAAGTTGGAAAACACAGTGCATTTTACAAGTTTTCCATTCAATGTCTTACATGTCTGACCAAGGGAGTCTAAATATTTTTCAAACCTATATAAGGAGTGCCTCGACCTAAGAGAAAGGTTAGAAGCATTGGCATTATAGTGAGATTTTGGTGAAATTGAAGAAAAGACAGTTTTTGGAGTTAATTTCTGATTTTTGCTTCAAGAAGAGCTTTAATGGATTGAATGTATTACTATTTTGTACGTAGGATGTAGTGATGGTAGTGTACAAGATTTTTGTGCCATTAACTTAGTTTCTTGTTCATTTTCAAGCATCTATTTGTAAATAAGTTGTTTCTAGTATGTTGTTGGTCTGAACTAGGCAATCTGTAGAAAATGGAGGTTTAGCTCACTTTCCCACCGTACAAATTGTACATCCCTTTGGGAATAGTGACTAGGCTCCATGAGTGTAAATATGGTAGACTTTAGGGTGTGTGTGTGTACAGGAGTTGTTGGAAAATTCTTTCCCTAGGCGAGCCAGGGTGAGTCTGGCTAGGGAAGACAGGAAGTGCAAGGCACCAAAATTGCAGGGGTGTTAAAATTTTGGCAAATCATTGCTTGGAAAAGACAGGTGAGTTTCTTAGAATTGCATAGCAAATAGGAGGGAGCTCCCTCAATACATTTTATGAGATCAAAGCTTGACATTTTCAAAGTAGCTAGAAGAGGCTTATAAACCCTAGTTTTAGTCCATTTCCAAATGTGGGTGTTGTACGAACAGTGAAGGCCTATGACCTCAAAAAAATTTGAGAGGTAGGAAAATGAATCAGGAACCCCAAGGGAAGATTGGGATGTTCTTTAGAAAGATTGGAGATTAAGCCTATTTTTTCGGAGAAAGAGGCCTAATTGGGGCTCTAGGGCTAGTAGCCTTTTCCAACCCTAAATGAGGGTTTGATGAGAGCGATACGAAGGTGGAGTATGGTGAACCTTCAAGAACCCTAGGAGGATGGTATGAAGCTATTGGAGACACCTCTACACCCCTGCAAAGTTCAAATTGAGTGTTGTGGTTGGGTTAGCCTTTAGGGTAGATTAAGGGCTAAGGAAGAGTTGGAGACATTGCACCAAGATCGACTTGGGTGGTTGAATGGTGATGGAAGTGGGGTTGGCTAGGAGAACCAGGGGCACCGAAACATGCAAAGGGGCCTATAGGTTAAGGTGGTAGAGCAAGACACCAAGAAGGTCTTGCAAGCAAGACCTAGAGTAGGAATCTGTGATTGATTCCTCCATCCCCCTCCCTAACAGGTTGGTATTAGAGTAAGAAAAATATTTGGGATTGACCATTGTATGTATGAGATTGAGTCTAGTGGTTCTACCATCATGGTGAAAAATGTAGAATTGGACAAGATGGTTGAAGAGCAGGAGGAAGAAAATAGGCTATTGAGGGAAAGAATAGCCCAACTTGAGCAAGCAGTGAGGAGCGTGCAATTTGAAGGAAGGGTACCAAAGGAAGAAGAGGTTGTAGAGGAAGAAAAGACCCCTAAACCTGACCCTATTTTGAAAGAAGAGTATTTCTTGAAGGCATTGAAGGCTTTGATTGGAAAATTACTTGAAGGCGTACCACTGTTTAGTGGAAAAATGGAAGCTGATCTAGTCATGGATTGGATAGAGGGAATGGAAAACCATTTTGAATGTGATGGAGTCATTGAAGCACAAAAGGTAAAGGTGTCCAAATCAAGATTAAGAGGTTATGCCTTGACATGGTGGAAGTTCATTCAGATAGAGAGGGAAAAGGAAGGAAAGTAGCCTATCTCTACTTGGAAGGGAATGGTTGCCAAGGTGAGAGAAGCATACATGCCAGATGATTATGAAATTTAGTTGCACAAGAAAAGATAGAGCTTGAGGCAAAGGGACCAGGATATGAACACTTATACTGAGGAGTTTCAAAAACTTTGTATGAGGACTAATGTGACAGAGGATGAAAGTCTTAAGGTGGATAGATACCTTAATGGATTGAAGTGGAACATCCAAGAGGAGATGAATCTTCTAAGTCCTAAAATAGTACACCAATGTTACCAATTAGCTATAATTAAGATTGAGGAAAGAAGCAAGGGGAAACAAGAACAGGCTTTTAAGGGCAGAGGAAAAGGCAAAGATCAAAGAGGACATAGAGGTGGATACCAAGGTAGAGGGACTGAACAAAGAAACCAAGAAGAGTCTAAACTCACTAAGCATGGAAGTGAGACACCTTCTAGAGGAGGGTATAACAAAGGTAGAGGACCTCAGGGAGGTTCAAATAGAGGAAGAGGAGCAGGCAGTAGCAATTCTTACTTTGCTAATATGAAGTGTTACCATTGTGGACAAGTAGGACATCCAGCCTATAGGTGCCCAAAGAAAGCATCTTCATCAAATACTGAGAAGAGAGTGGCATATGCACAAGAGGAAACTATGAGTTTCAAGTCACCAATGGTCAGTCACATTGAATCAGAAGTGGGGGAGAATCTGATGTTTAGTAGAGTTTTGATCAGACAACCGGTCAACGAAGAGCCAAGGAAAAGAAGAGCCTTATTTAGAGTAAGATGCAAAATATTTGGGAAAGTATGCAAGGTTATTGTGGATTCAAGATCAACTGATAACATGATCTCTAAGGAGGTAGTAAAGAAGTTGAAATTAGAGCAAATACCCCATACAAATCCCTACAAGGTGACATGGTTGAACAAAGGACAAAGTGTTCTTGTCAATGAGTAGACAGCAGTGGAGTTCTCCATTGGAGGATACAAAGACAAGTTGGTTTGTGATGTTTTACCCATGGATGCATGCCATCTTCTATTGGGAAAACCATGGTAGTATGATAGAGGTTCCATCTATGATGGAAAATCCAATACTATCTCATTCAAGAAGGATGGAAATACATTTCAGTTGCAGTCACTGTCAGATGAGGAAGAAGGATAGTCAAAGACCCCTAGTGTCTTATTAAGCAGTGGCAAAGAGTTCCTTAACAACCTACATCAAGGGGGTGAAGGATATGTGGTTATGTTGCAACCCAAAGAAGAAGACAAGGCTAAACAAATAGTCATACCCGGAGCAGTCCAAGAGTTGTTAGAACAGTTCAAGGATATAGTCAGTGATGGTACACCTACAACTTTACCTCCAAAGAGAGCCATTAGTCATCAAATTGACTTCATATTAGGGGCTTCATTACCAAACAAAGCATCCTACAAGCTTACCCCTAATCAAAACCTAGAAGTACCTAGACAAGTGCAGGAGCTATTGGATCAAGGATTGACTAAGAAGAGTATCAGCCCATGTGTAGTACCAGTGGTCTTAGCAACCAAGAAAGGAGGTAAGTGGAGATTATGCACTGATTCTAGGGAAATAAATAGAATCACAATCAGGTATAGGTTCCCTATTCCTAGAATTGAGGACTTGATGGATTGTCTTGGAGGAGCTCAGTACTTTACCAAGTTGGATCTCAAGAGTGGATACCATCAGATCAGAATCAAGCATGGAGATGAGTGGAAGATAGATTTTAAGACAAATGATGGGTTGTATGAGTGGAGAGTTATGCCATTTGGCCTCTCAAATTCCCCTAGCACATTCATGAGGCTCATGAATGAAGTTCTTAAGGACTTTACATGGATATTTGTGGTGGTATATCTTGATGATATAATCATTTTCAGTAAGACAATAGAAGAACACCTAAAACATGTGGAGTTGGTTCTTAGAAGATTGCAAGAAGAGAAGTTCACCATCAACCTAGAGAAATGTGAGTTCTTCAAACAGGAGCTTATGTATTTGGGGTTTGTAGTATCCCAAGGATCATTGAAGATGGATCCAAGCAAGGTGGAAGCCATCCTAAACTGGCCTACACCAACCACAGGGATAGAGGTAAGAAGTTTTCATGGATTGGCTCAATTTTATAGAAAATTCATAAGGAACTTTAGTGGTATATGTGCACTAGTCCTAGACACAATCAAAGGTGGTTTGAAAACTAAGTTTAAGTGGACTCAAGAAGATGAGAAAGGTTTTGAGAAACTAAAACAAGAAATGGAAACTCAACCTATACTTTTATTACCTAGTTTTGACAAGTTGTTTACTTTGGAATGTGATGCTAGTGGAGTTGCAGTAGGAGGAGTGCTAAGTAAAGAAGGAAGGCCTATAACTTTCTTTAGTGAAAAGCTCAATGAAGCTAAACAGGAGTACTCTACTTATGACTTGGATTTATATGCTTTAGTAAAATCACTTAGGAAGTGGAGGCATTATCTCCTACCTAAAGAGTTTGTGGTGTTTACTGACAATCAGGCACTTAGCAATATCAACACTCAAGAGAAGTTGAGTAATAGGCATTTGAAATGGATGGAATAATCGAAGCTTTCAACTTTACCATCAAGCACAAGAAGGGACAGTTGAAAAGGTGGTAGATGCACTAAGTAGAAGATTGCTGACAGTGCAAGAGATACAGATCAAGAGCATTGGAATAGAGAGTTTCAAGGATATTTATGGTGAAGATGAAGACTTCTCAGAGGCATATAAGGTATGTTCTGATTTTGAGAATCACTTTCATAGTCAATACTCAGAGTATACTTTGCAAATTGGATTGTTATTCAAGGGAAATCAGTTGTGTGTGCCAAAATGTTCTATGAGAGAGAATCTTATACAAGAAAAGCACAATGGTAGTCTTAGTGGTCATTTTGGCATCAACAAGACAATGGAACCAGTGCAAAGGTTTTACTATTGGCCCAAGTTGCCAAGGGATGTCAGAAGGTATGTGGAATAGTGTGTAGTTTGTATGAAATCCAAAGGGGGAGCTAGTAAAGCAAGTTTGTATCAACCTCTACCCATTCCCAATAGACCATGGGAGTGTGTTAGCATGGATTTTGTTGTAGGACTCCCTAAGACTAAGACAGGGTTTGATAGTGTCTATGTGGTGGTAGATAGATTCAACAAGATGAGTCACTTTATCCCTTGCAAAACCACTCATGATGCTAGTTACATTTCTCATCTTTTCTTCAAGGAAATTGTAAGGATCCATGGATTGCCTTTGAGCATTGTATCGATCAGGGATGTGAAGTTTATGAGTCATTTTTGGAAGACTCTATGGAGCAGATTAGGTACCAACCTGTCTTTTGGTTCAGCTTACCATCCTCAGACCAATGGGAAAACAAAGGTGGTTAATAGAGTGTTAGGTAACCTTCTCAAATGCCTAACCAAGGATTATGGTCAGACATGGGACTTGGTCATATCACAGGCTAAGTATGCATACAATGATAGTGTGAACAAGACTATAGGGAAGAGTCCTTTTGAAATAGTTTATGGAATGCACCCAAGAGGTGTGTGTGAGCTCAGAGATATTGGAGCTATGGAACATAAGCGTGGACATGCAGAGGACTTCACTCAGACCATGAAGGAGATTCAAGAGCAGGTAAAGAAGACAGTCACCGAGGCTACACAAAAGTTGAAGGATAAGGTAGATCTGTCAAGAAAATATTTACAATTTGTAGTAGGAGACTATGTCATGGTTCACCTCAACAAATCTAGGTTGCAGAAGGGTACATCAACTAAACTACAGATGAAACAAGTGGGACCATGTAAGGTGTTAGCCAAGTATGGGAAAAATGCAAAGAAAGTGGAGTTACCTACAGATTTAGGGATTTCACCAGTGTTCAATGTAGCTGATATGATTAGATATAAGGGATTAGTCAGTGACTTAGATCAGAATAGTAAGGAGATCTTTAAGGATGTAAGAAACTAGCCTTACCTACTCCAGACAAGCTACAAGTAGAGAGGATCTTGGAGTCAAGAGTGAAGAAATATACAAGGCATAAGGTATACATGGAGCATCTTATCAAATGGAAGAACAAACATGAATATGAGGCTACATGGGTAGAGGAAGCTCATTTTAAGAAGCAGGGCATTGATGTGTCACTGATCACTGAAACTGGTGCAGGAGCACCCAAGGAACAACAGGTAGTTTCACTAGGCAAGTAGGATCTATGATGAAATGTTGTCTTTTATGTTACCATGAGGTCATGTTGACCATCTAGATTGAATTAGAGGTTTATGAATATGTCTTATTCTATAGTGATCAGTAGGTTAAGGAGTGGAAAGGGAGAATGAATTTAAAACTCATTTTTACTTAGTTTTCTGGAAACTTGGCAAAAGTTGGAAAACACAGTGCATTTTACAACTTTGCCATTTAATGTCTTACATGACCGACCAAGGGAGTCTAACTATTTTTCAAACCTATATAAGGAGTGACTCGACCTGAGAGCAAGGTTAGTAGTGTTGGTAGTGTACAAGCTTTTTGTGCCATTAACTTAGTTTCTTGTTCATTTTCAAGCATCTATTTGTAAATAAGTTGTTTCTAGTATGTTGTTGGTCTGAACCAGACGATCTGTAGAAAATGGAGGTTTAGCTCACTTTCCCACCATACAAATTGTATGTCCCTTTGGGAGTAGTGACTAGGCTCCATGAGTGTAAATATGGTAGAATTTAGGGTGTGTGTGTATACAGGAGTTGTTGGCAAAGTCTTTCCCTAGGCGAGCCAGGGTGAGTCCAGCTAGGGAAGACAAGAAATGTAGGGCACCAAAATTGTAGGGGTGTTAAAATTTTGGAAAATCATTGCTTGGAAAAGACAGGTGAGTGTCTTAGAATTTCATAGCAAAGAGGAGGGAGCTCCTTCAATACATTTGATGAGAGCAAAGCTTGACATTTTCAAAGTAGCTAGAAGAGGCTTATAAACCCTACTTTTAGTCCATTTCCAAATGTGGGTGCTGTACAGACAGTGAAGGCCTATGACCTCAAAAATATTTGAGAGGTAGGAAAATGAATTAGGAACCCCAAGGGAATATTGGTATGTTCTTTAGAAATATTGGAGATTAAGCCTATTTTTTGGAGAAAGAGGCCTAATTGGGGCTCTAGGGCTAGTAGCCTTTCCCAACCCTAAATGAGGGTTTGATGAAAGCGATATGAAGGTGGAGTATGGTGAACCTTCAAGAACCCTAGGAGGATGGTATGAAGCTATTGGAGACACCTATACACCCTTGAAAAGTTCAAATTGAGTGTTGTGGTTGGGTTAGCCTTTAGGGTAGATTAAGGGCTAAGGAAGAGTTGGAGACATTGCACCAAGATTGACTTGGGTGGTTGAATGGTGATGGAAGTGGGGTTGGCCAGGAGAACCAGGGGTACCTAAACATGCAAAGGGGCCTATAGGTTAAGGTGGTAGAGCAAGACACCAAGAAGGTCTTGCAAGCAAGACCTAGAGCAGGAATCTATGATTGATTCCTCCATCCCCCTCCGTAACAGAAACTCTTATGACCAGTGTTCCACAAGTGCTTAAAAAAGGCTTTGCCATGTCCACAACCGCATCAACTGTACCGGCAAGAGAAGCAGGCTTCAACGCCCATCATCCAACCTTCTTTGCAGCCACATAACACACCATTGGTGGAGAAAGAGACAAGAAAAACACCAATCCCAGCCATGTCAGAATGTTTTCTTCCAAAAAATAGAAAAATACCACCATTTAAGCCCAAGGCCCAAACAATTAGGACACTTAACATGGTGGAGAAATTAAGGACGACGCCTACCAATGTATCATTGTGGGATGTCATATCAATTCTTGAACAAAAAATGCTACTTCAAGAAGCATTAAAGGAGGAAGAACAAAGGCTATAGGTGGATGCCACTCAGCTGTGCAAGCGAAGCAGAAACAACAGATCAGTGCTTCCCCCTCAGGATCCAAAAGAAATAGCTTATGCAAATGATGTAGGCAACACAAAAGAGAAAGAGGTAAGAAAAACAAATCCCACACCTTTCTTTTTAACACTATTGTAGGAGACAAATTGTTGCATAATAATATGATTGATTTGGGGGTTAGCACAACCATTATGCCAAAACAAGTGTCAGATTACATTGAAGCTTAGGTATGAACCCCTTCAAAAAGGAATCATGCAACTAGATAGGAAGAAGGTCTTGACTATTGGTTAGATAAAAGATTTGTCCTGTTGTGCGGTTTTTGCACACATGCCCCACTGAAAGTAGGGACCCTCTTTCAAAATTCTAGTTTTGATGCTTTGGTCCTTTGGTTGCTGAATTTGATTACTTTTAGGTGTCCTTGGATGTTTATCTGGCCTACACAAATGATAACCTTAAGTTATTCATTGAAAATCCTAAGTTTCAAGACATTTCTGGGTTTTCCTTTGATTTCAGGAATTTCCTCCTCTAACGGAATTCCCTAGTTTCCTTTAAAACCCAATGAGGAGGAGTTTACACTGTGATCCAAAAATTTCAGTCCTTCGCATAATTTCGTGTATGCCAGATTCTGCCAAAATTCTTGCACCTCCTCAGATTTTTGGATTGCGTCTTAGGCTATCTTGTCGATGGCATTAATGCTCAATTGTATGATTTATGCGGCATGTATTTAGTCGATTGTTGAGGGGTTCTTGTGCCATTAAAGTGTTATCATTTGTCTTGTGTTGATCTGAGGACCTTGATCTTGAGTGCTTGGCTTCATTTGGTGATTGGACTTGTGAATTCTTGGATTTGGTGTTCCCTTGGCATCATCATTATTACTGTTTGTTAGGGCGTCAAAACCTGTTCTAGTCATTGTTGTTACCGAGTTCACTTCATCAATGGTATGTATTCACTACTTTTCTTTCGATTGATGAATGTGAATGATTCTTTGGCGTCTTGGGTGTGCTTGGAGTTTGGATTTGGCATGTTTGGCATAGTGCATTTTAAGTTAGGTTTGTGCATGATGTTTTCACAATTTCTTGAAGTATAGTTGGTGCATCCTCTAGCTAATTATTTAGTTTGATAATGCCAAAAATTCTTGGATTACACCTTTGAATTCAACCATGTGCGTGATTGTGATTTAGCTTGGTGCAATTTAGGGTTACTGAGTTTGATAAAGTGTCGATTTGGGTGAATCTAGGAGCTTGTTCTTCATTGGAATTTAGTAGTCACTTGCTTGTATAGGCTTTAAATGATCCATTTTGATTTAGTTAGACAAGCAAGTAAACCCAAGCTAGTTTTGTGCGTCCATGGAAAAATTTTAGGGTTTCAAGTTTTGGGAATCACCAATACCCATCGATTGGCCTTTGAGTGAGTTGGTAATTTTAAAATAATCCATGAACAATTTAGAGCAAATAGGATTTGAGCCCAAAAACCCCAATTTTGTCATCATTCGATCAATTTGGGAGAAGTCGTTGAAACCAAGAACCTTCGATATTTTGAGTCATCTATGAAATTCCTTCTCCTTTGGAATTCTCTAATTTTTCTCCATCCCTTCATTTTCTCAAGAGAGATCCAAAACGCAAAAAATCTTGTTAGCTTCGCTAAATTCCGTCCCTGGTGGAAATCCTCGAAGATTTACAAAACATAGAGAATATAGGAAGCAGATGAGTTAAATGTATATTCTAGAATTTCTTGATTTATAAGAATGATCAAAGGGTAATGAATGCATTTTCTTCAATTTTGATTATTTGTTTTTAATGATTGCACTTTTATTTCTAAAATCCTTCTTGCATGGAATTCCCCGAAATTCCTCTGTAACTCGATTTCCTCGAGTGGTTCAAAATATCAAACCTTTAAATAATTGTGCTTGATGATGATTTAAGTGGATTTTAATCATTGTTTTGGGATAGGTGGGTGATTAATATGTTGCTAATGAGGGGCTAACCTTGATTCTATTACTATAATGGAAATTTATTGTGGTCTTTTGATGGATCCAGACAAAGTTAAGAAAGGCAGTTGTTGGCAAGACCAAGACCAAACAGGTAGATGCTGGTGCTGAGGGATCTTCCATCTCAGAGGCAGAACAAATCAAACTAGATATCAAAAGAAAACTCCTAGAAAGCAAGCCGGCCTCCATTTGGTCATAAATTATTGATACCAATGTAGGTAAATGGGAGTATGAAGAATTTAAGGCAAGGATGGCAGTGCGAGACCCTCCATTGTTGGCCAAAAGATTGGTGGGCTCGAGATTAGCTCATGTGGATGGATTTCCTCCCACTATACAATGTTACGATTTGGTGTTAGAGTGTGCTAGAGACTATGATAGGGGCACACAGAGGGTGATTGGTCCACAGGGTAGAGTATTGGAAAAATTTTCTCCTATCTTAGTGGCCCAGACTTTTGATATGCCTCATAGATCTCATGTGGTAGGCCTTGATCTAGATATAGCCAAGAAATACTATGAGGATGATACCATCAAGTACTTATAGGTTATTAACTCATGGTTGGAGAAACCCAAGCCTCACATCTCTAAATTTCCAAAACAACTATTCAGGGAAAAATTCAAATCAGAATATTATGATGAAATCACACTACTTAGCAGAGTGTTGGGCCTAAAGAGTGCATGGGTCTTTGAGAGTTGGACGTTCTATGTTATAGTGAGAATGGAATAGAACACTGATTATCACTGGGCAGACATCATTAATGCTATGATTCATGAGTAGTTATGTTATGTGCTAAAAACTAAGAGCTTCACCATGACCTCCTACTAGGTCTATGCACTTGCAAGATTGGAAATCCGTACAAAGGACTGAGCACAAGAGGTGTCTTTGGGAAAGATGTCATCTATGAGGTGTATAAACAATTGCACTTGAGCAGTTCTTGTTATAGAAGGGTGAATGATGCATTCACCATGTACATCACTAGAATGGCCCAAGGTGCAGAGCATGTTAGAATCTCAGATGCTACAAAAGAATTGATAAAGAAATTTGGAGCTTGGTTTATACAGTTCCCCACTTTTTCCTATATTAGGATATATGGGTGTCAAAGGGATCCTTACCGATTGCCAAGGTATCCCAAAAATCATATCATACTCTTGGAGGTCACTAGGAAGATTTGTGATTTTGATGCCATAGTGAAGAAGGATAAACATAAAATTGGATTTGGCAATGACTTCCCTCTCAGAGTTGATAGCAATGAGGCATGTCCTTCCATCATTTCATCACATTCTTCTAAGGAAGAAATGAGTTCCTTAGGCTTATCCTTCCATTCCAAAAGGACTAGATTTAAAAGGACCGGTGAAGCACAAAAGAAGGCCAGTAGAGAGTTTATTCACAAGGATGATATTGAAGACTACTGGGTCAACTGTAAAGATGAGTTTGAGTTTAAAAAGAAGAAGTTCTCAACACTGCTAGTCAATCTGATTAGATTGTACAATATCAAAGCCATCCCTGATCAAGTTGATGATGATGGGGATGTAATAAAAAATCATGACTATGAGCCTATTAAAGAAAAACCCATAGGTGAAATTGATTGGCTGGAAGAAGAGAAGATATAGTTAGAAAAAATCATGGCCCCAGTGATTAAGTATACTAAATTATGGATAAAGCATAAGATCTGGGAGCTAGACAATGAAGGTGTGTAGTACACCTATGAATTGATGAGAGATTTAGAATCCCATTCCACCTTTGAAGAAACTAAACAAGATCCTAAAGGAAAAGGTAAGGTTGATTCTCCCTTCAAGATCAAGATTAAAGTTTCCCAAGCAAAAGCAGAAGTAGAAAAGAAGAGAAAGCCAATTACTAAGAAAAAGAAGAATACCTCTGTGGAAAAGAAATCTATTGAAGATGAACCTAATGAGGAGGAGGAGAAGGATAGTTCCCCTATACTCAAAAGGATAAAATTGACAAGAACATCCAAGAAGAAGGATGAGACCTCTGAGGAAGAGGGAGAAACTAGCCCTCAAGTAGTAAATGTGGAGAAATCAGGAGAAAAGACACAAGTTTATACTAGAAGATCAAGGACTTCCTCTCCAAAGAATGGTGCACTCAAGGAAAATGTTCCCATAGCTCCTCTTTTTGTGGAACAATAAAAGGATGCCTCTCCCATTCATGAATCACATGATGTACAACATGATTTCAAGGATGCAAAAGTTAGTGAATACCATGATGAGGATGTAGAAGAGTTCAAAGCAGGATAACTCCATGGTGCTGAGGTAGAAGTAGAAAGAATCATGTGGTCCCCCTTTGTGACATATGGGGACTCACCTGCTAGCAATGAAGGAGATAAGTCTTTAGAGAAAGTAGAGATACCTGTAATAACTTTGTCACCAGTGCATATAGAGGAAGAATATAACATAGGATGGAAATCCAGAGGAAGAGAAGTAAGACCAAGAAAAGAAAGATAAGGATGAAGAGGTTCCTGTTGGAAAAAAACATGAATTTTGATTCTTCCAATGATCAATAAGAAGAGGATAGAAAGGGTGAGCAATTTCTAGATTGCACTACTCATGAGTGGATTGATAAGGAATTGAAGAGTAAGTAGATTATTGTGGATGAAACTCCTCCAAATTGGGATGACTTATTGGCCAGCATTGGAAAAGGGAAAGCAAAGAAGGCCAAAATCATTTCCAAAATTGATAGAGATGAAGCTAACAATAGAGTGATCTAAATTTCCACTACTACACCTGATAAGAACAAAGATGAGGTGACTCGCGAGGACTACAATGTTCAGATCATTAACCTAGGACCCACCTCCATGATGCAAGAAGTAGAGGAATTCCAAGGATCCAGTGTTGCAATTCTAGGTAGATTGAACACGGAGGTGAAAAGTAAGTAGGAATTGAAGAAGGAGAATGAGAGATTGAAAAGGTATTTACAAGATCTGATGAAACCTTTGCAATCTATTAGTTAGGTTAGCTCTTCAACATCTGTAGCAACTCTTCTACCTTAGGAAACCATTAACGAATTGGAAAAGATGAAAACCAACACACAAGCCACACTTGACTGGTTGCAGGGAGTAGAAGCCAAAGGGGATGATGCAATCAAGGAAATCTTGTCAGTTGGTGGAGATTATCTTAGGTCACTGTTATGGTTAAAGAATGTGTTATCTCAGGACAAGGAGAATGTAGATCTTCTATTGCAGAAAACCAAAACCATCATGGACTATACTGAGGAGAGGCTAGTGAGTGATGGAATCCTTCCTTATTCAAAGTTGTAGAACCTTCAGAGTGGCATGAAGCTCTACAGATTAGACAGAGGGTGTTGAAGAAGGTTTAGAGACAAGGAAAACAAATAGAGAGCACCCTGACTGACATATATAATAAATATATTTCATTCTTTGAAGTCATGACATGACAAAAAATGTTTGCACCAAAACACTTAAGCTTGGAGTAGCCGAGGAAATGGTGGCATGATGTATATGCCTTAGTTGATGATGGTCTAGTCATTATGCACCAATTGGATGATGTGGCCACATACATTGCAATCATGGAGAAGCATCAAACCCTAAAGGTGGATTAGGAAAAAATCATTAAACAATCAATGGAAGATATTAAATCCATTGAAAAAAGGTTTAAAATATTAGTTGTTCCACCTTTGGATGACTTGGAGAGGATATTTTTAATGGTGCAAGATGAAATGGGGTGAGATAATGACAAGGGGTAGAGCATTTAATGTAATGACACATCAAAATTTGTGCTTCCCCATTATTCTTTCTTTTATCCTTAACATCCATTAGACCGAGCTACATGGGAGATCCCAAGCTTATTTGGATGAGTTGTGAGCAGTTAGTGCAAATATCATTTTGTTCTAGAACTTCCTTGGCCAACATGTCTTGAGGCCTTTTATTTTGCAACCCTATTTGGGCCGAATTAGCATGTAATCTTTATAAATAGGGGATATTGCCTCATTTGCAAAGGCTAGATAGCTGGAGATTTAGAGATATTGAGTAGCTAAGCAAGAGCTAGGAGCTCATTTATTTTCAAGCAAGTGTTGTAATACAAAAGAATGGAATTGTTGCTACTTTGGATGATTTAATGCAAGTAAAGACATTACAACTCAAGTTATTTCTTGTGTTGACCTATCTTGCATGGTTCTTGTTATTATATCTTTTGGTATTGATTTGAAAGTATTTTGCATAGGTTAGATCAGGAATTAGATTTGATTCAATGTTGTTTATGGTTTTATGTTTGAAGTGTTTGTAGCGATCCTAGGTCCATACTTTTAGCAATTTGTTAAGTGTGAATTATTGTGTAAAGTTATCCTGGACCTTAAATTCATTTGCTATGTTCAATTGTAAGTATTTATTCATTTCAATTACTAAATTAGGGTTGTCTTGTGTGAATGCTTCATAGTCTAAAAATATTTATTTCCTTAGAAGACTGCATTGTTCTTGTGAGATTGCAGATTGAATCTAGGTTAAGCAGGAATTGGTTTTGAGGGATTGGTCCATTTCAAGCATTTTATCATTTACATTGTTGACTCTAGGAGTAATTTTATTTTAAACTTCTATTCCAAACCATTATTTTTTTCCTTTTCTTTTATTATTTGGGTTAGATTTAGGATTTCCAGTATCACCACATTGCAAAATTTTATAAATTTGGAGTTCCAATGTTTTTATGTAAGGCCCCTTATGTTAACCAACATTTTCACATATTATCTAAGCTTTTTATGCATTGTCAAGACCTGACCTTAGAGACCTTGGGGTTATCTTTTGAGGTTTGCTAATAGAGATTTACCTTTCAAGAGTGATAGGATTTCAATATTATGTATGAGTTGTTGCTGTGTAGAAAAAACCATCAACAGGTTATGTCTAGAAGGAGGGCCTAAATCAACAAGTTGGAGCATTTCCTAAATGCCATTTCTCTTGAGAGATACCAAAGAAGGACTAGATCCACACCAGGAGAAGATGATTTTTAAGAGTTACAGTTCCCTATCAGGTCAAGGAGGACCCAAGAAAGGGAAGAATCTTCATCCACCCATTCATTGCCATCCCCTTAATTATTTTCACCTACACCCAACCCTTCAACATGAGGTTTTGAAGCCATCCCCATTCTTGAAGCCATTCCTATTCCTAAGAAAATTCCTGTTCAATAACCCCAACGTTCCATAAATCAAACTTTACCGCCACCACTCCCATCAATGGCCTTCCTTGCAAAAAATCCATGCCCATTATCCTTCAATGATTACCATGTTATGCCCAAGAACCTTGAACATTTCTATTTTAAGTTCCATGCAAATGACTCTAACAGAACTGCAGAGGAACACATTCAGATTTTTCAGACTTGTCTTAGGGATAGGGGGATTGATCATGAGGATTTCACTTGTAGAATTTTCCATTATTCTTTAGGAGATGATGCCTTCTATTGGTATAACCATTTTCTTGATGGGTCAATACATAATTGGACTGAGTTAGAAACCACCTTTCTATAGAAGTTTAAGATCCCCTTTTGTGCAAATGAACTATATCTATAGTTCACCAAAGTCAAGAGAGAAGTGAATGAGCCTTTAGGAGCTTTCAATAATAGGTTTTATCATGCATATACTAGGTTACAGGCTCCCTATACTATTGATGATGAAAATACTTTGGAGGTGTATTATGAGGCCTTGGACAGTCTTACAACTACCTTTCTTAAGTGGAGAACCAATCTGCATAATACCTTGCTTACTGCATACATAGAGGTTGTTAATGTTAGTACAAATTTGAGGCAACACTTGTTTGGACCTCTGCCATCACTAGGACCAACTAGACACCCAAACCAAGTCTAGGCTATTAACCAAGCCCTCATTAATCACACTTCTATTATGAATCCAGTGCCATAGTTACCCTTGGTGCCACACCCTGGTCCTCCAATGAATCAGGCTCCACCCATGGAAAACTTCCCACAAAAAAATGCTAATAAACCCCTTTATCAATAGTAGCAAGATAGTTTCCCTACATATCTATAAAATTCTAAAGTGTTGAATCAATCCTTAGGATTTGGTGCAACCCCAGGTTTTCCTTAGAACAATCCAAACCAAGCGCCTTATAGTAATCCCGATAAGTAGAGGATTGATGAATTAGATGAACAAGTAAAGAAGCTAAATATGGAGGTCACATATCTCAAGAATCAAAATAGCCAAATCCAAGCTACAGAAAGAAGCATGTTGTCAAATTACCACAGAGAGAACTAGGAGCCTCAGCAAGGAAAAATTTTTGATAGAGGGAAACATTTTGACAAAGGCCAGAATTTCGAAAGAGGGAAAGGTTCTGGTCAACACTTTGACAAAGGATAGACTGATGGACAAGGTTTCAATAGGAGACAACCCCAAAGGTAGAATAAAACCTGTAACACTAGAAAAAAATGGAGTTGTTCCTACCCCATTAGATTAGCCTTCTAATCAAGAAAATTCTTCCAGTGGTGTGTTCTTGGCAGAGGATGCTCTGTTTGGTTGGTGTAGACTTCATAAGACAAGCCAAAATTTTGAGTTGGATTGTCCAGAATTCTAGACTATTGCTTCCATTTTCTAGTACGAGGTGGAGAATAATGCTAGTAATCATGAATTGGTACCTTCTACTCCTTATGATTCACTTGTGCTAGTGCTAAACCATGCCCCTTTTCCACAAAGTGAGGAGAATGGACTTGAAGAAGAATCGAATATGTAGGAGAAGGAGGCAAATCAAGTTTGCAATGGAGATGAGACTTCACAACTATTCAATGAGGAGGCTGAGAATGACAATGGCCCCTTGGATGAAGGATATACTAGAGTTGAGGAAGTGTAGGTGTTCCAATAACCTTCTAGAAAATATGATCTAAGGAATAGACCCAACAAGGGTCCACAAGCTGGAGATCCATTTACTACCTCCATTCTTCCAAAAAATTTCACTATACCCCATGACACCAATGCCAACAATAATCCATTTACTACCTCCATTCCTCCAAATAATTCCACTATACCCCCTAACCCCAATGCCAAAAATAATCCATTGTATCTGCATGTGTCTAAACAATATTTCTCCAAGGATGGATCAAGACAAGTGGAGTCTTTGAAGGGGAAGAATGTTGATACCAGCAATGATAAAGTGGTGGAGTATCTCAAAGAAGCCCCTGCTAACATGAATACAAAAAAATTGGGTGCATATGTAGTAAAAGAGCTTAAGAAGGAAAAGGTAAATCTCTCTGCCTTTGAATTGTTAAGAGTACTAGCTATTAGGAACATAGTCTTAGGAGCCTACAATGCAAGTGTAATATCCTAGGATAAGATGGTTAGTGCAACCACTGGT
This sequence comes from Sequoia sempervirens, assembly GCA_007258455.2. Lineage (NCBI taxonomy): Eukaryota > Viridiplantae > Streptophyta > Pinopsida > Cupressales > Cupressaceae > Sequoia > Sequoia sempervirens. Next base: position 133,443 of record VDFB02162926.1, read on the forward strand.
AAAACACCTAGTCCTCAAGTGCCTAAGGACTAGAGTCAAGTCCCATCACAGTTTGGGGACAAAGGTAAAGAAAAGGATAAAAATAAAGTTGCACAAGTTGATACCAAGTTGACTCTATTCCAAGGGAAAAAAAACTCCTCCATTTCTTATTTTTTTTGTCTTTTTGGAAAGAACCTGCACAATTGCTTACTAGATTTAGGCACCTCTAAGAATGTAATGCCTTATGCTATTTGTAGAGCCCTAGTAATTACACCTATTGTATCCAAAAAGAAGGTCACCCAATTGGAAAAAATAGAGGTGAATGTAATTGGAGAATTGAACATGATTCACATGAAGATAACTTTTGATTCTAGAATCTAGCAGGTAATCAATATCCAGGTAGTAGAAATTCCTGATACCTATGGTTTGATCCTGGGTAGAGAATTATCCAAAGCTTTAAATGGATATGTATCAATGGATTAGTCCCATATGTGGCTTCCTTGGAAAGGGATCTCAAATCAATTCAGAATTGAAAGGGAGCCTAGAATGAAGTATGTCATCACAAAATATCATAATACTTCCAATGAGATACTAGTGTCTGAAGTGGGCATGGGAAATTATGTGCTGGTAGCCCCTGTTGAAGAATCAAATGTTGAGGAAATTCTCATGTTGCGTGTTGCTCCTGTTGATCTCACTACAAAATCTAGTAGCATGGGCACTCTAGTGGAATTGGTTGAAGAAGATGAGGATCTTGAAGATGGACAGTTGAGATTACTGGATAATTTCTAGGAATTTATCCAAAAATGTATTGAAGATTAGATCCACCAGGGAAAAGATATGAATTTTGAGGAGCCTCTCCCACCAAATTGGTGTAGAGTCCACAATGCTAGCCATTTAGAACTTGAGTGTTTTCTATGCCAAACAACAATTGAGAAAATTTAGAAATGCATCAATCCCACTCCTGCTATCAGAATAGAAGCCCAGATGGTTCAGGATGATCTTATAGGGAAAAGCCCAATGGTGTCTGAGGAACCTTCTTGTAGTAATAGTATAAAAAATAAGCCAAGGAGATCCCAAGTAGTTGGTTGCTGGACATTAATATTTCACAGCTCCAAATCCAAGCAAGGTGAAAGAGCGGGCTTTGAATTGATTAGTCCAAGAGGTAAAACCTTCTTTGCTACTCACATGTTGCAGTTCCATTGTACTAACAACGTGGCTGAATATGAAGCCTTGATTGATGGAATTCTCATGGTGTTAAGGAAGAAGGTCAAAATCCTACAAGTATTTGGGGATTTAAGTTGGTAGTTAAACAAGTTAGAAATCAATATGCATGCTATGATAGACAAATGACCAACTACAGACATAGAGTATGGGATATCATAGAAGGATTTGATGCCTTCAATATACAACTGATATCTCGCAATAAGAACCAAATTGTAGATTCTTTGGCCCAAGCAATAAGTACCTTTTAGCCCTTGTCACTTTCTAGATTGAAGAAGTTTATTGTGGAACTCACACCGGTACCCTCAGTGCCTAATAATGTGACTAACTTTTAGGTGTTTGAAGATGACAGACATATACTAGATTTTATTACCAGCTCAGGCATATTTACCTCCCAAGTCTTTGATGAAGTTGAACCCAAGGAAGCAAAACTAGACTTGGAAGGGGTTATTAACCTGGAAACTAATACTATTCTGAGATGTATGGTATAGTTAGAGATAATTTTTGATCTTGACAAAATTAAAGATCAAGAGAAAGAAGGTAAGGAGTCCATTAGCAGTCAATGTAATGTCTATAATATCGAGACTTCAGAAAATGTCAAGAATGTGTTTATTGGCAAGGTTTGCACCCCAAAGGAGAGGAAAGGAATCATAGATGCACTGCACACGTTCCAGGATGTTATAGCATGGAGCTATGAAGACTTAAAGACCAATGATGCCTCCATTATAACACACACCATTCCTCTTAAACTAGGAACAAATCCCTTTAGACAAAGACAGAGGCCGATCAATGCCTTCCTAGAGCCTATAATTCAAAAGGAGGTGCAGAAGCTGCTATCTACCCAAATCATATTCTTGGTCAGACATTCAACCTGGGTGGAAAATATAGTACTAGTGAGAAAGAAAAATGGGGAGATTCAACTATGTGTTGATTTTATGTAAAAAGAGCATCAAAAAAGGATAATTATCTAGTTCCTTCACTGGACGAAGTGCTTCAAATATTCAATGGATCTTAGATGATGTCATTCCTTGATGGTTATTCTAGGTATAACCAAGTTATGGTACAGTATGAAGATAGGCATAAAACTACTTTTACTACCAAATGGGGTAAATTTTCCTATTGGAGAATGCCTTTTGGCTTGATTAATGTTGGAGCTAGTTTCCAAAGGGAAATGGACATAACCTTCAAAGATATAATTGGTAAATGCATAATAATTTACATGGATGATCTAACAGTCTTCTCAAACAAGTGAGCTGAACACATTGCAAATTTGTACAAAGTGTTCTAGAGATGTCAGGAGTTTGGCATATCACTTAATCCAAAGAAATGCATCTTTAGAGTCATGGAAGGGAAGTTGCTAGGACATTTCATCTCTGAAAAGGTAATTTCCATTGATCTTGAGCATGTGGAATCCATATTGAAGATACAACCACCAACAACAAGAAAGAAATGAAATCATTATTTGGAAAGATAAACTTTGTCAGGAAGTTCATCATTGGATTTGCTGAAATAGTGAAGGCACTGAATGCAATGATAAATTAGGAAGCAAAGGTCGAATGGAGTATAGAAATGAAAGAAGTGTTTGCATAAATCAAGAGGGCCATAGCAGAAGCTCTGGTTTTAGTAAGTCCTGATTATGCCAAGCCCTTTTATATTTTCTCTTTTACCTCATATGATTCTTGTGGTAGGATGTTAATGCAAAAGTCAGATCAAGGAAATGAACATCCCATAGCATTTATGAGTTCCCCTCTCAAGGATGTAGAGCTACGTTACCCAAGTGTAGAGAAGCAATCCTATGCCTTAGTCATAGCTATAAAGAAATTCAGACACTATATTCTAAGGAATAAGGTCTTTGCAATAGTTCCTGATCTTGCAGTCAAGTTGCTACTGATGCAAAATGAGTTGGGAGAACGCAGGGTGAAGTGGGTAACTATGCTACAGGAGTATGATATCAAGATTCAACCCATGAAGTTGGTAAGAGGGCAAGGACTTCCTAGAACAATGATAGAAATGGGTCTTGACCTTGCATCCCAACACTATAATCTTGAAGATGTTCCTCTAGGGGACTGGTATGATGAAATCATTTATTATTTGTTGAACCAACAATGTCCTAATCACCTTAATGTTTAACAAAGGAAAGCACTACGCTTGAAGAGTGATAATTTCATGTTGAAGGGAGCTATTTTATACAAAAAGAATCATGAAGGTGTCTACTTAAGGTGCTCGAGAAAGACGAAAGTTGAAAGAGTGATGGTAGAATTTCATGAAAGGAATGGCATAGGCCATGGGTCTATGCCATCTACTGCAAATCAGATTCTAAGATGCGCACAACCATGTTAGAACCTGCCATGTGTGTCAGACAACAACTAGCTGAGAGAAGCATGCAACCATTCCACTTCAACCAGTCATAGAGGTTAAATTGTTTGCACAGTGGGGACTAGATTTCATAGGTCCAATCAACCCACCTTCCTCTACGAGCCATAGGTATATTCTCACTATTACCGATTATTTCACTAGGTGGACTAAAGCTTTAGCGTGCAAATAATGTACTTTAGAGGTACTAATCAATTTCCTTGAGTCTAGTGTCATTAATCATTTCAGTTATCCTTTTGCTTTGGTTTGTGATAATGGCCTTGCATTTGTATCGTTGAAATTCTCTAACTGGGCCTTTTAACATGGAATTGTAATCAAATTTGCATCCAATTATTACCCACAGGGAAATGGTCTGGTTGAGTCTTCTAATAAAAACCTCTTAATGGTCATTCATAAGCTGCTAGAGAGAAATCCTAAGGATTGGCACACCTAGCTTTGGTTTTCTCTCTGGGCAGATCATACAAGACATAAGGCCTCCATAGGGACTTCCCCTTACCATTTGGTTTATGGTCTGGAGCCTATATTTCCCATTCAGCTCAAAATCCCCGCCCTGCAGTTCATTAATGAATATTATGATGAAGGGGATAAACGAGAAGCCCGACTTACTGAACTATTACACCTTGAAGAAAAAATAGATGAAGCTTTGGAGAAATTTTCCAAACACCAGGGTGTTGTGAAAAGGTGGTTTGATAGAAGAGCCAAGGTAAAAGCTTTTAGGATCTCTAACTTAGTTCTTTATTGGGACAAAGCACATGATAGAAAAGGGGAGCATGGTAAATTTGACAAACTTTGGCTCAGCCCTTACTAGTTCTCAAAGATTCTAGGAGATAATGCCTTTCGCTTGAAGACTCTCATAGGACAGGACATCCCACTACTTATCAATGGGAAATACTTAATGCATTATTTCCAGTCCTGAGCTATTCATAGCTCTTTCTTTGTACATAGTTAGTTTAGGTTTTCTTTTTCTTTTATGTTTTTTCTTTGGTTAGAGTAGGTCTTTCTCTTGCTTTGCTTGTTGTTTTCTACTTTTGGTTAGTTTAGGTTTGCTTTGGTTAGGGTAGGTTCCTTTTTCTTTTCTCTTGCTTTCAGTTTTTTCTTTCTCTTTGGGGCTTGTTGCATTTGCATGACAAATATTATGTTATCTGGGTTTGTTATGAATATTTCCTTTACAAAATTCAACCATCCTTCTAGAGTTAGTTGGTGAAAGTCCTTTATTTAGTGTCACATGTGCTTAATGTTTTGAGTAGAAGAGTCATGGGACTGAGTTAAATCTAGAATCTAAAAAGAAAAGAAAATTTGAAAAATCAAAAGAAATGTTCACCTTATCAAGAGTATCCTAGTATCTCTACCTGGGCTATGGAAACCTAGCTAGTAGTAGAGCTATACTAGGGAGTACCACAAAGATAACCTCATTGGGGCTATGGATTCTTGACTGGCAGCGAGGCTCTATCTAGGATTCTTTTGGAGTTAGAATTTCTACGTAGCTTGGTTAGGCCTAGTTTGGTCCTTGTTGCAACTAAGGAAAGGGAAATGAATGCATGTGCACACACTTTGACCCTAGTATAGGAAAGGTTTGCTGGCCTATGAATTCTGAAGCTCTGCTAAAAGAGTGACCTGATGTAAGGACTAGAACAAAAGTTTCTGGGTTCTTGATTTCAGTTTGTCATCAAAATGCTCTGGAGCATTTCCCTAGCATGAGCCACCATTTGTTGTGCAGTTTTTGCACACATGCCCCATTGAAAGCGGGGACCCTCTTTCAAAATTCTAGTATTTGATGCTTTGGTCCTTTGGTTGCTGAATTTGATTGCTTTTAGGTGTCCTTGGATGTTTATCTGGCTTGCACAAATGATCCCATAAGTTATTCATTTAAAATTCTAAGTTTAAGGACATTTATGGGTTTTCCTCTGATTTTGGGAATTTCCTCCTCCAACGGAATTCCCTAGTTTCCTTGAAAACCCGATGAGGAGGAGTTTACACCATGATCCAAAAAATTTGGTCCTTTGCAGAATTCTTTGTTGGCCAGATTATGACGAAATTCCTTGGATTCCTAGATTGCATCTTAGGTTGTCTTGTCAATGAGATTAATGCCAGATTGTACAATTTTTGTGGAATGTATTTAGTCAATTGTTGAGGGGTTCTTGTGCCATTGAAGTGTTATCATTTGTCTTGTGTTGATCTGAGGAGCTTGATCTTGAGTGCTTGGTGTGATTTGGTGACTGGATTTGTGAATTCTTGGATTTGGTGTTGTTCCCTTGGCATCATCATTGTTGCTATTTGCTAGGGTGTCAAAATGTGTTCTAGTCATTGTTGTTATTGAGTTCACTTCATAAATGGTATGTATTCACTTCTTTGCTTTTGATTGATGAATGTGAATGATTCTTTGGAATCTTGGGTGTGCTTGGAGTTTGGATTTGGCATGTTTGGTGTAGTGCATTTTAAGTTTGGGTTGTGCATGACATTTTCATGAGTTCTTGAAGTCTAGTTGGTGCATCCCTTGGTTAATTATTCAGTTTGATAATGCCGAACATTCTTGGATTTCACCTTTGAATTCAACCCTATGCATGATTGTGATTTAGCTTGGTGTGATTTAGGGTTCCTAAGTTTGATAAAGTGTCAATTTGGGTGAATCTATGAGCTTGTTCTCCATTGGAATTTAGTAGTCACTTGCTTTTATAGGCTTTAAATGATCCATTTTTATTTAGTTAGACAAGCAAGTGAACCCAAGCTAGTTTTGTGCATCCATGGAAAAATTTTAGGGTTTTGAGTTTAGGGCATCACCAATACCCATCGATTGGCCTTTGAGTGAGTTGGGAATTTGAAAATAATCCATGAAAAATTTAGAGCAAATAGGATCTAATCCTCAAATCCCCAAATTTGTGATCATTCGATCAATTTGGGAGAAGTGGTTGAAAGAAAGAACCTTCACGATTTTGAGTTATCCACGAAATTCCTTCTTCGAGATTCTCTGATTTTTTGCCATCCCTTCATTTTCCCAAGAGAGAGCCAAAACACAAAAATATTGTTAGCTTTGCTGAACTCCATCCCTGATAGAAATCCCTGAAGATTTGCAAAACATGGAGAATAAGGGAACCAGATGAGTTAAATGTTGTATATTCTAGCATTTCTTAGTTGATAAGAATGATTAAAGGGTAATGAATGCATTTTCTTCAATTTTGATGATTGGTTTTTAATGATTGCACTTTAATCGTTAAAATCCTTCTTGCGTGCAATTCCCCAAAATTCTTCTCTGACTCGATTTCCCCGAGTGGTTCAAAATCCTGAACTTTTAAAGAATTGTGCTTGATGATGATTTAAGTGGATTTTAATAATTTTTTAGGGTTAGGTGGGTGATTAATATGTTGCTAATGAGGGGATAACCTTGATTCTATTACTATAATGGAAATTTATTGTGGTCTTTTGATGGATGTAGGCAGAGTCAAGCAAGGAATTTGCTGGCAAGACCAAGACCAAATAGGTAGATCCTGGTGTTGAGGGATCTTCCATCTCAGAGGCAGAATGGATCAAACTGGATATCAAAAGGAAAGTCCCAAAAAGAAATTTGACCTCCATTTGGTCAGAAATTACTGATACCAATGTAGGAAAATGGGAGTATGAAGAATTTAAGGTAAAGATGGCAGTGTAGGACCCTCCATTGTTGGCCAGAAGATTGGTGGGCTCGTGATTAGCTCATGTGGCTGGATTTCCTCCCACTGTACAATGTTATGAGTTGGTGTTAGAGTGTGCCAGACACTATGATAGGGGCACATAGAGGGTGATTGGGCCACAGGGTAGAGTATTGGAAAACTTTTCTCCTGTCTCAGTGGCCTATACTTTTGATATGCCTGAAAAATATCATGTGGTGGGCCTTGATTTGGATATAGCCAAAAAATACTATGAGGAGGAAACCATCAAGTCCTTACAGGTTATCAACTCATGGTTGGAGAAACCCAAGCCTCAAATCTCTAAATTTCCAAAACAACTATTCAGGGAAAAATTTAAATCAAAATATTATGATGCAATCACACTTCTTAGTAGAGTGGTGGCCTAAAGAGTGCAGGGGTCTTTGAGAGTTGGATGTTCTATGTTATAGTGAGGATGGAAAAGAACACTGATTACCACTAGATAGACATCATTAGTGCTATGATTCATGAGCATTTGTGTAATGTGTTGCAAACAAAGAGGTTCACCATGACCTCCTACTTGGTCTATGCACTTGCAAGATTCCATCCCTACAAAGGACTGAGCACAAGAGGTGTCTTTGGGTAAGATTTCATCTATGAGGTGTATCCATAATTTCACTTAGGAAGTTCAAGTTATATAAGGGTGAATGATGCATTCACCATGTACATGACTAGACTGCTCTAAGGTGCAGAGCATGTCAAAATCTCAGATGCTGCAAAAGAATTGATAAAGAAATTTGGAGCTTGGTTCATACAGTTCCCCACTTTTTACTATATCAGGATAGATGGGTGTAAAAGGGCTCCTTACCAACTGCCAAGGTATCCAACAGATCATATCATACTCTTGGAGGTCACTAGGAAGATTTGTGATTTTGATGCCATAGTGAAGAAGGATAAACATAAAACTGGATTTGACAATGACTTCCCTCTCAGAGTCAGTAGCAATGAGGCATGTCCTTCCATCATTTCAACACATTCTTTTGAAGAAGAAATGAGTTCCTTGGGGCTTATCCTTCCATTCCAAAAGTCCTATATTTGATAGGACCAGTGAAGCACAAAAGAAGGCCAGTAGAGAGTTTAGTCACAAGGATGATATTGAAGACTATTGTTGTTATGTGAATTTTTCCCCATGGAAGAAAAAAATGGAATAAAAGTAAAATAGAACTAAAGTAATAGTCAAGAAATAAATGTGATAAAATAATTATTGGAGTTTTCATGGGATGTTGTAATGTAATTATTTTTGAAAGGGTGTGTTGGTTGGAACTACCCTTGGCATTGTATAAAAATCATGAAAACTAAATAATTTGGGGGGAACAAAAAAAGGAAAAATAAGTATAGCACATGTTGCAGGAATAGGGTTCCAAGTTAGTAGGCCATGAGCAAGACAAAGAAGGGGCACTCCTATAGTGGGTGTCTGACTTGGGGTACAAGTGTGTGCACTCAGGATGGTCTTGTCCAAGGCATGGTTTTGTGGCATGAGTGTCGAGCATTGTTTCGGTGGAACCAACACTCGTGTAGAGTGGCAAAGTTCGCTTTCCTCCCAAACTACTCGCAGACAGTGAACCATGGACCATTCCAACAATAGTTGAGGATTTCTTCTGCATATTTCAAAGATAAGTATTAATGCTGATAGATTATCTAAGTAATAAAATTGTTTTAAATCTTTAATTTTATTGAATTAATAATTTATTTATAGCATGATTGAATGTATTTGAGTGAAATTGTTGATTAATTTATTATATGCATTTAATTTCAAATTCTTTACATGAACTTTAAATATTATATTAAAATTTGTGCATAAAAGTTTTGGGATTAATTTGTGGAAACAATTTAAATCATTGCATTTTAAATTTGGGAATTAATTTCGTTTCATTTGGTATTAGAGCTTACCAAATCCATTCATTTATTTCACTCTATTTTTGTGCAAAAGAAATATATTAATTGAAAATATTATAAAAGTTTAAGTTTAGTTACATTTATTTTTGCAAAATAGATTAAAAAATAAAAGTTACTCTTTATTTGTTGCATCAATTAATTATTCAAAGTGTAAATCATTTAGGTAAATCAATTTAGAGTTTTATAGAGCATTTAAAATTTACTTAAGAGTTAATTTAGATTTACAGAGTTATAAATTATTTTTACTTGAGTTGCATTCAAAAACAAAAATTATACAAATAATAAAATAAAATAAAAAATCTTTTATCTTAAAAATAATTTTCAAGAGAAGCTTAATATCATAATTTTATTATTTTGCATTTATTTTCAAAAACTAAAAATATAAGACATTGATCATAATAGTTAAATTAATTCTTATTTTTTATTTATTATGCTTATAGACTAAATGTAAAAATAAAATAAAAATGTTGTAGTAATTAATTTGAGTGAATCAAACTTACTAACATTTTACCCATAGCTTTTTTTCCTTCATACTTTTTACGGGGATTCATTTAAATTTAATAGTCACTTTATCTATAATTTTTACAGGGAATTAATTGAAATATTTTTTCACTCCAAGGATAAAATGTATTCATGCATACACACATAAGAGATTAGGTTTCTTGAATTCATGGGAAATAATTACCCTTGAAACTTCACTCAAATTAACTCTGCAAACTTTCCTAAGCTCCACTATTATCACTAGCATAAATGTCTCTTGACAAGAATCTTCTCAGGTTGAAGAAAACAATAAGAATAGCTTGAAGAAAATAGTAAGATTATAATTACCTTCCTCGCTTCGATTCAATCAAAGAATATCCTGAGAACAAATAGTTTACAATGGGACCGTAGTATTTCCAATTTTATCGGTATGGAAGGTTTCTAGTGCCAAGAATACTCCATATCTTATATTTTTTCATATGAAAACAGAGGCACATAGGTATTAAACCTGTTGATATTTTTTTTCCATCTCTACAATTAACAATCATCAATGTGCATAGAATAGAGGAAACTCAATAGATATTATAGTTGCAACTCCTTCCGGTAAAACCCTAGACTTGGGTTGAGGCAACATCTTTTGCTTACTCACATTGTTATGAGAGATCACAACTATTATAGACTGCTGATCATAATAATTTGAGGCATCATAATGCACTGTTAATTTGTTATTGGGTGGTACGTGGACTTAAACAATTCCATTTGGTCTGTAGAAAATATTATCGTGTGAGAGCAGCTGTGAATTACTTCCTGGTTCTAGTCGAAGAGTTGAATACTTTGGAATGTAATCTACTTGTACAATTGTGAATGACATCTATATTGCTCCGCTGCTTAGGAGTATCAATAAGTTCCTTGAATCAGAGATAATCATTCTTTGGGAACTCCTTTGTCTTGACGCTTAATCTTAAGCTTTCATTTGTAATGCTTGTCTAGTTTGAAAAGGATTTATAGTTGTCTTTGTACACCACATCACTAATGATTCTAGTGTAGCCACTACTCTAATGAAAGTCTTTGACTGGGCATAATGCTTTTTTTTAATAATGCCAAAACTCCATAGTGATCTCAACCACAAACAGATGCCTGCCAACCAACTTCCTGGCTAACTCCCTCACACAGGCTATTCGTAGCTTCTTACAAGTGGCTTTAGAGAATTCATTATATATATATCCGGAAATACTTAGATTTTACGGCAGAAATTTTTTAGAGAAAACTATTAGGAGCATCCTTAAAATTCTTCAGAGTTCTCTTTCAAACATGAGTAACACCATCCATATATTAGTTTCAACACTTGTTGATAATAGATAATTCTTTGTTAAGATTTAAGGGTTCACTCATACTATTAAGATGTGAAAATAGAATGTGTGGAATCAAAAAATAAAATTGTCTTATTAATAAGGTTAAAAAGTTTAGATTGAGAATTTATTGTGTTGATTTGTTAAAATCATCTAGACCAATGTTTTCTTAGCCTTAGATAATTCACAACATATATGTCATGGTTTGGAGGAGAATATAATAATGTAAATGGTGGAGTTTTTTTTTAAGAAGACAACGATTGGTTTGAAGACAAATTACTTTGAGATATTGTTCTATTTTTAAGCTATTAGGATTGTTATCCTTGTAATAGTCTATTCATGAACATTTTTATTTATGTAAATGTACTTCATATGAAATTGGAGATATTTTTCATTTTCTTTGGTCCTCAAAGTTCATCTTTGATCTCGATTCCTTTTGAGAAAATATGAAAAATAAATGTTTTTTTCATTATGTCATGCATGGACATGCATTGATGAACTTGGTGGATTAGAGAATTTGTAATTACAACATTCTAAAACATAAGACTATGTTTTAGGTCCAAATTGACACATATTGACTAGTTAGAGGACGAAAACGAGGGTCTAATTTTAAAACTTGAAATTTGGAGGTTTATAGGTTGCCAATGCATTATATAGATTTTCTAAATGACATAGAAAGCCAAATTTTGAATCATACAAACCTAAATATCAAATTGGAATATAGTCTTGCATGATTCACAAAGCTCTCGGGATATTGATTTGTCTATCACAAGATTTTAAATAAGAGATGATCACTTTAGTGGTATTAAGTTCATATTCCTATTAGGGTAGTACCCTCTTAGTTAAGGTGTCTTTGAAACCAAAATTACTAGATTAGTATTTTTAGGATAAAAATTGTATATCCATACTAATTTTCAATTAACTTTCTAATTATTTTGAGTGATTTTACTATGCTTGTTATGTTTGTGCAAAATCGACATCTACATTTGTTTAATTTGTAAGTTACATTATAGGACCATAACCCACAGGTGCTTGGATTCACATATTAAACTTAGAAAATTGACATTGTTTTTGGAATGAGTTCATGAGAATAACACCACATCATTATTAGATATGAAACCAAATAGGCTCTTAGGCTTAGACATAGGGACATGCCAAATCTTATAGGGGGGGAGACTTTCTATTCCAACATTTTATATGCAAGTAGCTTATGTGATCTTTTTCACATGTTTCTTTATGAATAATTTTATTGAAATTTCATATGTTGCCAAGCTTATAAGAAAAAAAATAAGGTTATCGAAAATTCAAATTAATAGATTTTTTTTGGACTTTGGATCAAACCAAATTCGGACAACAACCATACTTGTATTATAAATCCTAGATACATGGTATACAAATTATAGCCTTACAAATGTCACACAGTTGGTATTTGTTGTTTCTCATATTGAAATCTATTTACCTAAGATTCTTTGACAAAGTGATGTATGTTGAAAGATGATATGACAAGATTAGGTGTTACAAGCACTCTTCAATATTGATAAAAATATGATATTTATAATATTGGATTCTAAAATTTCCCAAATTATTGTTTAAGTTACTTTGTGAAATGGCATTTTAAGGTTAAAGAAGATTGGACCTAGAATTTTATGAGGTACTATGTGGGTATTTGTTGGGTGAAAATTATGTAATCAACTTTCGACAGATTACACAACTTGGACTTCAGCCACAGCTATGTGAGATGTGAATCTCTCCTCTCGGGAAGGGGAGGAACCCTTCTTACTACTAAGAGAAACAATAGTAAATCACGCAAGTAATTACAAAATGTACACGAAATTCACGGAGTGGGGGGGGTGTGTTACATTCATCCTTCTCTCTTTTTTCAGAGAAGATGTTTACAATGCTTCACGTGTTGGAAGTTCCGAATTCTTGATAACTTGAAGCGAACAACTAGCAGTAATGCCAATATCTCTATCTCATCAAAGCGAAGCGTAGAGATACCAGAAGTAATTAACAACAAACAAATAAATTAAAAGGAAAGCTCCGAAGGCACAAAGTTTAGTGCTTTATCAATGTTGGATCTGCATAAGCGTCCGTTTGCTACGTTAGAAGCACAAAGTCTTCTTAGACGCAACAATTCTTCAAACAGCATGAACGATTACAAGCACAAAGTCTTGTAGATCATCCAACAAAAGTGTTAATAGCATGAACGATTACAAGCACAAAGTCTTGTAGATCCTTCGACAAAGTATCCAAGAGTATGAATAATTACAAGCACAAAGTCTTGTAGATTATTCAACAAGAACATGCAAGAGCATGAATGATTATAAGCGCAAAGTCTTATAGATCATTCAACCAATGATAAAAGAAATACAATGCAATCTAAATAACGAATGTAACACAAAGTTTACATCAACTACTTAGAGTCTTTCAGATTCCTCGAACTAATCACTACCAAATCAAATCAACTTACAAAAGTATCGAATCCAACGCAAAGTTTGGCTTGCAATCCTTTTCTTTATTGATTGAATCTCATTCACAAAGCATGAACGCAAAGTTTCACAAATTTGCTTACAAAAGGGCAGCACTTCGTTGCAAAAGGCTAAAAGATAATTTACAATGAAAATCCCTCACCTTATATAGAAAGAGGGATGAGTAAAAGAAGGAAAGAGATTGAGAAAATCAAGGAGAGTTAGGTGAGCGATTTTAGGAGATCTCACCTAACTTTGACCAAAGTCAAAGTGTAATTTGTTTTGAAAATATTACATCTTTGGACTTGGTGTAATTACAATTTACAAAATGACATTCGAAAATGTCGAGAAATATTTATAAGATGCATAAAGGGATGCACCGGAAATGTCTAACACTGGAGAATAGGAGGCCACTTCACGTCTCTTTGCATTGGGCACGGAAGTATTCAAATTTCCTCCTAGTCTCTGGCACGAACTTCTCATCTGGACCAACGGTGTAATCCACAATGGTGTGAATTCTCGTGATCTATCTCATGGCAGATGAGTGAACCTTTTTGCATATGTCAAGATGCGTCTTCAGGTTGTCCAATGTGAGCCTTGTATCACAAATGATGTTCAACGAAGCTTCTGAGAAGTCTGAACTGTCAATTAAATTCGTGATGGCTTCCTTGAAGATCGGGGATATTTCTGTGGCCGGTAGGAAGATACGATTGTCTTCAAGAAGTTGACCAGGCAACTCTCTAATACTTTTGTCAAGAATGTTGCAATGCCCGTCGACATCTTCCTGTACTTGGTGAAGATCTTCAATGAGAGATTGAACCACTTGAATCCTGTGTTTCAGTGATTCTTTTACCTCTACAAACTTTTCTTTGTCGGGAATTACCCCAACCTCCACCAATTTGCTAAGCTTTACCTGTTTCATTTCCGACCATGACAACAGGCATTTTTCCATGTCTCTGCGCTCCTGGGAAAGTACGCTCTTTTCTTTATCAAGCTCTGTGGTGAGCTTGGCCAACATGGTGGTTTTCTCATCCGCAGCCAAAATTATCTGAGATCCATGTTCAATGATCTTTTCAACAAAGTCATATAACACCCTGCCTTTGGAGGTGAATTTCTCAGCTTTCTTGACAGCTGGGTCTTCAATACTTACCACTGTCAGCGGTTGTGCATTACTTGGAGAACCGGCAAGTCTCTTTACAACAATTGGCATAATGCTCGCCCTCTGTTTGTACATGTTACGAGATTGCTCAACTTTGTCTAGCCTTCCTGCCAAGATATCCAAAGTGACTTGCGCATCGGCTTTTGCACTTTCATTGGTAACCTTGCCAAGCTGGACCTTTGTTACTGTGTAGTCCTCCATATTGACATCACCTTCTTGATTCGGGTGGTATGCCAATTTCAGCATACTTGTGGCCAGACTTATCAACATTCAGCCTCGAGTATACTTTTTCCTTCTTCTTCCCTTTGGCCTTTGGAAGAACTATCTCTTCAAGGTCGAGCTCCTCTAGAGAAATCATTTGCTTTTTACGTTTCGACACTTGAGATATTAGCCAAGGAGGAAGAAAAGAAGTGTGAACTTCTGGATTTACTATCAATTCGGTTGCCATTGCCACCTCTGAAGTTATTGTCACATCTGAACTCACCATTGGTATCGTGACAATTGGAGAAGTATTTGTTATCATTGCTCCTGTAGTTGACACATTGAGCTGATCACACATTGACTCATTCATGAAATGATTGAATTCATTTTCAGAAGTGATATCATATGTTGGCGAAGACAAGCTAGGAATGGACGATGGTGGGCTTGACAGTATATCAACCGTATGGATGCTTGTCACTGAAGGAGTATCAAGCTGGGTTGATGCTGCAGGGATAGGGGATATCTCGGCTGCAGGAATGCTTGTGGTAGGAATAGGTGACGAGGGAATAGGAGGTGGAGGAGTTCTTGAATCTGGAGGGGTATGAGGAACGTTTGAAGTCACGGGCGATGATGTTCTGTGGATTTCCTCAAATACATTCTCGGGAGGAGAAGTAGTTATTTCTTCATCATGCTCGGGTTCTTGTTGATCACCCTCTTGTCTCTCCAAATCTGGCTCACCTTCGAAGTCACCTTCAAATCCTTCTTCAGAATCTTCATCAGACTCTTGCCCGCTTTCAGAAACCTCTTCGGCATCAGAGTCTGCTTCTGCTGAATCTTCATCTTCAGCGGATTGGTCGCTTGAAGTATCTTCTTCATCAGAATCTACCTCCTCTAGAATGGGCTTTTTACCCTTAGAGCGAGATGGATGAGATTCCGTCATTTCTGTCTCTTGGACAGCCTGGGTATCTTTCTTACCAAAAGTGAACTTGATCCTTGGACCTCTTCATGAAGAAGTGGGAATGGCCGCTGATTTGTTTTTATCACGGAGTTCTTGCTGTTGGCGTGCTTCTGCCTCAGACTCTTCTCCTTTTGAGTCTATCCTGAAACTTTTCATTGCATGACCATGTTTGTGTAACCATTCTTCTGTGTTGGCTAGGATTGGTCTCAGCCTTTCTCTCATGCTGGTGACCTCTTTCCTAGACCATTGTATTGCAGGCAAAGGCCTTTTAGCAATGCCTTGCTCATCATAGACAAATTTCATGATATCACCTGGATCCTCAAAATCCTCTGGTAGGTCAGCGATACCAAGATCTCTGATTTGTTGAACTATCAATCTGCAATAGTCCATTTTGCGAATGGCTTCTTCATCTCTGCAATCTGCCCAAATGTCTTCAAAATGGTACCGTGTGTTGGTGACCCTTTGCAACTTCTTTCTGACATCTCGGTAGTCAAAATCAAACCTATACCTGTAGGTTTTGATGGTCATGATCTGCATCTCAGCATAGACAGACTTAGCTTTTTGTGCAGTTTGGATAATATATCTGTCGATGGTCAGTGGGAACTTGAACCCACGCTTGTGGTTGCTTCTTCGTTCTTTCTGCACTAACATCAGCTGTCTGCATGTTTCCATGAGAATCCACTTATCCGAAGGATAACGTGGTAGCATGTAGGGACAACCGGTGTAGCAGCCTACTCTCAAGTAAGTAAACGTTGGGAATTGGAGAAAAATACATCCAACTTTACTTACCACCTTATAAGCCTCATCAAACACTCTTCTTCTTTCCAAAGTTGGATCAAAGTTGAAGAGTAAAGGCGCAAAGAAAGCATCAGTGACCCGTCTGAAATGATGAAAGCTCTCCTTTAGCTCCAACTGATAGAAATATCTGTACACAGGCACCATCATTCGATTCCCCTTTGTAGATAGACCTGGGAATTGTCTCATCACAGCTGCTGCGTACACCAGGTAAGAAGTCATGTAGAACTTCAATGTAGAAGGAGCATTAATCAACTGCTCGTGCATCTCATCACTGATTTGTTTACCCCAGTCAATATGCACCTTCTGCCTCCTTATGATCCTGATGTACTCATACATCCAATCATGAAAGGTGGATGATTCCGGCAAACCCTTCACTCTGCTCAGAAACGTGATCATATCCTTGACGTCATCTTTGAAGTCACTTCTTAGGAGTCCTTTCGGCCATCTAGAAACAGACGATCTAGGCTTTTTGAGCCATTGAGTATTTATGAACTATTTGGCTTTATTGGGATCAGCATCAAAAATCTCCTGTGCTTTTGATATAGAGATGTCAATATATTTGTCCATATGAGGGACCTTGAAGACAATATCAAAGAAGTCGGGGTCGAGTCTCAGAATCTCATGCCCGGAAGAGTCAATCACACTTCTGCTTTCTCAGATGTAATGAGACGCAACGTGAAGAACAAACTCAGTATTGTGCACAGCTATAGGAAACATCGCCACCAAGTGGAGATTGTTGTGTACGATTGCTCTCATTGAATCAGGGAGAGGCTTCATCTTTGTCAACTTTGCGAAGTCAACCAAGTCTTGGTGGCCAACTTCTGTATCCTTTATTTCTTCAACTTTTGAAAGCACCATAGTTGGCGAATAGACGCCTTGATATTTGTACTTCATCTTGCTTTTTGCTTTCGAAGAAGAAGAAGGCTTCGTAACAGTCATAAAAAAGAACTGGAACTCTGATCACTCTTGACTTGACGATCTCTGAGAGTAGACTGCAATCCGTCTAGCCAGAACAAACACCAATTGTTAGGAAACATGGGTAAGCGCGAAATGAGCACAAGGGTGGAAAAGCATGGAGCGGATGGCGAGGCACGCAAAAGGATGCATGAATGTAGAAAAATGAGGCTCAGGAATGCACTGGTAAAAAATGAAGCTCATTTGGAAAGGTCTGGGAAAAGCCTGAAAAAAGTGTAAGGGCGCTAAAATTCAGCGCCCTTACATTCTTGGAAAATGTCATTTGGTGTAAGGGCGCTAAATTTTAGTGCCCTTACACTTTTCCAGTGTTAGGCAATTTTTGACATTGTTAAAATGTCACAGCGCTGAAATTTAGCACTTTTGCAAATTTTGGCAATTTTTGAAAATGTAGATGCAAGAAGGAATGGCGAAGGCGCTTGAGCTTAGCAGATGCAATGTTTATAACAATGAAAACTTTTGAAATTGTCTCCACCTTATTACATACGCAGTCAAAGGAATCCTCTTTCACAATGATGGATCTTTTCAATGTTTACCAAAACGAATGAAGAGCTTCTGATATAAAGATATCTCAACACAAACATGTCGGGTAGATATAAGTTCTCAAGGGACATCGCGCACACAGCAGAATGAGGAAAGAAATGCGAAGAGAATCAGGGAAGAAACACATAGGGAAATAAAGAAACGCGAATGAAGAATAGGGATGAAGAAAACTACGCGTAGGGAAGAAAAGAATGCGTAGGGTTAGAACAAAACGCGAATGGAAAACTTAATGCGTTGAAAAGAAAAAACATGTATGTTAACAATGAATACATTACAAATGAAAAGAATGAAGCCAAATGAAAAACCCTACCAGAGCAAAACGCGAAGCTTGCTGAAGAGGCGAATGGCGAAAATCTCCAAAACGCGAATTGCAGTTGAGAGGTAAACTCGCATTAGCAAGAGGAAAAGAAGATAAAATGAAATGTAAACAATAAAATGGCGAACTTCATTCACTTAAGTGAAAATGAAAATCAAAAACCTAACTCAAGTCGTGCAATAAATTTAGGCACAAAAAGTGGCACGATTGACGAAAAACGCGAAAACATGAAGAAACGTGCCAGAAACGTGAAAAAATTTTAAGTGTCGAAAGAAAATGTAATGGCGCTAAAATTCAGCGCCCTTACATTTTTTGGAATTTCACTGCATGCAGGGGCGCTAAATTTTAGCGCCCTTGCATTTCCAGACTTAGTCAAATTTTTGGAATTTCACTGCAGGAGCGCACTTTTTCAGTGCCACTGCATTTTTCGCAATTTGCAAAGTACGAACAGTGAAACATCGCGAAAGATCTCGTTTCGAAGGTCTTTGTGAGGCGAACAAGGGGTAATGCTCGAATTGACTATTTGAGACTTGGGAACGCATTTCGAGGTGGCATGAAAATGCCCTTGTTATGCGTACTTGAACTTCACGAATCCTAGGAAACGGACAAGTTTCGTAGGGGGGTTATCCGTGGAACGAGTGCTGCTAGATTCCATGATAATAGTATTGATAACCTATTAATGTTTTATTTTTGTTAAGGTGCTTAATGAATTTTGTTAGTACCATCTTTATTATGGGTACTTTGTTATTGGACTTGATCAACCCAATAACTTTGTACCTGTGACTTATAAAGTATTACATATGAAAAAAGGATACTCATGTAGTCTGAAATGCATGATTATCATCTTAAAATTTCTTAAGTATATACATATTATATATAGTTTTAGCGATGAATGAATACATAGTATAGGATATGCATGCCATTCACCAATAAATGTTATGTCAATACATGATAATAATTTTATAAATATAATGAAGTTACATTAGATGAATTTGATAAAGTTAAAAATATGTGATTAAACATATAAAATAGCATTAGTTTCTTCAATTGTAAGTTGTTGATATGTATCTATAGTTTTGTCATGATTGGAAAAAAACTGACTCTCTTAAGTACTTGTTAATTGAAAAGAGAAAAGTCTATGAATTCAAACAAAGTATTATAAGTATCAGTTTATTCAATTACTAATTTTATGCTTTTTGAGTTGTGATGTAGATGCATCTTGGGCTACTGAGGATAGTAGTTAATTTATAGGGGGAGAATTGTTATGTGACTTTTTCCCGTGGAAGAAAAAAAAGGAATAAAAGTAAAATGGAACTAATATAATAGTTCAAGAAATAAATATAATAAAATAATTATTGGAGTTTTTACGGGATGTTGTAATGCAACTATTTTTTAAAGGGTGTGTTGGTTGGAACTACCCTTTGTGTTGTGTAAAACCCATAAAAACTAAATAATTTGGGACACAGAAAAAAAAAGAAGGAAAATCAAGTAGAGCACATTGTGGGAATAGGGTTCTAGGTTAGCAGGCTGTGAGTAGGATGGAAAAGGGGCACTCCTACAGTGGATGT
The DNA here is from genome assembly GCA_007258455.2 of Sequoia sempervirens. Taxonomy (NCBI): domain Eukaryota; kingdom Viridiplantae; phylum Streptophyta; class Pinopsida; order Cupressales; family Cupressaceae; genus Sequoia; species Sequoia sempervirens. The sequence continues at coordinate 153,404 of VDFB02162926.1, forward strand.
CCAACCTGGGGTACAAGTGCGTGCACTCAGGACGGTCCTGGCCAGGGCATGGTTTTGTGACACAGTGTTGAGCATTGTTTTGGTGGAACCAACACTCGTGTAGAGCAGCAAAGTTTGCTTTCCTCCCAGACTACTCATAGACGGAAGAGGTTAAACTAAGGACCATTCCAACAATAGTTGGAGATTTCTTCTGCACATTTCCAAAGATAAGTATTAAAGCTTAATAAATTGTCTGAGCAATAAAGTGTTTAAACCTTTGAGTTTATTGAATTAATAATTTATTTATGCCATGATTGAATGTATTTGAGTGAAATTGTTGATCAATTTATTATATGCATTTAATTTCAAAGTCTTTACTTGAGCTTTAAATATTATATTAAAATTTGTCCATAAAAGTTTTAGAATTAATATGTAGAAACAATTTAAATCATTGCATTTTAAAATTTGGGAATTAATTTCATTTCGATAATGAAGTAAAGTGAGAGCTGCGTGCAGTGTAATAAAAAACTAGAAGAAGTGGATTAATAGGCCATGGCTTAGTGTGTTAGATTTACTGTGTGGTAGCGCCATTGTAAAAGTTTTATCCTCTGTTATCAATTTGTAATAATATGATATGAAATGTTTTTGATTTGTTTTTGTATGTTTTTCTAATAATTTCAATCAATATAAAATAAATGATATTTCAAAAGAGTCCATCTTGATATTCTGGTACAGATAACAGAAGTTTAAGATCGGTTGAAAATAACTCAGGTCTAACTAGCCAAGGTGTAAGACTGGTTGAACATGAAGTTTCTTCCTGTGGTAGCTGATAAAAATAGTTTAGGTTCACAATATGTTCTTTTTACTTTATAATTGCAATGGTATAAACACTCCGAAGATTTATTTTTGTTATAAGTATTTTTTTTTCGTTTCTACATTTTATTTTATTGACTGTATTTTGATATGTTATCAAAAACTTTCTCTATTGTAAACAATCAGTGTAGACAGACATTCAATGATCCCATACAGTACGATTTTTATTCACCTGTGCATTAATAAATATTTTTTGGGTATTAACGGTGGAAATACAAGTGTGAATTGCAAAACTTGTTTGGTTTCTAAAACTATACATTTGCAATCTACGACAATTTATTGACACAGAACAACCCTATTTGAGAAGAGGTTTATGTGAAGGAGCCTTCAAAAATTAGTAAATTTGTGATTTTAGCTTAGTCCAAATAAAATAGGGTGTATTTTACAAATTAATAAGGCTTTTGACTTTTTAAATTGATATTTTTCACAATTTTGATTTGATTGTCCACTTCATCCAATATTTTATAGAGGATGCCATCAACATTACTACTAAAAGTATAGTTTGTTAAAAAGGGGCAAACACAACACTAGTTAAATGAGCGAATGATGAATGATAACAATGGATGGTTGTTTGACCTTTTTAAAATATTTGTTGACCTTTTTCAAAAATATTTTACTGGGAAGATTAATTCTTAGAGTTTAGTTTGTTGGTGTCTTAAGTTTTGTGTGTCTTGTGAGGAAACATGTTGTCTATTATTAGATTAGATTGAGATAATGAATCTTCATATCATGTAATATCCTAGTTAGACATTTCTCATGCGTTGAATATTGTTTTCACATCATTTTGAATGCATGATTATGTCTTGATTTGTATTGCAGAATGAAATAACACTTGAGTTTCATTGAATTAGGAAATGGAGGTCTATTCTCATTCCTTTCTTCTTCATTCGAAAGGGATGGAGTTAATGCTCTAGTAGTCTATCACTATGGTTAGAGAAAACTCTACCTCATGTATGGTCATTTTGATGATGTCAATAAATGACAATGTTAAGGCTTTCATTTATGTAGTCATGTCTCATGCATTGGAATTCTATTAAATTATAACTATCATTGTCTTGTAATGCAACATCTTTAGTGTGCAAATGTGTATTGTGGCATGATTTGTTACAATTGCATAAAAAATAAAAATCCTTATATATTTATTGTTAATGTCTTGGACAAAAAACTTGGAGAATTTTTGTCATTTAAATAGAATAATTATACAATTTGTTTTTGATTAGATAAGCAGGGGAAGGGCCCTAACCCGTTACAAAATGAAAAACAGAGCCTAACAGCTCAACAAAATAGACAGACAAAACACAACGAACCATAGAGAAACAGCCAGTTAGAACAAACAACACAAAATTGTTCAAGAAGCAACACTTGAACCAAGTAAAGCCACTGAGGGCGAGTTAAATGAGACCATGACCTTAGAAGGATGTTTCTTCTTTCTATGAGCCATAGTACGAGGAGAATCAAAAACTAAAACCACAAAATTTTGATTAGAAGGGGAAGACTCCCCTCTAGAGTAGAAAACCGGAGGAATAGCTAAAACATCAAGGATAACATCTGAAACTAGGCTTGAATTAGTAAGACTTATTGAACATTTTCCAATACATTGGCCTCAAAGGAGGCAGCACAAACAACATTAGGGACAACCAAATCCAAAGGCCACATAGTGGTATCCACAGAAGGAACAACATCCACCACAATCAAGTCAGGCGAAGCAATAGGAGGAGCAACAGCCGCCTCATCAATATTATATTTCTTCACAAAAGGAGAAGGAGGCCTTTAGTCTTCATCAGAAGAATCAAAATCAACAACATGATGCACTGTTAAGTGTTCACTAAGAGATTTCTTCCACCAGGTAGCAGAGGAAGCAAGGTGGGAGCCATGAGAATAGTCACGAGCCAAGTGACCAATAGTAAAATAATGTTTGCAAGAAAAAGGGAGACCCTCGTAGTCCACGATCTCAGACCATGGCCAACCATTAACCTACAAAACTACCTCACTAGGAAGAGTCTTTGAAAGATCAACCTCCACCAGCATCCTAGCAAAGGAGGTGTGAATAAAGTTAGAAGCTAAATCTTTTTTTAAGAAACAACCAATAGCATTACCAATACCCTCATAGGTAGAGGAGCACCAGAATTGTAAGGGAAGATAAGGTAGTCTTACCCAAACAGGGATTGCATCTAAGGGTTCATTCAAAGGGTTAAGAGAATGAACCCAAGGTCTAATGGAGAGAGGATGAGAATCCCAAACCCACAAACCATTGTCTAAATAATTTTCCTATCCTCAGGAGAGCTGAAACTCACAACAAAAAATCCCCTAGCAAAAGGGTGAATCTCCATCAGACCATCAACTAGAGGAGCCCAATGGTTGGTAATCCAAAGGTGCAAGTTTGAAAGGGAAGGCCACAAGTGGAAAAATCTACAAATAAGAGCATTCTTGAAATAAAAAGCAATAATTTTAGCAATTTCCTTACCTAGAGAAACAACTGGAGCGATATCTACACATAGCAAGGGATGCCCCTCCCTAAGCTTCTTAGATTTCAAAGCATCCACAAATGAAGGTTGGGGATCAAAACGAGCACCAAGTCTTCTAGGAGAGATCAAGGACACCCCAACCTCCCCCTCAGTTGGGGAAGAGCCCACATCCAAAGTAGCAGTACTTGTTGGGGAAGAACCCGCGACCTCCCCAAGATCAAACTTTCACTCTATACACTGAACAAAGCCATTTCCAGTTAGGCCTATGCCACACTGCAGAACAGACGCGTCCGCCAGAAGGGGAGAGCTAGAAAGGTGAACGATAAGATTGCAGCCAGACGAGAGGGGCTGCACAGCCTGGCGGGAGGTACCCAAGACATAGGAGTTCAAAATCTGCCCTGGGCAGGAGTTTTCCAAAATCTGCGCTGGGCGGGAGTTTTCCATTCAGGTTATAAAATTTGTTGGCATCTTAATATAGATAAATTTATGGATAACAAAAAAAAGGGTGAATAAAGACTTTCTATTCATCCCCTTGGTGAGGTAAAGAGAGAGCCTCACCTTACTCACATGCCCCATGACGAACATAAATCTTCATTACTCTTCCTAATGAATATGATGTTATGTTGTTATGTTGAGAAAGATTACTTTATGAATAAATCATGAAATAAGTAAACAATTAAGTACATACAAAATATGTAGAAGTGTTATAATTTAATGAAATGGAAAACTTCCATGTATAATAAATATGTTAAAGTCATGTAATATAAAGAATATAATTATGTTCAAAATACATCAAATGAATTGTGGCTATGATGTTTTTGATTCATTTTAAGTAATGAATTTTGAATATTTTTGCATATATTGCTATTAATTTTATACACAAACATGAACAAAACATATGATAACATTTTACAGACTTGGACATGACAATGTACTCTAACAAATTAGTATTGATTCTATTATACAATCTACCAAGAAAATGGTATAATATATTTGTAATAAAATAACTAATATTTAATAATTTTCTTAACATAATTTTAATTTTTTTAATATTTTTTGTTCACAAACTCCGAAAATTTTATTAGAAAGCACATACATAAAAATGAAATAACTATTTTTAACCTTCACGAAGTTATTGTGAAGATATATAGTAAAGATTGACTAGATATCTATAAGATTAAAAGTATCCTAATTAAAGAATAAGCAAAAAGTGTCCAACTATTATGATTACTAATTTATAAAAATCTTGTAAACTATATTTTGTAAAATCCAAAACCCCTCTTCCCTAATGATTGTGTTGAGCACCAATGGATAATCATACTTTAATGACTAATTAATCTAATAATATATGAGCAATACACAAAGCTCAAATAAACTTCTATAAATACATGAAAGATTTTAAGACAATATTCACATTAAAGATGTACCTTAGCATATAGCCAATTTTGTAGATATAAACAAAAGAAAATAAAACACATAAGAAGATGAAGTTAAAACATCGTGATAATATTACTCCATAATATGACAAAATATTTGGAAATAGAAAGATAGAAATAATTAGATTCACCCAATATACAATACTTCTAATTATATAAGATAATTAGGAGTCTGGATCACAAAATATTTGCTGCTAAAGGAAAAACAAGCAAAACTCTTAAGAGCTGTAACAATGAAAAACAAAAAAATATATTAGTTGCCTACTCTCTAATTATGAAAACAAGTTGGATTTCTTCCTCGGCTAAATTCTCTCTAAATCAGTAATTGGCATGAGAGTTCGAAAGGGGAAGTCGAGAAATTTGGAGAATATAACAAAGTGAGTGAAATTAAACATATAATGTAATGTGTTCGTCTATATGTATTTTTCCTTTTTCATCTGAAGATCAGGTTTTCATTTATGTCGATAATGGAGTCTTTGTTGTGCCATTAATGAATGACAAAATACAAGACCAGAATTTAAAGGGCATTGTTAATCAACGTAATGAATATAAGGTTGTGTCTATTTGTCTCTATGTTAAGTTGTTTAACTAAAGTGTCATTTAATGGTGATTATTTATTTTTGGAGTATAGTAATAAAAAATAATTAAAATGTATTTTAAATGATATAATAATTAAATTAAGTTACAATTTTTATTTTCAATTTTTCAATTATATAATATATAAATAAGTAATTTGAGAAAAATATGTATAAATGAGTTATAAAATAATTTTGAAAGTATTAATTATATCAACTTGATATTTTAAATGATACATCATAAATAATAATCACTTTGATAATGATTTGAAATCTAAGACTTAATCCTAAGATAAAATATTATTAAAACTAAAATTATAGAATGAGTAGAAAATAATTTAAACATCCTAAGATAATTTTTTTTTACTAAAAAAATATCAAACTATATAAATTTAAGTTCTAAATCACCTTAAATCAATTTTCATAATTGCCATTTTACATTAAAGATATATTTTCCCTTAAAATATGATCAAATTGTCATTACTTGAGACTAACTATTATAGAATGAGATAAAATAGCAAATTAATGATCAAACACTTAAATTTGATTGCTACCACTAGGTATATCTTCACTTGCATGACATCTCTTGATTGGCCAATAGGAAAAATAGGTTCGAAAATTGATTCAAACATCTTGAAAATTTTTGTTTGGTGGCTACTATGTTCACCCTTGGACCTTAAAGGTCTCCACTATCACCATGGGATCAATCTTTTAGTTGGATTCACAAATGGTGGGCATAATAGTAGCATTGATTGATGTTGGAAAATACTATGAGCTCAACCCTTTAGAATGTCATGGATGTGAATTTAAAATTGTATGAATTTTATCTACTTAAGAATTCATTTACTCTATCCCATAACAAAAAGATAAATTCACCAAGGTATATCAAACATGGGGTTCTAGGTATTTTGATTTCAATGAAGCTAGATCAAATAATTGAATTTACACAACCTATACTAGAATCACATGGCAATTTAAATGAGACTGTGATGATTTTCTATGCAAAATTAAGAGCTTTGAACATGGTATGGACATTAATAGGAACATAATGCAAAATATTTTTTAGTGAGATGTTGTAGTTGCAAGTGCCCTACTAGGTCCATTGAATTTTCATATAAGTTACTCATCTAAAGAAAACATATGATTTGTAGATTTTCAATAATTCAAGCTTCATGTAAATTTACTTGAATGAACATAAGTATTCAATTTGTAGACATGCAAAATTAACATTCTGCATTTGATTAGGTTCATTCATTTAGATTTCACATTAGGATCATTCATCAATTAATCAGGCACCCTTTCATCCATTCATTAGGTAATCTCATTTGCTAGGATCATTTATTTAAATTAAATAAAACATTGTCATCAACCTTTAACCAAATAAATCAAACATCATCCCTTTAATTAAGTAAATCAAACAATTATTTAATTAAATCCAATCCATATTTCATAAATCAAATATTTAAATCATGAAAGTCAAACTAACCTAATCACCATTAATTTAATTTAACCATGATTAAATGCTAATCTCATCCCACTTCCATTCTCTAGATTATGCCACTTGCACAAATAAATCCCTTTATTAATTTATTTAAATAACCATTTTCACTCAACATGGCAAGTTGATTTGTCCCTCCAACATTGCATTTATTGCACTTTTTCTTGTCCCCCTCTCTAAATTTATTGCCAAATTTGAATTCAAATTCTCCCTCTCATGGGCACACTTCCCAAATCTTGCACATCCATTGGCCTATCATCACTTAACAAGTGGCCTCTCCTCATTGGTGGATCTTTAGTCCCACATTCACCCTCTTGGCCAATGTCTCATCAAGGAAATCTATAAAAGAAGGCCTCAATCCTCATTCATCCATCCACAACTTTTATGCAAGGTTACTCTCTTGATTTGAGAACTCATCTTGCTCATCATCTCCATTTGCATTTCATCATTTTGGCTTCTTAGCAAGGGTTGGGAAAGGGTCACTAGCACATGTGACACCAATCCACTATGGAATAGGTAACTTGTGGTTGCTTTCATAATGCTTGTATCTTTCTTTCATCCTTTGTTGCATTTTTTAAGCATTTTGCAAGGTATTTCATAGGAGTGTTCTTGAAGGATTTGTAGGTACTAACCCTTGTTTGGAATTAGTGTTTGCAGATTTCAAAAGCACACTCACAGTATGGTGCTAGAAGGAGGGCTAATCCATCTACATAAGCTATATTTAGTTTCTGATTTCCCTGTCAAAGCTGCTTTTACTATTCTTGGTAATATTATGGAGGTAGAGTAGAAAATTATATCAGTCAAAGGATGTGGTATTCGGATTTACATCTATAATTGCATTGGCTTGAATGTGTTTCTATAATAGGCGGTATACTATTTCCATCTTGCTATTTTGTATAGAAGTCTTCGGGGATACACGATCACCATACGTTTCTTTCTGTGATGATAGTTTAATCTTGATACACATCACCCATTGAATGCGTATATCAAAATCTATACATGATAGATATGATAAAATCTCACTTCCTGTGCAACTGACCTGCTACTGCCCTCAATATCTATTGGAACCGAATGCCATCAATATCTGCATATATCTTTCTCAAATTATGATCAGACTCCATTTTAAATGTTCTCTTGGCTGCGCTGGTATTCTAATATTGTAATATGTGCATTAATGTCTATTGGAATTAAATTTATTTACTAAGAATATTAATAGGATGATTGCACATGATTCACACTGTCCTGCTCTTAGTTTCTTTATTCTTTTGAGCTGATTGGGTGAGTGACCTTTGTATAGGTATTGAAAATAGGGACTGTGAAATCAAAGTGGTTGTGGAAAAATAAGAAGAAACACCTCCAGCATACTACTATCCTCTGTCTCTAAAAATCTTACTGCACGATGGACTAGGAGATGTCAAGTAATGAGTAATCATGGCTCTTGCTGAACGCACTTGTTCTTGCAAACAACAATAGTGTGGCTTAAGAGGACATCATCTTATGAGCTACTTCAGTTATTTTCCATGTCATAGTATGAATTGCTTTGTCAAGTATAAGGACACGTCTTTTTAAGAGAAAAATAGCTTTTGTACATGACACTATTGAGTCTTTTCTTTTATTTCATTCGCTGTCTCACAAAATGCAGCTGTCTTTAGAATCAAGCATTTTTTTTTATTATGAATCTATGACACCATCATGAGAGTTGTGTGTTTTCTACTGAGTGTTAGAAGGTATGCATTAAATAGGTATCTTACTTATGTTGTTGTCTCTTGAATACATTGACAGATGACTTGTTCTTTTCAAGACTATACAGAATGTTGCAACCCGTGAATACCCTGTTGTTCTTTTCCTTCTCCTAAATCAACTAAACCATTTTTCATCTCTGCTGCAATAATAATGCAAGTGTGCAACCCCAGAGAGAGGGGAATGGGAACATTGAAACGTACTAGGATTAATGATGCAAACCATCAAAACCACGCGATTTGTTTCCCATTAGTTTCTTTCTGTAAATGGTCCTCTGACGTGTGCAGAAAGTTATAGGTGTTGAATTGATATGTTTGGAAAAAGTCTTGGTAATTAAAGCTTGAATAGATCCATTTGCGAATGCATGATATCCCTTCAACAAAATATTTTGCAGGATCCAGTCAGTAGGTTTGTCATCACCATAAATGCATCTCTCCGTTGGTCTCTACTTTTGTTAAAGAATTCAGATTTAAAGATCCTTATCTCTCAATTTGCCAAAAATCGCATAGGTATTTAAGGAATGGAGTGCTATGGACGTTACTCTTAGATCACTTCCAAAACTCTTTGCTGAAGGATTAATGCTCCATATTCTTCTCTGACACATTACTACAAAACATTGACTTTTTGACTGCGCACAGTCCACGTTGTTTCCTTTAAGTTGCATGTGGTGCTGTGAACCGTCCATTGCCTTAGTAAAAGCTTTTAATGTATTATGTCTTTCAAGAAGTTGATTGGTTTGTTGCATTTTAAAAAAAAATGCCCTCATTATTACAAGTTATTGAAAGATTTATGAGTTATTAAAATAGTCACAAGTTATTGAATTTCAAAAGTATTATTACGGTCGTTTTGATTGATAAATGTTTGAGCTTATGATGGTAAATTTTCTTTGTGGTTGGTGTAAATTATTGACTTTCAAATTTTATGAATTATCACATCCTTTTTTATTATTTTAGGGATAGCCAAATATTTAAGATTACGATGATACTTTTGAAATATTTATTCTTTGTAGGTAATTTATTGGCTCAATACCTTTGGTAATATGGATTATGATAAGGCAGAAAATGGCTCTAACAAGTGTGATACATTCTCAATAAAATCAATGTCAAAACACAATTTACTTACAAATCCTCCTTTTATTATCATTTGAAATCATGTTATTATTTGGAATTAATAATCAAAGTGAACTTAGTATTCTCACATGATTGTCTTTTGTTCAATAGGTACAAAGGAAAAGCGAAAGGTACAAAAAGCAAACGAAGGACAACAAAGGTATAAAACAAGGAAAGCGAAGGTGAAGCAAAGAGAGAAAACGAAAGGAGGAGGAATGAAGATGATGGCTTGAGAAGATTAAAAGTGTTCTTTAACACTTTAGTGTTTATGTAAAATGCTTTTTATGAAATTGTTACCTTTTCACTCTTAGGACACTCATTTTTTCGTTTGGGTTTAAAAAGAACACTTTGATTTTTTTTCGCAAAGGGTTAAAATTTAAACTTAGACACTTACTAGATTTCAATTTGGGCTAAAATTGGACAAATCAACTTCATCTTTCCTTTGGTGCTTAAAACGAATCAAACCATTGCTTTGAAAGGATAAAATGAATGTGTGTTTGCTTTGTTTTGTGGTTACTTAAACTAAAGTCATTGAAAAGGACGTATGCGCTTCTCTCGTGCCTCCAAGCGATCTTGAGAATCACAAGGCCTTTTTGGTGATTTTGGCGTAAAATAAAGTATCACCTCCACACTTCGATTTGGGCTTAAAATTGAACAACATATTGTGCGAGTGTGATTAAACATATGACATGTGTTCTCCTTTTGTTTCTAAACAAAGGTTGATTGAACTATGAGTGTGTTTTTTCGCTATTGTTTATCCTAGAGGGTCTACCTTGGGGAAAAAGTACTCACCCAAGGGAACGACTCAACCGGTAACACTCTAAAGCCAAGAGTATTTCCAGTCGGGATATAAATGTGGGTATTGGTTAAACGCGAGTATCACGCGGTTGGCTTTGATAAGATGGATCCAAAAGAGGACTCTTGCCGTATGGGTCAATCTCCATGAACGGAAAGTCCTTACTAGAACCCATGTACTAGAATTTTCCAAAATCCTTGATCTATTTGTTGGTGCAAGAATGGTCATTCTGAAGCCGCCCCTCACTTTTACGGTCTTTAGTAGAAATGGAAAACATGCCATGGGAGTTTCATGGGTGTTGATGCTTGGCTTCCCCGTATAAGTGAGTGCCATGGAGGGGAGCCAGTGGGGTCAAGCATTTAACCATTCGCTAAAGATAAGCGTAGCTAGACTTGTCTAAGTGGGGATTCAACAAATATTATCTTACAAATCCATAGGGTGTGTACTTGTCTTGGTTTGAAAACATGGTACTTTATTCGAAAACATTTTCCAAACAAACATTCAACATGATTCTCAAAATTTCAAACCCTTTAGGAGGAAAATATTATTTACCAAATTCTTGTGTTGTTTCTTGCCCTTGGGATTACATCCTTAGAGGTTCCTAAACACTTGAATTTACATCTCAATTTTCCCCCTAAAGTTAAACAATAGGTAATCTTTTCCTTAAATTCATCAAAGTTTCTCATAATATACCTTGTGAAATGAGACAAAGTTGAGACATTGAACATTCAGTTTGAAATCTAATCAAGAGTGTGTTTGTGGTAAAAAGAATTCATTAAACAAAAGCTAAAAACAATTGGACCCCACACATGTGTCTTCAATGATTTCACGCAAAGTCAAGATAAATAAACCAAAGGTGAAAGCCCTTAGTTTGATAGCCCGTCAAGAATGCCTTTCTATGTTATACGAAGTCAGACAAAGACTGCTTTTCAAATTTTACAAGAAGGCTTCAAGAAATAATCCTGGTCTATATTCGTTCTATTATTGCCAAAACCCAAATCTTTTTAGAGAGTTTGAACATCTTGTTTAGAGAAAATCTTGTTCTTCAATACCTAGATCTAGGCAAACAAAGTGCCTTTTTAGGTTCACCTTAGGATCAAATCAAATAAAAAAAAAAATTCATCCACCCTTCAAAAACACCAAAACAACACATCATCTCACAATCACCTTTTGGAGAATCTTGAAATCATCCCTAATACTAGGCTTTTTTGGCAAAACCAAAACCATCAAAATCATTGAGACTAAATCCTTGAAAACATTTATCAAAATCAACTTTCGCTAGGTATGTGTAGATGCATCCTTTTGCATATTCTTAGTCAAGATCATCTTGTTTAGCTTAGTATATGGAGATGAATCCTTCGTCATATGCTTAGTAAAATTATCATCTTGTTTGGATAGGTGTGGGTAGATGCATCCTTCTCCTCGCACATATTCAAATTATCATCATTTGAACAAATCCATCCTTAGGTAATCATCCAAACATATTAGGATCAATTTTCTCAAAATTCAAATCCAAATCAAACTCAAGGACAAAATCCCAAAACCAAAAACAAATCAAAATCAAAATCTGCAAGTCCTAAAAGCCTAGTGTCTCATTCAAGATTTATCAAAAGCCAAAAACATTTGTATCATCCATCTCTAACATCATCATCATATCATCTTTTGATCCTTAGGATATTCTAAAAATTTCCACTTTTGGGACATAAAATAAAGATCAATTCAAAGAACCAAGAGATCCATCTCCCATTCCTAAAAATTGATCCTTGTTTTATGGTTCAAGCTAGATCTCAATACAAGAAGAGCATGGAAACCAACAAAGAAACACCCACTTCAAGCAATTTGAGTCAAACTACTCTGGAAATGAATCTTATTGGGTCTAGAATGCTCACGGTTAACCTTCCCACAACATCACAAAATCTACCAGAAGAAGACCAAGGAGAGGACCTCACTTTTGGAATGTCTTGTGAAGAAATGATGGAAATGCTCCAAAATCTAGACAACCATAGAATCATCAACATCATGATGAGACTTAACCCTTCATTGTATATGCTTGAACTAGCAAAACAAGGGGCCAAGTTTCCTTATGATTTTGACGTGAGCACTATAGTAGAGATCTTTTCCATGAATCTCATCCACCATCCCCATTTCATCTACACCCCCATCTCAAAACATCATGCAAAACATCCCACAACTCACAACATCATTTGCTCCAACGTTAACAAGGGAAACGCATTTCTCAATGCTCTCCAATCACATCCCCTTGTTAGTAACCAAAACTTGGACGCAAACACCACATTGGAACAAAACATCTCCCAAAATCCATTGCACAAAAATGTTCCTCTCACATTACATTACGACCCATCATCAACATCTTTTCATGGAGCACCACAAACACCTCTTCTCACAAATTCACAAGAAGAGGGAGATATGTTTGGAACAGGGGGCATATTCGACACCATGCAACAACTAACACCCCTTACATTTCCACCTATCCCACCACTACCATTATCATCCATACCACTCCTTGGTTTAGGGCTTCCCCCTCTACCAAACATCAATCAAAACAATATCCCAACCATCAATCAAAGCATTACACCAAATGCCCAAAATTTGTTGTTAATATCACAACAACAAATGACAAATACACAAACACTGGAAACATCATCAAACACCCCCACATCATCACAAAGCATGGTCTCTCAAGAGCCAATCACATCAACAATGCCACTCACCACTCAAACAACCACATCAACAACACCCTCTTTCATCACCACCACAAACTCTATTCCAAATTCACCACCACCCCCACCACCACCAACATTCACCACATCAAACCAATATGATGCAACATTGCAAGTTGCCTTCCAAAGAGGATACCAACAAGTCCAAAAATAGAAAGTCATACACATAGCTACTCAGCAAGCTGCTAAAGCTGCACAAATCGCCCAAGCTACACAAGCTGCTTTGCAAGCACAACTCTTATTACAACAACAAGCAGCACAAGCGCAAGAACAAGCACTTCTTGCACAAGCAGCACAATTACAAGCGTACCAACAAACACTAAAGCAATATCAAGAACAACAAGAAGCCACAGAACTGGCAGCCCAACAACAAGCGTTGTGGGAACAACAAGAAGCATTGTTGGAACAACAACAAGTGCAAAAACAAGCACAAATCCTAGTGCAACAACAACAAGATGAACAACAAGTGTTGTTCATACAAAAGTAAGTAGAAGCGCACTTTGCCTGCCAGAACATATCAATACCATCAAACAACAGACCAACCAACCCATCCATCCAACTAATGACTCAAACACCCCAAAACACTTTCATCCCACCCCCTGATACATAGAATCATGTAACAACGCAGCTCAGGTTGCTCTCACAACAAGTGCTCGACCTTCAATCAAGGCGAACAACCAAAACACCAAGCAACTTGTGTCCCTATCCGTTTGATAGGAGATTAAAAATGAAACCATTCCCTAAGGGATTCAAAATCCCTAAATTTGAAAAATACTGAGGGATGGGAAACCCTGAAGATCATATCAGGGAATTCTAGGTTCATTGTATGGAGGTCGCATATGATGACACGTATCTGATGCAACTATTCCCTAGGAACTTGGCAGATATCACTATAGAATGGTTCTCTCACTTACCTTTAGGCATTAGAACATTCTAGGAAATCAGGGATGCATTCATTAAAAACTATGCATGTAACATTACAATGGATGTCAGTCTTGAAGAACTATACACTCTAAAACGAGGAAAGAATGAATCTTTTGCTTCATTCCTTCAACGATGGAAATCCAAGGCCAATCAGAGCAAGTGGACCATGCCAGAAGAACAAGTCTACACAATCATAGCCAACCTTGAAAATCTCTTGTCATTTCATCTCAAGGTTTAGGGAATCACCACATATGATCAATTGATCCCAAAAGCACTTAGCATCGAAAGAGCCCTTGTGACTTAACTTGTGGAATCAACATCATATCATGAACCACAAAATAACTACCCATCATCTAATTATAATGATAAACCTCGCACATGGGAAAGGAACAAGAACGTCACTAATGATAGTTTCGTAGATTCCAAGGTGGTCATTAGTGGTCCACACCAAAACACACCCACACCGCAAATCCAAAATCAACGCCAAAACACCCATCACACAACATATCAACCCAATAACAATCCTACTATCAATAACCTCAATGATCAAAGAGGACCACCCCAACGCAAGAGTTATCCAAAATGAAAATACACTACCTTGGGGGAACCACTTGAAGACATCATGAAAAAGCTCATCGATGAAAAACTCATCCAAGCACCTACATTTGAAAATTACCAAGAACCTGACATCAAACCCCCGTGGTACAACAAAAATCAACTCTGTGAATTTCATAAGATCAAAGGTCACACCACAAACAATTGTATGAGACTTAAAAATATCATTCAAGATCTCATTGACAAAAGGATCATCAATGTGGAACCACCTACAGGCAATCAGGACCTTAAAATCTACACGAATCTGATGCCAAATCATGGCAACAAGGGAAATAACAAAAACAAAGATAAAGGAAAAGGTAGTGTAAATCATGTATATGAAACAATTGTCACCTCCCTAAATGAAGATTGCATGGTCATCACCATCAAGGGCGCCCATGCCGAAGATTGTGGAGTCACGACAAGAAGCGGGAAAGTCACCATTGTAGGCTCACCCCAACCAACCAAAGCCCCTTCCTCTAGATCCGCTCCTAATGGTTACAGTGTAGTAGATCAACTCAAGAGAACACTAGAAAACATCTCCATTATGGAGTTGTTAAGAATCTCATCCACACATAAGAAGATCCTTGAGCAAGCATTAGCCTCATCCATCGTCCCCACAGATCTTGATGCGGAACAATTCCAAGCTATGGTCGGAAACATCTTAACACCTAATCTCCTTATGTTTTATGACCAAGATTTTCCCACCCAACCATCTCACAATCGTGCACTTCACTTGGAGGTCATTGTGAACAAGAGAAAAATCAAAAGGGTTTTGGTGGATGGAGGTGCAGGTTTGAACATCTGTTCTCTCAGCCTTATCAAGCAACTAAAAATAGCAAAAGATTCTATTGACAAAGGTAAAGGAATCACAATAAGAGCATATGATGACCAAGAAAGAGTGTCTCAGGGCACAATCAAACTCCCTATTCAAGTAGGTCCAACGCTCATGGAAACTACTTGTCAGGTCTTGGACCTCGACTTGCCATATAACATCCTCTTGGGCCGCCCATGGATCCATGCAATGAAAGCCATAGCATCAACCTTCCACCAATGTGTGAAATTTACACATAATGGACAAGAGGTTACCATTCATGGGGATCCCAAACCATTTTCATATTGCAAAAATCTTGAGGCTAAGTACTACAAATGCCCCAAGTGCCAAAGAACGATGAGGGCCCATCCACATCATACATTGATCCTGCCACCCTCACATCCACTTCTAAGACAGAGACACCCGCCATTCCTACCATATCTGACATAAAGCTCATTATCCAAGAGGATAGTTGTGGAAGCTAAAAATTTCCCAGCAATGCTTTTATGATAGGAGAGTTACCACAATCTCCTAGATCATGAGGACGCCCACAACAAAATAAAGCTTCAACATCTCAAACCTATCCTAAAAACTATCCTGAATTCACAAGATGGGGAGATCTTGGCCAAGAGGACATTGAGGTAGACCCATCTCACATGCTATACCAAGATGAAAGACCAACAACTAATTTACCAATGGATGAAAGAAGAAAAGGTTTCCAAATGATGCTTGCAATGGGTTACAACAAAAACCAGTGATTGGGACAAAACAACAATGGGCTTATGATACCTATCATAGCAGAAACGCGACCCATAACAAATCTTGTCCTTGGATGTAGCCCTCTGAGAGTAACCATACGTGGCCGAAGTCCTCCGGTTAGAGCTGCCAATGCCTCTCCTCAGCCAGTGCTAGTATGCGTACACTCACCAATAGTCACAGGTAGCAACAGACATAACTTCATAACTGAGCCCTATATTAGTAGTGATGACAAAGATATCATATCCAATCTCCCTAGGTTATTCGAAGATACCACTCTGTGTATGATTAGTACCCTCTCCTTCGAATCCGATCATCAAAACCATGAAATCCACTTAGTGTACCCCCAACTGATCGACTATTACCAACGAGGACCACTAGTTCTCGATACATTCAAAAATGATGAGGCACTCTCAAAATTCATGGGATTGAGGGATAATATTCCAAATGGTGATAATAAGGCAGGCTTTATAATGGAATTAGACACACAAGCTTATTACGGGGAAACGATTGAATCCTTCAGTCATAAAAGTGAGAAATTAAGAATCATATCCAAGTCCTTGAGTGAAAACCACACTATGGCACTCTCTGACAAGAAAATAGTAAAAAGAAAGGACATATCCAACGGTGAAAACCTCTTTGAGGCACCCAAGGATGAAGGATTCAATCTTCCCTTAAGAGCTATTCATCAAGAGAAATCAACAGTCTTGGCCGAAAAGTGCAATCTGGTCAACATAGGAATAGAGGAGGCCCCGCATATCACATTCTATGTGGAATCACTATTAACAAAAGAAAAAGAACTCCTAGCAGCATTCCTAAAGGAAAGACAAGTAAAATTTGCATGGAGTTATGCTGACATGCCAGGGCTTGATCCAAAGACTGTGGTTCATCACCTAGCAGTGTACCCAGATGCAAAACCTGTCAGACAAAAACTCCAAAAAATGCATCCTCAAATTGCCTTGTTGGTCAAAATGGAACTCAAAAAGTTGCTAGATTCAGGATTTATCTGACCAATTGATTACCCAGAATGGGTGTCCAATTTGGTACCTATTTCAAAACCTGACAGAGCCATCAGAATCTGTACATATTTTAGAGATTTGAACAAAGCATGTCCCAAGGATGACTTTCCACTTCCCAATATCGATATGATAGTGGACATGACAACAGGGCATGAGATGCTATCACTAATGGATGGATTTTTAGGATACAACCAGATTATGATAGCAAAAGAAGACCAACATAAGACAACTTTTACTTGTCTGTGGGGGACCTACTACTGGAACATAATGCCATTCAGCCTAAAAAAAACAGGAGCAACATATCAAAGGGCCATGACATTGATCTTCCATGACATGATTCACAAAACAGTCAAAGACTATGTTGATGACATCCTAGCTAAGTCAAGAAAGAAAAAAGATCATATAGCAACCCTAAGTGCTATCTTTGATAGATTAGAGGAATACAAGGTCAGAAGAAATCCCAAGAAGTGTTTATTTGGCATACAATCAGGAAAATTACTAGGATACATAGTCTCCATGAGGGGTATCGAGGTGGATCCTGCAAAAGTAAAAGAAATCCTCGAGATGGAAGCACCAAGGAATTTAAAACAACTAAGAGGTCTCCAAGGAAGGCTCAAATCCATTAGAAGGTTCATAGCACAACTGGTAGATAAGCAGAACCCATACTCTCACCTACTCCACAAGGGAGTAGCATACAAGTGGGATACCAAGTGTGAAGAGGCATTCAACAAAATAAAGGAATATCTACTGACACCGCCAGTCTTAATTCCGCCCATTCCAAAGAAGCCATTGATCCTATATGTGTCAGCAACAACAACAGCCCTTAGGGCTCTATTAGCTTAGCATGATGAAAATGGAACCGAGAGGGCTATCTACTATATCAGCAGAACAATGGTTGGCCATGAGCTAAACTACTCATTCATTGAAAAAGCATGCCTCACAGTAGTGTTTGCATCCCAAAAATTTAGACATTACATGTTGGCACATAAGATAAAGCTCATTGCAAAAATCGATCCCCTTAAGTATCTCTTATCCAAGGAAATGCTCACAGGCAGAATGGA
The DNA here is from genome assembly GCA_007258455.2 of Sequoia sempervirens. Taxonomy (NCBI): domain Eukaryota; kingdom Viridiplantae; phylum Streptophyta; class Pinopsida; order Cupressales; family Cupressaceae; genus Sequoia; species Sequoia sempervirens. The sequence goes on from VDFB02162926.1 coordinate 171,784, forward strand.
AAAATGGGTAATGATATTGTTAGAGTATGACATAGAATATGTGGAGAGGAAAGCAATTAAGGGACAAGTCATCGCAGATCAACTAGCAGAAGCACCTATCTATTCCAAGATTCCTCTTGTCTCAGAGTTTCCAGATGAATCCATCTTTAACCTCAATGTAGCTGATCATTGGAAACTGTACTTCGATGGTTCATGTACACAACATGGGTCAGGGGCTGGTGTTTTCTTCATCACTCCATAAGGAGACTGCATACTGAAGTCATATAAATTGGCATTTCCTTGCACTAACAAAATAGCATAATACAAAGCATTGACTATAGGCCTCAGGATAGTCGTACAATGGAACATCATAGCTCTCAAGGTATATGGAGACTCTCAGTTGATCATAAATCAGGTCAATAACGATTATCATACTAAGGATGATAAGCTCACTCCATGCAATAAACTAGTGGAGACTTTAAAGGAATCCTTCATTGATAGAACATTTGAGCAAATTCCAAGAACCAACAATAGAGCAGCAAACACCATGGCTACAATTAGGTCCTTATTAGACATCCCTCACAACATGCCAAAATATGAATTTCTGATTGAGCAGCTTCTCGTTCCAACATTCGAGGTACCGGAATTAAAACATGTGTGTAATCATTAGTCCTGGTGATCCTTGGTATCATGATATCTAAACTTATCTTCGAATAGGAGTCATACCCACTAACCGACCATCGAGCCTAAAATGAACCTTTATTAAAAAGGAATCTAGATTTGTCATCCTAGGAGATACCTTATACCATAGAAGCATAGAAGGTACCTTACTGCACTGTCTAAATGCTGAGGAAGCATTAACCACTCTAACCAAGGTTCATAATGGTATCTATGGCTCACACTCGAGTGGGGTGACCATCACCAAGAAACTGCTAAGGATGGGGTATTATTGGCCCATAATGGAGCGAGAAGCACATGATCATACCAAAAGGTGTCTAAAATGTCAGCAACATGGGGCCTCATCCATGCTCTAGCTCAAGAGCTTCATCCTATTGTCACACCATGGCCTTTATCGTAGTGGGGACTCGATCTCATTGGAAAAATCACACCCACCTCATCCAATGGCCACAAATTCATCATAACCACCACTAAGTACTTCACAAAGTGGGTGGAAGCCATACCCATGATGTATATCACTAGAAAATAGATTTCAAAGTTCATCCTGAACTATCTCTTATGCCGCTATGGTGTTCCACAAGCCATTATCTCAGATAATGGGACACCATTAAAAAATAAGGAAGTCCATGAATTATGTGATAAATTCAACATCCAACATCACTTTTCCACCCTGTACTATCCCCAAGGCAATGGCCAAGCAGAAGCTACAAACAAAACCATTTTGAAAATCCTAAAGAAAATAGTTAATGATGCAGGTCGTGATTGGTATTTGCAGATTAATCCTGCCCTCTGGGCCTATTGAACCAGCATCCACACACCTACTGGCACCACCCCATTCTCCCTAGTCTACAGATCAGAAGTGGTACTCCCAATCGAGATCGAGCTCCCATCCCTCAGGATATCATTGCAAAACCTCATCATGGATGAAGAATGTTGAGTGTCAAAATTGAATGAGCTAGAGCTACTGGATGAGAGACGGATAGATGCTTTAAATCATTTGCAAGTCTATTAGAATAGACTCAAATGGAGCTACAATAAGAAAATCAGAAGCAGAACTTTCCAAGTCAAAGAACTGGTCTTAAAAGAGAATCAGAAGAATGTCCCAAACCCAAGCAGCAAAGGCAAGTTCAAACCTAATTGGTTAGGACCTTTTGTCATCATGACAAGTTACAAATCAGGGGCATATAAGTTATCAATACCCGAAGGGGAACTTCTGTAGGAGCCCATGAATATCTCCCATCTCAAAAAGTTTTATGCCTAAATCTTTCAAGGTATAGAACCAAAAAATCCAAAAAATCAGAAAATGTCCTGAAAAAATGGTTACTTTGGCGAAAACCTGGCAAACAGGCGTCTTGGTGACAACCAAAAAATCAAAAAAGAAAAAAATCCAAAAAATTAGAAAAAGGATCAAAAATAGTAAAGAGAAAAATCGTCCTCTAGTGAAAACCACTTTGGTGGCACTTTGGGCAAGTACCTTGGTGAAAACCTGGCAAACAGTTGTGTAAATAAGCACTTTCCATCCACCAGGACCTTTATGGCTTGATTTGCATCATCCATCCATCTCTTCCATCATCCATCACATTCCAATCTACATCCATCACACATCCACTCACATCTACACCATAGCTTGGTCCTGTGTTTGTATCATGATCCTTCCTAGTACTATGGCCCATCCTCAAGGTCGTTTGTCCTGCCTTTATCAGAGTAGTCTATTGCATCACAGCTAGGGCGTTCTCATCGATCGGATTCATGTATGATCTTAAAAGTTCAAAAATCAGAAAATCCAAAAACACCGAGAAAATTAGAAAATCCAAAAACACCAAAAAATCAGAAAATCCAAAAACACCATAAAATCAAAAAATCCAAAAACATCAAAACATCAAAAAATCCAAAAACATCAAAACATCAGAAAATCCAAAAACATCAAAACATCAGAAAATCAAATCCAAAAACATTAGAAAATCAAAAAATCCAAAAACATCAGAAATTCAAAATCCAAAAACATTCAAAACATATCAAAATCAAAACAAGTCAAAAGTCATTCAAAAAGCCAAAAACAAGGTCGTCTTGTCGAACTACGTCATCTCTAAGCTTGAACATAGGAAAGGTTGATCTTTGATCATCCCTCGAGACATTTAGGTCAGTCCTTTAAGAGTCTGTCATAATAAACTGACATCTTATCATGTATATCTTCATTTGTAAATCGGTCAAGTCGTTAGTCGAACTACGTGGTCTCTGCATGTATAACATAGGCAAGGCTAATCTATTGATCAGTCCTCGAGGCCCTAGGATAGGTCTTTAGGTTAGTCTCTTGGTCAAAATCTCAAAAAATCTCAAAAACATTGAAAAATCAAAAAATTAAAACATTTGAAAACATTTGAAAAATACCAAAAACAACCTCAAAAACATTGCAAAACTCCAAAAGCATCCAAATATTTGAAAAAAAAAAATCCATCCACCTCATCTCACTTGCACCCACAATAACACCATCCATAATAAACTACTCATCATCCTCAATCTTTGGTGAAACAGGTAGAAACAAGTCTAGTAGATTAAACGTGAAAACCCGAAAGCGTCAAGTCTCAAATCTAAGTCAGTACGTAAACAAGTGGGTCAAGTCTTTGTGTCGATAGTCCATCATCCAAACAGTCCCATATCAATCATCTGCTAACATCATGTCCTAGGATGTAGCCTTCCTACAATGGGCATTATCTTTTGGCAATAGTTTCGGTCTTTATCCTTAAAAAAAAACACATTCCATTATGGTAAGCAGTATTGAAGAACATCAGCTTGTTTGTGTGCTTTGTCTTTGTCTTTTGACTTATCTCATTGCGCTCACTTCAAGGACCTCTCGATGATATCTGAACGAAGGATTTAGAGAGATAGGAATTGGGCAACGATCATTATCCTTTTTTCTACTATGCTTGTTGGGAATTCTTGTAAAATAACTCGGCGAATACTTGCTTTGTTAGATATGTATGGGGGATGTTTTGGACAGCTTGTTGACTATTGCATTGATTTGTTATACCTTTCTGTGTTTTGGTCCAAGATGTTTGAAACTTCTAAAGTGCATCCTAGTAGAGTTTCTGTATGTCAAGTGTGAACAAGAATACTCCTATCTATTTGTTGAGTCAAAGTCCATCACACTAAGTACAACGCCATTCTGGTCCTTTATACCTTGATGCATTGTGCTTAGGCATGTTATCAAACATAAAGTAAGTGACCCTTTTAAAATCCCAATCCTTGATAAGCACATCATCCATATATCATCATCATTTTTCATCATCATCTCTCAATTTCTTCATTTTCCACACTAACATCACAGCATGAATAGTTAATCATCATCATCTATACATCCATCATGCATACATTAGGCATTCATCTTGCATCCATAAACCATCAATATTCTGCATATCATAATCATAACATATCATCATCATAATATAGATCTGTTAATCTAAGCATCTCATAAATCATCCATTACATAATCACAGCACATCACAACATCCATGTCTCATCCATCATCACATCATATCATCATTTAAGGTGTTTAGGATAATATAGATTTGTTATTCTAAGCATCTTCAAATCATCTCATTTGCATCATCGACCATAAGCATCCATTTTGAACCTCTTTATTGCGAGATCGACCTTCAAATCAAATCTTTTCGCTCGATCTCTTGAGGGGGAAATATACCAAGGTACTTTTTTCCGCTAGGGCATCTGAAAAATTAGATTTTTTTTATTTTGATCGCGGAAAAGTTATTCTTTGAACCAACGCAACAAGTACATTGCTTCAAAGAGAGGCAAAATGTAAACATGCAAAATTAACATTTTGCATTTGATTAGGTTCATTCATTTAGATTTCACATTATGACCATTCATCAATTAATCAGGTGCCCTTTCATCCATTCATTAGGTAATCTCATTTGCTAGGATCATTTATTTAAATTAAATAAAACATTATCATCAACCTTTAACCAAATAAATCAAACATCATCCCTTTAATTAAATAAATCAAACATTTATTTAATTAAATCCAATCCATATTTCATCCTTTTCTGATTTAAATAAATCAAATATTTAAATCATGAAAGTTAAACTAACCTAATCACCATTAATTTTAATTTAACCATGATTAAATGTTAATCTCATCCCACTTGCATTCTCTAGATTATCCCTTTATTGATTTATTTAAATAACCATTTTCACTCAACATGGCAAGTTGATTTGTCCCTCCAACATTGCATTTATTGCACTTTTTCTTGTCCCCCTCTCTAAATTTATTGCCAAATTTGAATTCAAATTCTCCCTCTCATGGGCACACTTCCCAAATCTTGCACATCCATTGGCCTATCATCACTTGACAAGTGGCCTCTCCTCATTGGTGGATCTTTAGTCCCACATTCACCCTCTTGGCCAATCTCTCATCAAAGAAATCTATAAAAGAAGGCATCAATCCTCATTCATCCATCCACAACTTTTATGCAAGGTTACTCTCTTGATTTGAGAACTCATCTTGCTCATCATCTCCATTTGCATTTCATCATTTTGGCTTCTTAGCAAGGGTTGGGAAAGGGTCACTAGCACATGTGACACCAATCCACTATGGAATAGGTAACTTGTGGTTGCTTTCATAATGCTTGTATCTTTCTTTCATCCTTTGTTGCATTTTTTAAGCATTTTGCAAGGTATTTCATAGGAGTGTTCTTGAAGGATTTGTAGGTACTAACCCTTGTTTGAAGTTAGTGTTTGCAGATTTCAAAAGCACACTCACACAATTATTTTCATGCATTTTAAGTATATTTTATTGGAATGATGTGATGCCACATAAGTATACAAAAATGTAAAAAAATGAGTTCAACTTATTTTAAATCCAAACTCATCAAATATTTAATATAGTATTTTGTATGAAGTTGTACAAAGTTTTTACTTAATATCCTAAGTAATGTGAAAATTGTAATAAGTGTTAAATTATTCAACAAATGAGAATGTAATTTACGTGTACACTTTACAAAAATATATATAAAAAAGTATAGTGTACATTTGATCAATATATGTACATTAATAATTGGTTAAGTATTTGCATTACAATAGTATCTATTTCCTAATTTTATTTTATTTTATCTATTTTAATTATGTTTAGAAGTATTATTTAGAAATATTAAAAGATTGTAATTACATGGAATGAAGAAAAGATATAATATAATTACACTAAGAAATATTCTATAATGGCATCATGTCATAGTAACAAACATTAAAAAAATATTAAAAAAAATTACACAACCAATACTCTATGATGAACTCCTGTGACTCCTGTTCCTCCTACCCTTTCATGATTTTGAATGCCAGTTTTTCCTACCCCTCTGGCTCCCCTGCCTTTCGTTCCCCCGTGCTTTTTCAACCGCCTATCTTGCTAGGGTGTGAACTGGTGATAGACTTGTTTGATCCAATGTTGGCTGTGTAGTCTATGGTGGAGGCTCCAACCCCTCGGTCCCCTGCTATGGGGGAGGTTGAGGGCTCTCCTACCTTAAAGGGTTCTATTCTGATTGCTGGCTCTCCATCTTTTGTTGATGATGTGCGGTCCATGAAGGTGGGGGTGGGCTATGTGCGCCCTTTGATGTGTGTCGATTGCATTGATTTTCTCTCTAAAATGAGGTTAATCTGCAGGTTCTATCGTTTGTGGCCTTCTCTCTAAGGTTTGTACCTTTGTATCTCAAAGCATTGGACACCCTTGGTGGAGGGTAAGATTTCTTACCCTTTTGTCAGAGGTTTTTTTTGTTGTTTGTGTTAATTCTTTTGAGGATAGACAAGTTGTCTTAGATTATGATTTGTGGGTATGGGGCTCTCATCCCTTGTTGATAAGGCCCTAGGTTCATTCCTTCTACCCCTTGAAGGAATCTATTAATGTTATGCCTATTTGGGTGAGATTGTTTTATCTCCCCTTACATTCTAGTGTTCCTCTACTTTTGAAGGCATTGGTAATGCTCTCGGTAGGTTCTTAAAAGTGGGAATTTCCTCCAAGAACTTTATTCACACCTCCTACACTTGGATTCTGGTGGAGGTTGACTTGACTTAGGCATCACTTGATGAGGTTGTGCTTCAAGTTAATGACTGGTCTTGGTCTTAGCGTGTGGATTATGAAGGAATCCCAACTTGTGGATTATGAAGGAATCATGTTTTGTTGTAGACGTTGTTTTACTACTAGACACTTGGCTCATGACTATCCTCTTGGCTCTCATCCTACTTCTTCCTCCACTTGGTGGAAGAATTCTCTCGAGGACTATCTAACCATGCACCTTGATGATGTCTCTTCTACTGATAGTGAGGATTCTAGGCCTCCTGCTTAGACGAATATTCCTATTGTTGATAGTGCTACCTCTCTTATGACTTTTGCTACTTAGATTTTAGACAAGGTTGTTTCTATTGTGTTTCTTGTTGTTGAAGGTGTTGTCTCTCTTGTGTCTTTAGCTACTCTGATTTTGGGCATGGCTTTCTTTACTTTGATTCCTATTGCTTTGGTTTTGGTAATGGTTTTTTCACTTGAGGTTCTTGTTGCTTCATTTGTTAGTCACTCTAGAGGGGATTCTCCCCCTTCCTATCTAAATGATTCAAATCTATTCATGGATTCTTCTTGGATAGTTGAATAATGTAGAAAGAAATGTACTCCTAAGATGAACTTTGTTTTGATTGGCAAGCCCTTGGGGGCAAACTTGCAAGGTTCAATCTTTGGTTCTTGAGTTATCTCTCTTTGATTTTTTGTTATTGTGTGGTTATTTTCTATAATGGAATCAAGGCCTTTCCCTTAATTTTTAATAAAAAACAAAAACAAAAAAAAACATAATTAAAATATATTTTTTAAATAAAAAGTCACTCTAAAATACATATAAATTAAATTACTCCTAAATAATAATAAATGCAAAATAAAACTTCAATAAATAATAACATAAATGCATCATCTAAAAAATAAGAGATATCAAAATTATTTGTATAAGATATAATTAACTAGTTAACTTATGGTCCATTCGTTCCATTCTAGCTTGCTTTAGTGACATATTTTATTTTATTTTAAGTCAATAGTGTCTTTTTACTAGCTTCCATCTATAATTATTGGGCTTTGACCAAAAAATAAATAAAGTATCATGTCATTTAATAACCATAATATTTATTACATAAAATTTATTTTATAATATGAATTATATTATTTATTATATATAAATATATTTTTAACACATTTTAATTTTAAAGAACTCTTTTGTTTTATTTTAGTAATTTGTTTTAATTTTATTTCTTGAATAGATGTTAAAATAAATAGTTTATATTCATTTAATACTTAATTACTCCTCATTCAATGAGTTAATTAGGATAATCTAACTTCTTCTCTAAACATTAAAGGAGGAGGCTGGATTGCACCACTTGATGGTTAGAATAATATCAACATAAATGGATCTTCAAAGGAAAAACTCAATGCTTCTAGGGTAGGATGCATCTTAATAAATCACGATGGTTCCATAGTTGGAGTTTCTTTGTCAAGACAAGTTGTTAAAATAAACAAAATAGATTCCTAGATGCTCCTAGGACTTCTAATGTGTGAGAGTTTTGACATAAAGAAGGTGCAATTGGAGGGAAATTCCACTATGATTGTTAATTCCATAAGAAGTAAGGGCTCTTAAAATTAAAAAAAAAAAAATTATGTCAATTTTCCTTTTCTTGATCATTTGGAATATTTTCAAATAAATCATATTTATAGAGAGAATAATACTCTCATAGACAAGCTAGAAAAAATTTCTATTAATATAAATGAGAAAAATTGTTGACAAGCTTTTGGATAAGTGGATAGGTGGAAGAATTGGATCAAAATTATTTTAATAATGGAATTTCTCATTGAAGAGAATAAGCCCTTTGAAATGGTAGTGAGAAAGGTGGCCACACATGTGAATTCAAGTCTAAAGGTCCTTCATATATAGCTCTAGTACTTGAAATAGAAACATATGAGAAACATGTGACAAGAGATTGTGAGACAATTTTATTGCTATTGTTCCTCATTTACAAATATTCCACATTCATTTCTATAAGTATATGGATACCTTAGTGAGGCTAACAAGAAATTTTCTTTTCTAGATGGATACCATAGTGAGGGCTAATAAGAAATATTATTTTCTAGAGAAAATATTTTATTTTATTTTTTGTCTAAGGAATGTTTCAAGGCTAATGCTGAAATTATGATTCATGTGGTGTAGGTGATATTTCAAAAGATCTCTTCCTTTCAATTAAATGTGGATACAAAATCAACATATGCTCTTGGAAGCTAGGGAATCAAAATAGCTGGTAATCAAGGTTGTTGTCATGTCTTTATTAGACCTAGATGGCATCATGATCTTAGGTTCATTGTTGATGATGCAATTAAAGGTGTTAGGTTTCATTTAGATGAAGATTTTTTTATTATTTTTCAATCTTGTCATTTTTCCTATCTAGATTTCCCTTATTATATCATTAATTAGGACATATGATAAATTTTGGAGCATTAATTTGAATGGGGAAATAAGTTTCTTAGATTTTCCACTAATATTGTGCCCTCTTTGGTTAACAACTCATCATTTTTTGTTGATGATGTGCCTTAAAAAAAAATAAGGAAGATGTCATCCACTAGTTTTAAAAATGGTATGAAACACTTTTAAATTACATATATAATTTATTGATGTATTCATCTAGTTTTGACTTGAATTGTAGTAGGATAACTATCATTTCTTGTTTTATGTCTAAATAGGTATTTTGTTTTTGTAGACATATGAAATTAGCATCATTCACATTCATCCATTCATCAGGTAAATCAAGTTCATTAAATTCAATCTTCTAAGGTCATCCAGTTAAATTAAATAAATCAACTTTGTTTAATTTAACCCTAACATCATCCTTTTAATTAAATAATCCAAACTTTATTTAATTAAATCTCAAATTCATATTCCTCCTTTTTTATTTAAATAAATCCCTAAATCTAAGTCAAATAGGTCAAATCACCTAACATCATATTAATTAATAAAATCCATGATTAATACTAATCCTAATCACCCATCACATCCTCTAGCTTTTCCCACTTGCAAAAATAAATCAATTTATTGATTTATTAATTCATCATTTTCCATCAACATGGCATCTTTGAGGAATATTCTCTAAGTTTGAAATCTCCCCCCAAATTGACATGTACATCCAACAAAGAATTTAAGAGGTCTTAAATGTCTCTTACTTGTCTCTTGCAAAGGTCAAACTTAGCATTTAACTCTCAAATTCAAATTTCAAATCTCCCCTCTTTGGCACATTGACCAAAATGTGCTCATTCCTCAACCTATCACAAGTTGACAAGTGGATCCTTCCTATTGGTGGATCTTTAGTCCCAAATCCTCCATGTTTGTCATTATTTTATCCTTCTTGGCTATAAATAGAGAGCTTCATTATTGTATCAATCCTCCACAACTCATCATCTTGATCATTAATATATTTAGAGCTTATCAAGGGTTGGGAAAGGGCTTCTTTCTACAGAAGCACCAGTCCACTATGACATAGAGTTTGCATCATGTTTTCATATGTTTTTGCTTGGTTTCATTATTTATTTCTTTCTACAGAAGCACCAGTCCACTATGAGATTATTTCAAAGAGATGTTTGAATATTTTCTTTGTTTTAACAAATAACCATGCTAATGTGTTTGTTAGGTTTTTAGCAATTTGTAGATTTCACCATCTATAGAATGGCACTAGAAAGAGGGCCTTAATCATGAAAGTATTTAAAATTGATGGTCTATTTGGGTCCTTTAGAAAAAAAATTAGTTTATAGCCAAGCATTTAAATCATGAAAGTCTTAAAAATTTGACTATGGCAAGGGATTTTAAAGAAAAAAAAAATTAGTACTTTCTAGTTTTTAAGAGACAGCTAAGACTTGGTAGAAAATCTATTTTTCCATGTGTAATTAGGTGCAAAGAACATTATTTATGATGATGGAGTCCAGGTGCTTCCATGTAATACATGGAGTACATGTTGGATGAAAGGCTACATTTTGGATTATGATTGTCTGTAAAATTTAATGCTTTTACTGCTTTTGGATGTTAGCCAATGTTAATGGTATATTGCTTTCCATGTTATTGTTATTGATTTGTAACTTTTATTTTATGAAATTATCTCTATTGGATTTTGGTAAATGAAATATCCATGTAGCCACTTTTATCAACAAAAGATAAACAATAGCATTCCAGCGCAGTACCATGTAATATGGTAGAGACTTAGCACGTTCATCTTAGAATAGTTGAGTGCTTATGGGAAATATTGTTGTGTCAGATACACATCCATCCTATTCATTAGGAGTTTTTGTAATAGAGAAAAGATCTCGCACATCTCTCGTCTCTATGAGATGAATTACATTTTGTAATATAATAGCGTGGAGTAAATATGAAGTAAATGAATATTAATGAGCTTTGTTAGGTTTAACGATATCATAATGTGGTTCTATGCAAAAATTATTTCATTTGATATTTCATTAGATCCCTAATTGTGTAGGATGGAGTTGATTATTGACATTGAAGTTATAGGTATTTGAGAGGTTGTACCTATGCATAGGCTGCACCCTCTGTGGTGTACATTTTCCTATCGTAGATTGTGATCTCTCTCTCACTTGTAACAAACCATTTAGTTTTACTCCCTCATATTTGTAGTCTATAAGACTCACCTCCGGATAGTTCTTTATTTCAGATCATACTAGAGTTTATTTATTGCATAAGTTGCATACAACTTTAGGAATTGCAGGAAGAAGCGTATTTTTATAGTTTTGAGGATTAGGAAGTATCCATTCTCATGGGTTCAGAATGAAGGCCCTACAATCATTGTACCTATAGAAATCGGATTTCACATTAAATGGGAATTTCCTAGAGGTGTCATATCAAACAATAATGTGCCAATTATGTAGATTGTTGCTCAAGCGACTAGCATAAAATTAAAGTATTGTCCTAAATGCTTATATCTTGTATAGATTTGTTTTTTTTTTTATTATTCCCATCGAAAATGGCTCTTTTAATCTTTTGTCTCCTACTTTCAAGTGATGTTTTACCCTTTGATGCGAAGGTTCAGTGACTATGCATTCTTGCTATAGTTCTCTAGTTTATTCTTTAAATCATGTTCTTAAATGCTAATGCACTCGAAGTTGTGGGTGTATATGTCTTTATTCCTTTATTTCCCTAAATTCATATTGTCTTTCTATTTTAATCATTGCATAAACATGAGTGAGAAAGTCAACGAGAGAAATGGGATGATAGCAGATAGGATTACAAATATTGTTGATATTGCTCCATTTCCATTCTTCGAGAAGGATGACATTAAACATGAAAGTCTTCATAGCTTCCAACAACTAAGAATCTTGGTTTGAAAAAGTAGATAGTTTTGGTTCTCACACCTACAAGGGACTTTGAACGGCATTGTGGATGCTATAGTGACTATCCTACCATGCCAGTGGCAATAACTCAATCAAATATGAACTTAATTCTTTCAGTCATTTCATCCGCCCAAGACACAGTACGTTGTAGAAATCCTCATTCATTATTTCTTTGACTCTTCACTATAGAGCCTGTGACCAAGCACTACAGTGGAAAGATGTCGAAAATCTTATTGTGATGATTTTATCCAAGCCTCAAACTCGCAATCTGTGCCTATGACTCCATTGATATCCCTATCTCCCATTCATTTCAAATCAAGGTTGATGATAGTGGGTTGTTGAAAGTAAATGCATTGCATTCTTTTGCACAAAGCCTAGATTACCTCAAGTAGGCCGAATATTGATTCTTAAAAGCTTTACTTCTTGTGCTACACATTCTACATTTATACCATGTTATTATATTTAACACTGATATTACATTTGGCAATGGTGCTATTACGTGTAGTGGTGATCCTTACATCATAAGGTCTGTGTTTGATAGTAGTGTCAGCTTGTTTAATAAATGTATTAATGCGTTTAATAGTTTAGATGGTGTTTTGATGATAGAACATGGCCTAGGAAAATTCCATAGACTGCGCTGGACAGATTGAGGGTTGCATTAAAAAAATTTAATGTAGGGATCTAATTCATAAATATTCATCATTCCATGGAGTGAAGAGGACTATGCAAGAGTCTTGACAATTGAGTTATTGAAAATAGCTTAGAAACGTTTATTATTTTTTGTTGCTCGCTATGCAAAATCAATGGTGGTCTTGTGATAAAATAATATTATCAGTCTAATTTAGTGCAAAGATTTTGATCTAACATCATAGGATTTGAATTTCTAGTGAAAGGTGTAGTTTTTTTATTTAATCTGATTAGTGTCTCAATATAAAACTTGTGGTTCAATTTTTCATGCTTAAATATGAATTGATGTATAAAACATGCTATCATGCTTATTTATCTTGATAATATGGGGTTCCTTTAAATTATTTGATGTATAACCATTATGTTTTTATAGGTACTTCTCACTGAGGTGGATAAATCATAAGAAAAATTGAGTTGGAAAATTGGGCATTAAAAAACTTGAAATCTACAAAGCATTTTTTAATGCTTAAGGCTTTCGTTATACACTTTAGTTTTTTGTTTTAAATCAACCCACATCTCTTTTGGGGCTCTTAAAAAGAACATTTCAATCTTTGCTACAAAGGGGTTAAAAATGAACTTTAGGCAAACTGAGTAGATTTCGTTTGAGGTTAACATTTGAACAAGACAACTTTCATATCTCATTTTGGTGCTTTAAAAAGAATCAAATTCATTGCTTTGTGGAATTAAAACGAACATGTGTCTTTTATGATTTGTAATATTTTTTGCAAAATAATCTCATCTAAAAAGGCGTATGCATTTCTCGTGCTTCACGGCGATCTTGAGAATCAAAAGTCTTTTTAATGACATTAAGTTGCATAAAATATTGTCTCCACACTTCATTTTGGGAACTAAAATTGAACAAATCTTGCGAGTGTGAGTTAGGTATATCATGTGTGTTCTCCTTTTGTTTCTAAATGAAGGTTGATCAAACTATGGATTCACTTGCTCGCTGTTGTTTACCTTTAGAGGGGCCTACCTAAGAGACACATCTGAAAGGAGTACTTAAAGGTGACTCCAACCAGTTTTTCATTTGGGACGGTATATAAATGGATAAGACTAAATTTTCAAGTCCTCATCGTATGTAGGCCTTAGTCGTACAGTGTCTTTCAGGATGGGGTACTACTGTAAAAATTATAAGTTCCCCTAGTAGGATTGATTAAAGCCTTTCGTGGCTTGCTGGACACTCGCAAGGTGCCATGTCCCTGATGTCCTATCATTAAGAACCTTGTTTGTAGTATTCAACCAGTCCATCCAACGAGTTTATCAAAGTGGTGCATTGGAACTTAGATTCCAAGAAGTTACTTGCCATGTCCGATCTCGGTATAGAGGTTAAGACTTCATTCTTAACATACCTTTATATTTTTTCCTTGGTTGCATGTAAAATCATCTATTCTACTACAAAGGGAATGAGGCAAGCCACCAAGAAAAATGTACCAATTGAGCTAGGATGTTATATTGCTTGTGAGTCAGTTTGAAAACACAGTGCTTGGATCTAAAACATCGAAACTAACATCCAACAAATCATCAGAATTTCAAACCCTTTGGGAGGAACAAATACCTTTGAAAAATTCCACTTGTTACTGCTTGTCCCTAGGGGTTCTTATCCCTAGAAGGCTTCTAAACATTGAGACCTACATCTCAATTTTTTCATTCCAAAGTCAACAATAGGAAACTATGCTCTTGAAACCTTGATTTTCACATAATGGACCTTGTGGAATGTAAAGGAATTAGGACATTGGACATCTAGTTTCAAAAGCTAATCAAGAAGTGTTTGTGGTAAAAAGAATCCATTAGGAAAAGATTGAATCAATTGGACCCAACATATGTGCTTGGCATCTTTTGGTCATATGGTTTTCATGCAAACATTGGTATTTTGATTTTTAATTACTCTTAGAGAAAGGCATGTTCTTCAATATCTTGGTCTAGTAAACAAGTCCTTCTTAGGTTCATTTAGGACCAAATTAAACACTTCATCCATCCCAAACATCTATAAAACCCATCCCACCAAACAACTTTATAACTTCAGAAACATCATTATCTAGACTTGGGTACATCTTAAACCAAATCAAAATCATTTGTTTACTTAGATGTGTGGGAATGCATCCTTTCTCATACATTTAATTAAATTAGCAATCCTTTGAACAAATTCATCCTAAGATCACATCTAACATCTTAGGGTTTACAAGTTCATTATCCAAATCAAACCAATCAAAATCAAACCCTAAAGTCTAGCATTGATTCAAAGTTCCTAAATGTTCAACATCCATATCATTCACCCCTTTCATCATTCATCTCATCATTGGTCCTAAACACCTTAGAGGTCAACAAGGTCAAAAAAAAAGAGGAACATGGAATATAAACTTGATCCATCCATCATGAGTAGTCTAAACCAACCAAACTATCAAAGCCTTACAATTCCAATTGATTGTCAACACTCACATTTATACAATCCATACATGGGATCATTATCTCCTACAAACCTCAATGTTACAACAAATGTGAGTATACCTAGTCAAAAATTTGGAACACCTTTCTCGATGATAGATTTAAATCTAAGCCCAAACCTACAAATCTATCAACCAAACAATCAAGGAATGAGTCTTCAAATGAACAACATCATCCCACCAAATCCATATATGCCAAATGTGAATATACCAAGTACAAGTTTTCCAAACATGAACATTTCAAATCCACACTTGGAAAACTTTGGGATAAATATGTTTACAAATGTTGTTCAAAGTCCAAACAAGATGTTAATGACTCCAAGACAAGGTAACACAATGCAAAATCAAAGTTACCTAAATCAAGACAATGTTCAATTTAACCCTATAATGCCAAATATGAACACCATCCCAAATCAAAACATTGTCCAAAATCAAATTTTTGATGATCCCATGCGAACACCACAAGTGTACATCCCAAATCTACTTGAACAAAAGCCAAATCAATGGAGTCAAATTTAAAATCAAGATCAAATTTCACTAGAGAAACTTGCTTCACATGCCAAACTAATTGAATTATTGAGCCAAGAGATATCTTCACTCCAAAATCAATACACTCTTCCATTGGTTAATCCATGTCATCAAAGCATTGAGTTGTGTCCATAACCACATCAAGAACAAAATCTCCAATGTCAAGAAGTTAGATATCAACATCAACATCAACAACAAACCCAATTACCCCATCTCAAAGATCAATCCCCAAATTTCAAAGATCAATCACCACATCTCCAAAATCAATCACCACAAGGTCAAGTACAAATCTCGCAAAGTAACAAACAAAATTACAAACCACTTGGGAGACCAATCGAATCAGTCCTACAATAATTGGTACAAGAAAATCTCATCAAGCTCCCTACCTATGGGAACTATCAAGAACCCCTAGTTAAACCACCAGGGTATAATGAGGAGCACCATTGTGATTATCACAAAACAAAGGGACACACAACATCAAGTTGTATTTGACTAAAAAATCTCATCCAAGACTTCATTGATCAAAAATAATAACTATTGGGGACAACGATGAAGATCCAACCACTACTGATAATGATGAAAATATCTCAACCACAACTATTAAGAACAAGGGTCAAGATAAATACATCATTGAGCACCTTGAAGTTGTGTCTACCTCATCCGAAGATCAAAACAACATACATCAAGAGTCACTTTTCAATCATGACCAAAATCCACAAACAATACCCAACAATGATCAAATTCGGGAAATGTCAACATCACTTGACCCTATGGTTGAAGACATTCACAATATTTTTTCCACAATTGTTGAAAACAATGTTCAAAACCTATCCATCGATGAGCACATTGAAGATTTTTCCACCTCATTTGATGACCAACTCACCATACATCAAGAGCCACTTTTTAGTCATCTATTTCAAGGAGTATTAGAGATATTTGATCCTATTGGCATAATCCATGACCCATCAACCAATGATCATGTTGCAAATGTCTCAACATCACCTAATGAGTTAGATAAAATATCTCAAGAATTTATTCCGAAGCATGATCAACATATTTCACCAAGATCTAGCAATGGTCCTTTCCAATACATATTAACATCCTTCGACCTCATGATTGTCGATATTGAAGGAATCTTCAACTCAACATTTGATCCAAGTCCACTAAAAAATGAAGAGGATATTGATCAAATTCCCATGCCTAATGATGACATCCAAGAACCTTTTATAAGCAATCCTTCCTTTGAAACTGACCCATGTCAAGAACTTGATCCAAAGTGTAATGCCCCATCTTGTAACCTAAAGAATGTTGCATTCACCACGAAAGTGTAATAATTTTTTTTTAAAAGTGTAAGCATACTCTTCACTAATGTAAACATTCCCTAAGACACGCGACAACACACTACATGTAAATCCCATAGATGACAATAATAATTAACATAGCATGTGTTTCATTTACATAAACTTAAGAGTATACATTCAATAATAGTTAAATTACATCAATGAAGGTATAATGTACAAAAATGATTCTTTCTTTACATTGCATTTATAATAACATTTACAATACTCATTTTCAAATGAGGTAGGTCATATAAAAGAGTACAATTACATGTTACAAAAGTTCTCGATTACAATTGAGGAGTGATACAAGAATAATGTTTCCATTGATACAAATAAGAAAGTACATTTTCAAACACAAGCTCTCCATCCAAGAAGTACTTGTCGCCACAAACAAGAACTAGGGATCCAACAATGAAAGGTGCACATTCCACCCAACCATGTGGTACCTGTAGGCCCACCCCCCATGGTAGGAGATGGTAAAAAGGTTCTCTGGACATAACCTACAACCATAGACATAGATGAGCCCAAAGACAAAACTATAAAAGTACAAACTTAACTTAATGGTTACATTGCTTGCAGAACAAAAAGATCAAATACACTAAGATCATAAGGATACTGTTATTATAGGTGGAGTTTCATCACAATATTGCATAGGTTACCCAGGCGTTTCTTCCTAGGTTCTGGCCCCCATCTTGGGTTACCCTGGTAACCTCTTATGAAACCCGACCCCACATGCAATTTTTTGCGGAATCGAATATCTTTCATAATGACTAGATATCAATTTTTCATTCCAAGCCTTCTCGACTCATTCCCAAGTTTGAACTAGCCCTTGAGTCCATGAGTGAGGCTTAATTAATCTAGTTAAAGGTTTTATACTACCTAATGTGTTGATTTAGTTTTTTCTTATTAGCTAATTCTACATGAGTTACCCTAGCACTAATTTGTCTGTCGGCCCTCATAAAGAGCCACTACCCTAATAATAACACAAGGAAACTAATTTCACCAACTAAGGGTAGTCAAGGTGCACATAAATCAACATCAAATACCAAACATATAACAACAAACATCATAACTTGTTCATAGAACCAGGTGTCTAAAAACCAAATAGAACCATGTGCACTACCCTAGTTTACTCAAAATATGAAACCATCATAAAAAAAAATCCCTTTCAAGAAATTACATCTGGAAGACTTATATTCTCAATTAACCCCAATTTTTTCCAACAATCATGATCAGAAGAATACACAACTTAACATGCGATTCATACTATCATTTATCTAACACTAGGATTTGCTAAATCCATTTGCCATCCCAAGATAATAATGATGCTACTTGGACCAAAATACACTATCTTACTACAATTTAATTTTTAAACAAATAATGCATTAGAATCTATTTGTTTACTACAATTCCCAAATAATAATTAAAGAATTATCATCTTTCTCTACTAAACATTTTATTTTTAAAACATTTCATTTCATTCTTCTATTAAAAGATTATACATCTAAAATGTATATATATATATATATAATTTTCAATATTTTAAATTAAATATAAATTTTCCAACAAAAATAATATATATATAATTCTAATTTAATAAAATTCGTATGAAATAAATTTCGTAAAAATAAAATAAAAATTGAAACTCAAAACTTTAAGGTTAACATATATAAAATGAGGGCTTATTTGTTGTTTACATAGTCAACCCATATGGTCGTGACTATATTGGCAGCCTGAGCGCTTCTTGTATGAAAAAACCCGACTGCCTCCACAGTCGTTGCCCTTCATGGGCGGCTATGGGGGTAGCCCTTGTGCTATCCACAATACCCTTAAAAAAATACATCTTATTCTAAATTAAACATTTAAATAAAAACCACATTTTACCTCTTCCGCCTAACAAATTTTAATCCGTTTTCAATTAATTATGTGACCATTTTTGCCTGTATGGCAATTTCTAATTTAAAAATAAAAAAAAAAAAATTCAATGAATATCTATGACTTCAAAGACATATTTAATATAAATATGCATATATATATATATATATATATATATATATATATATTTAAAAACAATAAACCAGAAAGATTACTCAAAAAGAGAAAATTTTAACAAAGAATATTCTACAAGAAGATTTAATTAAACAAAACAGAGGTTTCAATTTCTCAAATTGATAGAGGGTTTCAATTTTTGTAGAGATATTTCATTCACAATCTAAATTCTCAAAATCTTTTCTACAGTAAATATTTAGCAAAGTTCTTCCCAGAGGTTTCTATTTCATCACATTTAAACAAAGAACTTTATTTACAAACCTACTAAGATTTCTTTTGTTTCTTTTGAATATATTCTATTGTTTAACCATAACCTTATGTATTGCTCTCTAATTTTACTATAAAATTTTGCTTCAAAATTTAACACAGAGAGGTAACAAATTTTCTACATAATATTTTCAACAAAATTTCACGAAGAACAAAAGCTTCAATCAAAATATTCTTCTACAGGAAATCTTTTATTTTACAATTTAACAAAACTTCTTCAAAAATTAAATCCTTTTACAGGAAATCTTTTCAAATCATAAAACTAAATAAATAAATAGCAGAGAACCTATATTCCTGTAGCTTGAAGAATTGACAGTTGAAGAAAAGCTTTGCCTCCTCATGCAACTTCCAAAGCCCTTTCCAAATCTCCACTTTCTAAAAGAATACAAATTACTAAACAAATATAAACCCAAGATCTTCTTCCAGAAATTTTAAATCAAAACCCCCAAAGCAAAAATCACAATTTTTTTTTCCAACAAATACTCTGTTCCTTTTCTTTTCCATGAAGTGGCTTCTTGCCTTACCCAATTCTTGCCATATTCTCTCCAAGAAAATCCTCAACAAGAATTTTTGCATTAATTCTACTAACACACATGGCAAATCAAGAAAATATCTTCTAACAAACTCACGGATATTTTCTTCTAACAATTATCAAGAATTTGTTTTATTTTAAAGAATTTTAAATTTCAAAAACTAATTTCATTTTTTTTAAAACATATTTAAAATTCTCATTCACTCAAAAGCACTTAAATAATATTTAATCAATTCTCTCAATAATAGGAAATTTAATCAATTAATTAATTTATTTAATAAAATAACTTTAATCACAGATTAAATTATCTTACCAATAAATTAATTTAATTAATTAAATAAAATAACAAAACCTTTATCTACAATATTTAAAATTAATTTAAATAAGCATTAAATTATAAAGAACATTAATCTAACATTAAATTCACAAAATTAACCTTGCATAATAAATAATCAAGACAAACAGGGGCGAGACAACCAAAAATACCAGACCTAAACTGACGACATTGATGTAGAGTGGCAGGGGAAGACAGTCTCTTAAGAGCTTCTCTCAAATATGCTCAAATAAACTCCTTAATACACCATCAACTAATGAGCAAATTAAGAACTATTTTAACTCCACACACCCAAATACAATCAGGAGGCTTGGAAATGACTCATAATCTCTTAACATGGCTAAACTAAGCCAACAAACAAGACTTCTCACTTTGGAACACTCTTTCATCTATTGCTGGCATATTTTGCATTGTAGCCCTTGTAGCCCTATCTAATGGGACAGTCAACATAAAATCCTTCTAGTGAATAAAACCAGGCCAAACTCACTAGTTTTTGACACTTGATACTATCCTCCACAAACCCTCAAAACCACAAGTTTTGACTCCATCACAAAGGGCAACAAATGACATGTTTTATAATGCTACAAGGAGGCCTAAAAGACACTTTTCAATGCAAGTATGGTTACCTTGGCACACCCCAACACCCCTAAGCCAATGAATGCATTCCTATACCTTCAATAAAGTCATTCCAATTGATCCCAAGCAACACAAAACAGAAAACTCACAAATCTTACCTCAAATCAGATTTTTGCAACAAATTTTGGCTTGTCACATAGAGATGCCAAGCCTAGGGTTGCTCAAAAGTTGCACCAGAAGCCCTTCCATCCTCCAAGACCTTCAATAACATAAATTACATGATCTTCCTCGCCTTCCCACCAAAAATCAGGCCATGAGCAAGTGGAGAAGGCGAGTTATAAAGCTTTTTAGACCAAACCTAAATTTTGAGGGTTTTCCATACCACTTTCAGTAAAACGCAAATATCTATTTCAATTATTAATGAAAAACACTCAAACCACCACCAAAAGAAAGGTAGTTCAATTATCTATCGATCCATTATGGTCTTCAGCCTGTACAGTACATAATAATTCTGTACCACGCATTTTAGCAGAAATTTTACACACAGAAAATGAAGGAAAACAAGGTTTCTTTTTATTCAAACTTTCTCCAAACTTTAGAATCAACATGCCTCGACCAAAAGAGGCCTATTTCAACCTTTGAAAACCTCTTTCCAAATCCCTCCAACTAATTTTTGAATTAGTTGGATGTTGGAAACAACTAATTTTTAAAATATTCCAAACTAGACTCCTAATTTCCTAGTTAAGGCAATTTATACTACTCTCAAGAAGCCCACTTACAATAAACATTTAAAAGGTGTTAAAACACCAAAAAAACACATCAAAAACATCAAGGAGACTCCCCTCAAATACCTGGTTGCACCAAGGCATCTTAATTCCTTAAATTTCTTAGATGCACCAAGTTCACATGGTGAGGAAGGAGACCTTGTTCTTACAACTAGACTTGACTACAAACCCAAAACTTGTTACAAGACATGAAAGATGGTTCTTGGAACCTTTTTACATCCCAAACTTCTTGAAAACACATAAAAAAAACAAACAATACCTCCAAGAGGCATGGAGACCCCAAGGTGCTCCCAATTACATTATTATTGGTCTTTTTTTAGACCTTATTAAGCCTAAATAGGCACAAAACATTCTTATTCCATCCTAGAATTCATTGTCATCATGAAATTTGTTGAACCTTCAAGGAATCTTTTCCCTTTCATTCCAAGGTGTAGGTTCCCCTGCACCATACACCCCCCATAGGAAAACTCTTGTCCCAAGAGTAAAATCTGGCTCTTTGTCTCCACATTGCTGCTCCATGCATATCCAGACCTGCTACTTGCCTTTTCCTCACACCTGGATCAAAATTTGATATCCTCCTAGCCCTTATACCTACAAACAAACAAGGGTTAGAAACATAGTGTTCTACCTTCTTCCTTGTTCCATCTCCACACTTGTATCCATGCATTTTTTCTTCCATAATCTGCCCTCTCTTCACTATCATCAAACCTTTGCACCTTTGTTCCACTTGTTCTTTCCTCCCTCTGATTAGAACTTGTTCACTATCATTGCCCTGTATCACTATTTTATCAGACTCACCAGCCCTTATGCTTGCAAAGTTCACATGTTTGTCACCATAGCTCATGCTTATAGGACACACAATGGTCCCCACAATAAGCTCTTCCTATTTTCCAAACACTTCACTCAGTCTTCCATACTTATGCACTTTCCTATCAGCATTCTCTTTGACTATATCAGACTTTGATGTGAATTTATCACTTACTCCTTGTAAAACTAAACTCCTTACTGTCCTCCCATCATTCAGCTTAACAAGATTAGACTTAGGCAAGAGTGCTTTCTCTGCCTTTTGCAAAAACAAACCTTCCATTGCCCTAACACTATTTGTAGATGCCTTCCATACTGTCACAACACCATCAACCTGCTCCAAACCTACAATTACATCAGACTTACTGTTCTCAGGCCTTAAAGGCTCCTTCTTACCCAAAATGACAACTTTACTTTTTCCTTTATCTCTTGCACTACCTTGTAAAGGAGTTAGTTTAAAACTCTCACCATCTTTCCTTATTGTATAGGTGTTTTCCCAACCATCATATAGGGTCTTTCTATCAAATTCTATGGCCTTCCCAAAAGTAGATGACAATAGTCCATTGGCAAAATATCACATAGGACTCTATCCTTATACTCCCCAATCTAGAAATCCACATAGGCTTGTTCATCTACTATTAGACTTTGGCTATCATTGACCCAAGAAACTTTGTAAGGTGCAACATGTGGGATTCTTTCTAAACCCAACTTATCTACCATCTCCCTAGAAACCATATTATCTTGAGAGCCAGAATCAATTACAACTTGACATACCTTCCCTTTGCTTTTGCATGTTGTTCTAAAGAGACTCCTCCTTTGGCTCAGATCTTCTTCTTTTTGTCCCTGCAGCAAGGTCCTTCTTACCATGAGTGCTTCCCCTACTTCTGGATTTGCAAGTCTGCTTGGTGAACTCACACTCTCTTCTTCATCTCCTTGCACATATTGAACTCTTTTATCACCTTTCCTTTCACTCCCACTTGCACTAGTACTAAACCTTTCAGGACACTTGAATGATGGGTGTCCAAACTCATTACACCTATAGCATCTTCCTGAGAACTCACTATAATATTTTCTTGATCTAAAGTTGCTTCTTGCTCCTCTCCATCCTCCTCTTGCTTCAGGAACTTGGTCCTTGTTCTTATTAGCATCTTCATGATCTTCTTTAGGTTGCCTTGATATTGAACTTGTACCTCTGCCCCTAGATGTGTTGCCTCTTCCTCTTGCTTCCTTCTCTTGTCTTCTCTTCAGTTTCTCTTCTACCCTCATAGCCATTTGAAAGCATTGTTCAACTGATTTAGGTGCCAAAATGCTGATCTCATCCTGGATGTTATACCTTAAGCCATTCAAGTACCTAGCAACCATTTCATCTTCATCTTCTTCATGCTTAGTTCTTATGCTCAACTTATAAAATTCTTCAGTATATGATTGCAAATCCAAATCTTTTTGTCTAAGATTTTGCAACTTTTTAAGCAATTGAACATTGTAATCACAAGGGAGAATTTTACCTTTCATCTTAGCCTTCATCCTTTCCCATGAAATGATCTTTCTCTTTCCTTGTCTCTCCCTTTCCTCTTGCACAAAATTCCACCATACCAAGGCATGTACCTTCAATCTTGTTTTGGCCCTCTTCACCTTAAGTCCTTCATCAACATCTTCACTATCAAAGTAGTTTTTCATAGCCCCAATCCAATCTAGGAGCTCTTCACTATCAAGTTTTCCTCCATACATAGGAACATCTATTTTTCCATGTCCCTCCTTCACAGCCTTCAAAAGCTTGATTGTTCTTGCATCATAAGGGTCCATCTCCTCTTCTTCACCAAGAGCTTCTTCTTCCTCTTCAGTTTCACTCACATCCTCTTCCACTCTATGCTTTTCCTTCCAAGTAGCCATCTCTCTTTTTAAGGTTTCTATCTGCCTGTCATGAGTGTCAATTTTCCTTGCAACTACACTTCCTTTGGGTGGCATTTTCACAATCCTATCTCTTCACCAACCTGCAAAACCAATCTGAAAACAACACAAGATCTATTCCCTTGCTTTGATACCACTATGATGTAGAGTGGCAGGGGAAGACAGTCTCTTAAGAGCTTCTCTCAAACATGCTCAAATAAACTCCTTAATACACCATCAACTAATGAGCAAATTAAGCATTATTTTAACTCCACACACCCAAATAAAATTAGGAGGCTTGGAAATGACTCATAATCTCTTAACATGGCTAAACTAAGCCAACAAACAAGACTTCTCACTTTGGAACACTCTTTCATCTATTGCTGCCATATTATGCATTGTAGCCCTTGTAACCCTATCTAATGGGACAGTCAACATAAAATCCTTCTAGTGAATGAAACCAGGACAAACTCAATAGTTTTTGACACTTGATACTATCCTCCACAAACCCTCAAAACCACAAGTTTTGACTCCATCACAAAGGGCAACAAATGACATGTTTTATAATGCTACAAGGAGGCCTAAAAGACACTTTTCAATGCAAGTATGGTTACCTTGGCACAACCCAACACCCCTAAGCCAATGAATGCATTCCTATACCTTCAATAAAGTCATTCCAACTGATCCCAAGCAACACAAAACAGAAAACTCACAAATCTTACCTCAAATCAGATTTTTGCAACAAATTTTAGCTTGTCACATAGAGATGCCAAGCCTAGGGTTGCTCAAAAGTTGCACCAGAAGCCCTTCCATCCTCCAAGACCTTTAATAACATAAATGACATGATCTTCCTCTCCTTCCCACCAAAAATCAGGCCATGAGCAAGTGGAGAAGGCGAGTTATAAAGCTTTTTAGACCAAACCTGAATTTTGAGGGTTTTCCAGACCACTTTCAGTAAAACGAAAATATCTCTTTCAATTCTTAATGAAAAACACTAAAAACACCACCAAAAGAAAGGTAGTTCAATTATCTATCGATCCATTATGGTCTTCAGCCTGTACAGTACATAATAATTCCGTACCACACATTTTAGCAGAAATTTTACACACAAAAAATGAAGGAAAATAGGGTTTCCTTTTATTCAAACTTTCTCCAAACTTCAAAATCAACATGCCTCGACCAAAAGAGGCCTATTTCAACCTTTGAAAACCTCTTTCCAAATCCCTCCAACTGATTTTTTAATTAGTTGGATGTTGGAAACAACTAATTTTTAAAATATTCCAAACTAGACTCCTAATTGCCTAGTTAAGGCAATTTATACTACTCTCAAGAAGCCCACTTAAAATAAAAATTTAAAAGGTGTTAAAACACAAAAAAAACACATCAAAAACATCAAGGAGACTCCCCTCAAATACCTGGTTGCACCAGGGCATCTTAATTCCTTAAATTTCTTAGATGCACCAAGTTCACATGGTGAGGAAGGAGACCTTGTTCTTACAACTAGACTTGACTTCAAACCCAAAAATTGTTACAAGACATGAAAGATGGTTCTTGGAACCTTTTTACATCCAAAACTTCTTGAAAACACATAAAAAAAATAAACAATACCTCCAAGAGGCATGGAGACCCCAAGGTGCTCCCAATTACATTATTATTGGTCTTTTTTAGACCTTATTAAGCCTAAATAAGCACAAAACATTCTTATTCCATCCTAGAATTCATTGTCATCATGAAATTTTTTGAACCTTCAAGGACTCTTTTCCCTTTCATTCCAAGGTGTAGGTTCCCCTACACCAGACACACTATGACTAGGTTTGAGGCTAGACTAGGAAAAACCTCGTTACTACCTCCCAATCAACATTACCATTGAGTCTGGACACGCTCAGACCTGTGAAGCCATGTGGATTCGATGTCATATACCTACAATCCTACAATCAAACATATAACTTACATATATATAATCCATCAAACAAATACACCATGAGGAGAAAATCAAGGAAATCACAAGGCACTCGCAAGCGAGTGATGTAACTCCATTCTCCTCACCAATACAATATCGCATTGAACTAATAAAATAAATATCAATTAATCCACCATAAGCATATATGGTAATAACATCTCAAGTAAACATCTATGCTAACATAAAGCATGTCAGAAATAATCACCATCAAACAGTGTATCATCAAATCATAAAATAAATCCACCATCGCTCTACAGTCAGCGATCAAATACATCAAAACAAGATATTAGGGTATATCAAAGTAAAGCATACTATCAGAAACCATAAGAAAAATGGAGGGGTACTACATCCTCCCCCCTAGGATCAGGCTTACTCCTAAAGGCCTATGAATAGATAGGGATAAAGCTCCCTCATGTGTGTCGCATCCTCCCAAGTAGCAGATGCCTCATGACTAGGATCCCATTGGATCCTCGCCTGGTCAATGTCTTGACCCCTAAGAATGAGCCTTCGGCACTGAAGAATGCCCATGGGATCCAAAACCAGCTACCCGTCCTCTACCTGTAATGCATTCAAATCAAGTACATGAGAAATATCAAGATGATAAGGTCTAAGAACTAACACATGGAAGACATCATGAATACGGGACAAACTGGGTGGTAAGGCAAGTCGATACACCACAAGACCAATCCTCTCTAGAATCTCAAATGGCCCAACAAATCGAGGTGCAAGCTTAGAGCCTTTTCCATAATGGATTGGACTCTTTCGTAGTCGCACTCAAAGGAATACTCTATCACCAACTGAAAACCGTTGGTCCACTCTATGCGCACTAGCATACTTCTTTTGTCTATCCTATGGTGTGATCAGATGTTCTCTAATGTGATCAACCTGTTGCTCCATGTCTCAAAGCATCTCTGGTCCAAGTAATACTCTATCCTCTAGTCGATCCCAACTCAATGGAGTTCGACAAGGATGTCCATATAATGCCTGAAAAGGTGTCATTCCCATGGAACTTTGATATCCATTATTGTAAGAAAATTCCACTAGGTATAGATAATCTTCCCAATGTGATTGTTGGTCCATTACATACATTCTAAGCATATCCTCAAGAATTTGATTAACTCTCTCTGTTTGACCATCGATTTCCAGATGATATGTTGAACTGAAGTTCAACTATGTACCTAGAGCATGTTATAATGAAGTCCATAGGGCTGACATAAATATAGGATCTCTATCTGATATAATCCTACGATGAATTCCATGCAATCTAACAATATCTTCCATGAATATCCTAGATATAGATGAAGCATTATAAGATGATCAAACTAGAGAAAAATTTGCTACCTTAGTCAATCTGTCAATAGTTACCATAATGGCATCATGTTGACATGATGACATAGGTAATCCAACAATGAAATCAATTGATATAATATCCCATTTCCATTCAGGAATGAGATGTGGCTGCAATAATCTGACGAGATGTTGATGCTCAACTTTGACTTTCTGGCACTCAAGACATCTCGATACAAAATCTCACAATATCACATTTCATATTGGGCCAAAAATACAACTATCGAAGATCTATATGCATCTTCTTAACACCATGATGAGCTGAGTAAGGTGCTTGATGTGCCTCAGTCATAATCAACATGTAGAGACCTTCTGAATATGGTACATAGATCTGATCTAAATGTCACAATAAACCATCTGGTTCAAGAGTATACCCTATAAATCAACCCTCTAGAGGTCTACCTAATTCAATCTTCATCTTCACCTCCTGATACAATCTATCTATAGGAAGTGCTACTAAAATTTGGCTCCTCAAATCTACTTCAAGAGTAATAGCATAAATCTCATGTCGTCGGCGACTAAGAGTGTTAGCCACTATGTTCTCTTTTCCTTAAACATATTTCACCTCAAAATCGTATTCACATAAGAACTCCATCCATCGTCTCTATCTAGCATTCAAATTAGGCTGTGTAAAAATATATTATAGACTATAGTGATCACAATGAAGTTCAAAGCGTTGACCCAATAAGAAATGCCTCCATCTAACCAATGAATGAATAACTATGGAAAGTTCCAAATCATGAGTGGGATAATTCAGTTCGTGATCCTTGAGTTTGCAAGACTCATAAGTGATTACACGCCCTTCTTGCATCAATACTGCTCTTAAACCCTCAAAGGACACATCAATGCAAACAACAAAATCCTTAGCAAGATTAGGAACAACTAATATAGGCACATTAGTTATCTTTTTCCTTAAGTGTCTGAAAATCCAACTGACATTGCTTTGTCCAAAAAAAATTCTTCCCTTTCCTCTGAAGAGAAGTAATGGGGTGTCCAATCCTAGAAAACCCCTGTACAAACCGTCTATAATATCAAGCAAGACCCATAAAACTACGAACCTTGGCTATGTTGGTAGGCACAGGCCAATCAACAATAGCTTGGATCTTCAAAGGATCCACAACAATACCCTTACCAAAAATCACATGACCAAGGTATTTCACCTCAGTCTAAAAGAATTCACACTTCTTCAAATTTGCATACAAGTGGTTCTCCCTCAAGCACTTCAATACATGTCTCAGACGCTCTTCATGCTCTTTTATATTTCTTAAATAGATCAAAATATCATCAAGAAACACAAGAACAAAATGATCAAGGTATGTATGAAAAACACCATTCATCAAACTCATGAATACTAATGGTGCATTCGTTAACCCAAACGGTACTACTGTGAATTCGTAGTGCCCATAATGAGTTCAGAATATTGTTTTATGAATTCTGCTTTTGCAATGTGTAACTGATGGTAACCTAATTTCAAATCAATCTTTAAGAACACATTAGCTCCCTTGATTTGATAAAAAAGATCATCGAGTTTGGGTAAAGGATATCGATTCTTTATCGTTACTTTGTTCAATTGACAATAGTCAATGCACAATCTAAGTGATTTTTCCTTCTTCTTTATGAAGATGATAGGTGCTCCCCAAGGAGAAACACTTGAACGAATAAAACCTTTATCTAAAAGTTCCTCCAACTGAATACGAAGCTCTTCTAATTCCTAAGTAGTCATTATGTATGGAGTTCAAGATATAGGCTCAGCTCCAAGAACTAGGTCAACTCTAAAATCAATATCTTGTTTCGGTGGCATACCAGGTATATCATCAGGAAACACATTAGTGAATTCCTTGAGGATAGGGTGAGCATCGAGAGATATCTCTTGACTCCCTCCTACCTCCAAATCATTAATTTTTTTTGCAAACAGTTGACAACCCTGGCGAAAAAATCTCTTCAATTGCATAGCAGAAATCATCCGCAAAGAGATAGGCCTTTGAGAACCTATGATTTCAACTTTTGTACCTAAGTCATTAATACAACTCACTGTCTTCAGTTGACAGTCAATCACAGCATGACGAGATTCTAACCAGTCCATACCTAAAACAATATCATATGAACCTAAAGGTGTAACATAAAGATCCACTAAGGTAAATAATGAACCAATTCTTAGTTCACATTTGTGTACAAGGTTCTCTACCACTACCTTCACCCCAGAGGTGAATTCTACCTGCCACTTACTGCCTTGCTTTACTACTCCAAGACCACATCGCTCAACAATAGTAGGTGAAATAAAGGAATGAGTAGCTCTGAAATCAAAAAGAATAGTAACATCAACACCCTGTAACTAACCTAAAGACTCGACCACTGTATTTTGATGATCAGATTGGTGGTTATTTACTATAGCATAAATTATATGAGAATGGCATGATTGGCGGTTATTTACTGTAGCAATGTGTCCCTGTTGTCCACAAGAATAACAACCAGTACCTCTACCAAATCCTCTGTCACCCGAAGGTGCATTGGATTGTTGAAAGCTACCTTTATTGACTATAGACTATGCACTCTAAGCTGGCTCATCTTGTCAGTTATGCTTATTGCACCACCAGTTATGGTTCTTTCCTAACTAAGAACTATTACCCTATTAAGGCTATGAATTATTATTCTTCTAAGGAGTACATTGTTGCTGCTACTATCCACCCTTAGCAGGTTTTTGTTGGTTCCTAGAGGAACCCCCTCTCTGTATCTGACCACCTCATGGACCAAAACCTGCTATTGGTGCACTACTTATCTAGACACCTGTATGTCCACCCAATGCCAGAGTCAAATTCTCCTCCACAATATGCGCTTTCTCAACTACAACCTCCATAGTTTTTGGTTTGAAGACTCTAACTCCTCCACTAATATGGGTATTCAAACCCCTAATAAAATGTTGTACCAACATCGCCTCATCATCACCAATTCCTGCATATTATTTGAGTTCATAAAATATGTGTTCATACTGCTCTATAGATAATGCGATTTGACGTAAATCATGAAACTCGTCAGCTCATTGTTGCCTCCAATGTTCAGAAAGAAAACATGCTCTAAAACTTTCTAAGAACATTTCCCATGAAACTAACTCAATCTCTAGATGGAGCTTCTACTCCTCCAAACGCCACCAAGTAGAGGCAAAACCTCTTAGATGCATGATAGCGCATCTAGGTCAAGTATTGCTACCATATGGGTGCATAGCAAAACATCTTCCCAAGTCTAATAACTAGGTCTTTGCTTCTAGACCACCACCTGTGCCATCAAATGTAGGAGGGTCTGCCCTCAACAAATCCCTCATATGTCCTATAACTATGGCATCTTGCTATGTAGTACTAACAATCCTCCTAGGAGATCTATCATGTTCCCTAACCACCTCTTGATCAACTTCCTACCTCGGACCAAGTCTAGCAAGTACCTCCTCTAGTAAGGGACGCAACTATGCTCCCTCAACCTTTGGCTGAATCGGAATCCATTCCCCACTTGTCTATTCCAACTAAGGACCCAACTATTCAACATGCTTGCTCTTGTGGGAGCTCTAAGGGGGAGTAACCTGGGGACTCGGCCCACGGCCTCCAACTCAACCTCTACCATGACCTCTAGCATGATGTCTAGGCTTGATCCTACACAATAAACAAAAAAAAAGTCTCAGATACAAAATAGACAAGGCTAACAGAAAATAATACTACCTAGTCTAACATCTAGGATATCCTAATGGGCTCACAATTACCTAGAGTATCTAGTGTTAGAAGCTTTGCTCTAATACCAATCTGTAATGCCCCGTCTTGTAACCTAAAGAATGTTGCATTGACTATGAAAGTGTACTAAATTTCTTTTTAAAAAGTGTAAACATAATCTTCACTAATGCAAACATTCCCTAAGACACGCGATGACACAGTACATGTAAATCCCATAGATGACAATAATAATTAACATAGCATGTGTTTCATTTACATAAACTTAAGAGTATACATTCAATAACAGTTAAATTACATCAATGAAGGTATAATGTACAAAAATGATTCTTTCTTTACATTGCATTTATAATAACATTTACAATACTCATTTCCAAATGAGGTAGGTCATATAAAAGAGTACAATTACAAGTTACAAAAGTTCTCCTTGATTACAATTGAGGAGTGATACAAGAATAATGTTTCCATTAATACAAATAAGAAAGTACATTTTCACACATGAGCTCTCCATCCAAGAAGTACTCATCACCACGAACAAGAACTAGGGACCCAATGGTGTAAGGTGTACATTCAACCCAACCATGTAGTACCCATAGGCCCATCCCCCTATGGTAGGAGATAGTAAAAAGGTTCCCTAGACATAACCTACAAACCTAGACATAAATGAGCCCAAAGACAAAACTATAAAATTACAAACTTAACTTAATGGTTACATTGCTTCCAGAACAGAAAGATCAAATACACTAAGATCATAAGGATATTGTTATTATAGGTGGAGTGTCATCACAATGTTGCATAGGTGACCCAGGCATTTCTTCCTAGGTTTTAGCCCCCATCTTGGGTTACCCTGGTAACCTCTTATGAAACCCGGCCCCACATGCAATCTGTTGTGGAATCGAATATCTTTCATAATGACTAGTTATCAATTTTTCCATTCTAGGCCTTCTTGACTCATTCCCAAGTCTGAACTAGCCCTTGAGTCCATGAGTGACGCTTAATTAATCTAGTTAAAGGTTTTATACTACCTAATGTGTTGATTTAGTTTTCACTTATTACCTAACTCTACATGAGTTATCCTGGCACCACTTTATGTGTCGGC
This sequence comes from Sequoia sempervirens, assembly GCA_007258455.2. Taxonomy (NCBI): domain Eukaryota; kingdom Viridiplantae; phylum Streptophyta; class Pinopsida; order Cupressales; family Cupressaceae; genus Sequoia; species Sequoia sempervirens. Next base: position 204,203 of record VDFB02162926.1, read on the forward strand.
CATCATAAAGAGCCACTCCCCTAATAATAACACAAGGAAACTAATTTCACCAACTAAGGGTGGTCAAGGTGCACATAAATCAACATCAAATACCAAACATATAACAACAAACATCACAACCTGTTCATAGAACCAGGTGTCTAAAAACCAAATAGAACCCTGTGCACTACCCTAGTTTACTCAAAATATGAAACCATCATAAAAACAAATCCCTTTCAAGAAATTACATCTGGAAGACTTATATTCTCAATTAACCCCAATTTTTCCCAACAATCATGATCAGAGGAATACACAACTTAACATGCAATTCATACTATCATTTATCTAACACTAGGATTTCCTAAATCTGTTTGCCATCCAAAGATAATAATGATGCTACTTGGACCAAAATACACTATCTTAATACAATTTAATTTTAAAACAAATAATGCATTAGAATCTAATTGTTTCTTACAATTCCCAAATAATAATTAAAGAATTATCATATTTGTCTACTTAACATTTTATTTTAAAAAAAATTCATTTCATTCTTCTATTAAAAGATTATACATTTAAAATGTATATATATATATAATTTTCAATATTTTAAAATTAAATATAAATTTTCTAGCAAAAATTATATATATATATATATATATATATATAATTCTAATTTCATAAATTTCATAAAAATAAAATAAAAATCAAAACTAAAAACTTTAAGGCTAACATATATAAAATGAGGGTTTATTCACTGTTTACATAGCCGGCCCATATGGGTCGCATCTGTGTTGGCAGCCTGAGCGCTGCCTATATGGGCAGCGCTGGCTACCTCCACAGTCATTGCCCTTCATGGGCGGCTGTGGGGGTAGCCCCTATGCTATCCCCAATACCCTTAAAAAAATACATCTTATTCTAAATCAAACATTTAAATAAAAACCACATTTTCCCTCTTCCGCCTTACGGATTTTAATCCGTTTTCAATTAATTATGTGAACATTTTCACCTGTACGATGATTTCTATTTTTTTAAAAATAAAATAAAATTCAATCAATATCTATATGACTTCAAAGACATATTTAATATAAATATGCATATATATATATATATATATATATATTTCAAATATAAATATATATTTATTTTCAAATATAAATATATATATATATATATTTATTTATTTTCAAGTATATATATATATATTTAAAAATAATAAACCAGAAAGATTGCTCAAAAAGAGCAAATTTTAACAAAGAATTATCTATAGGAATATTTAATTAAACAAAATAGAGGTTTCAATTTCTCAATTTGATAGAGGATTTCAATTTCCGTAGAGAGATTTCATTCACAATCTAAATTCTCAAAATCTTTTCTATAGTAAATATTTAGAAAAGTTCTTCCCAGAGGTTTTTGTTTCCTCACATTTAAACATAGAACTTTATTTACAAACCTACTGAGATTTCTTTTGTTTCTTTTGAATATATTCTATTGTTTAACCATAACCTTCTATGTTGCTCTCTAATTTTACTATAAAATTTTGCTTTGAAATTTAACACAGAGAGATAATAAATTTTCTACATAATATTTTCAACAAAATTTCACGGAGAAGAACATAAGCTTCAATCAAAATATTCTTCTACAGGCAATCTTTTATTTTACAATTTAACAAAATTTATACAAAAATTAAATCCTTTTATAGACAATCTTTTCAAATCACAAAACTAAATAAATAAATAGCAAAGAACCTGTATTCCTGTAGCTTCAAGAATTGACAGCTGAAGAAAAGCTTTTCCTATTGCATGCAACTTCCAAAGCCCTTTCCAAATCTCCACTTTCCAAAAGAATGCAAATTACTGAACAATTATAAATCCGATATCTTCTTCCAGAAATTTTAAATCAAAACCCCCAAAGCAAAAATCACAATTTTTTTTCCAGCAAATACTTTGTTCCTTTTCTTTTCAGTGAAGTGGCTTCTTGCCTTACCCAATTCTTGCCATATTCTCTCCAAGAAAATCCTCAACAAGAATTTTTGCATTAATTCTGCTAACACACATGGTAAATCAAGAAAATATCTTCTAACAAACTCACAAATATTTTCTTCTAACAATTATCAAGAATTTATTTTATTTTAAAGAATTTTAAATTTCAAAAACTAATTTCATTTTTTTAAAAACATATTTAAAATTCTCATTCACTCAAAAGCATTTAAATAATATTTAATCCATTCTCTTAATAATAGGAAATTTAATCAATTAATTTATTTATTTAATAAAACAACTTTAATCACAGTGATTAAATTATCTTACCAATAAACTAATTTAATTAATTAAATAAAATAAGAAACCTTTATCTACAATATTTAAAATTAATTTAAATAAGCATTAAATTATAAAGAACATTAATCTAACATTAAATTCACAAAATTAACCTTGCATAATAAATAATCAAGACAGACACGGGCGAGACAACCAAAAATACTAGACCTAAATTGATGACACACTGTGACTAGGTTTGAGGCTAGACTAGGAAAAGCCTCATTACTACCTCCCAATCAACATTACCATTGAGTCTGGACATTCTCAGACCTGTGAAGCTAGGTGGCGTCGATGTCATGTACCTGCAATCCTACAATCAAACATATAACTTACATATATATAATCCATCAAACAAATACACCGTGAGGAGAAAATCGTGGAAATCACAGGGCACTCGCAAGCGAGTGATGCAACTCCATTCTCCTCACCAATACAATATCGCATCGAACTAACAAAATAAATATCAATTAATCCACCATAAGCATATATAGTAATAACATCTCAAGTAAACATCTATGCTAACATAAAGCATGTTAGAAATAATCACCATCAAATAGTGTATCATCAAATCATAAAATAAATCCACCATCGCTCTATAGTCAACGATCAAATACATCAAAACAAGATATTAGGGTCTATTGAAAGTAAAGCATACTATTGGAAAACATAAGCAAAATGGAGGGGTACTACACAAAGCATGTCAAAGGTGGTTCCAAAATTACTCAATATCAAGAATTCATATCTCCAAGATACTATAATGATCTAATGGACACTATCCTATCTATACAACATGATCATATCCACATACCACATGCTCCTTGAACTGCCCATGAGATGCTTTATTTGAATGGACATGTAGATGATCTTCATTCAGAACATGATCCCTTTACTCCTAACATTATTACACAAAAAGAGCAGGTTATTGATTCCTACAGTCAAACTGAGTTGTCAACCTTAGGATCAAATATATCCCAAATTTAGACTAAGGACATCATGTATGAAGATATCCAGCATTATCCACACAAGGAAACCAGTCAAATAGAATAGGATATTCTATAGTCACTAGAGCATCCAATCGAAATAACATCATCTACAGTGGTCATTTATCAAAGAATGCATTCTAAACAAGAGCTCTCAGTAGAATCAAAGCATGAAGGCTACTTCCACAATACTAGGCAACTATATCCAAACACATAGGGAGCACGAAGAGTCCTTATGATGAAACTAATGTCAATACTGCAACCAGCCATGTCATGAATCTTGATCCACCCATCACCCCATCCATGAATTGGGACCAACAACAAAAGAAGGATGTGAATCAAAGCACAACAATATCAAATAAAAATAATCTAGAAGCTACATGATAAATCAAATACAAGTGGATACCAAAGAATACAAAGAAAGATTATCCCTATCAAACCCATCAGTCAAAGAAACATGAAAATAAAAAATAGAAAAGTATCCATTAAAGATATCCACAAAAGAAAACAGGCTTTTCACATAAAAAGTGTATCAAGCAGTTGGTCCTAATTCCATGCACACTTTTATCCACCCATCTTCCCAAGTTTGCAGTCAAAGGTTCCAAATTGTCAACCATCTCTTATCCCTAAACACACTCCATCCACTTCCACATGATATCCAATTTCAAATTGACTGTGTATTGGCAATCCCTATCATTGCGATTCTAAAAAGTAATGTGAATAGAGTAATCGATCTAAAGTAGATCAAGAATCAAAATTTGCATTCAAGTGCACATATCTTAGTAAATCAACTTCTTCAAGCAAGCTATCAATGGCACATCATGACAATATAATCTACATCGACACCACGAGGTGATTCAACATGAGCTTAAAATCTTTTAAAAAAAAATCAAAAAAATCAAAAAATATGAAAATTAAAAAAAAATCAAAAAAAGGATTGAAAATAGTAAAGAGAAAAATATCCTCTAGTGAAAACCACATGGTCGGTGCTTTGGGTAGGTACCATGATGAAAACCTGGTAAACAGGCGTCGTGTGTGGAATCGAGCATCTACATGTGCCAGTTCAAGTGGAAGCATCTCATCCCTTCCATAATAAATCCAACATTCCATCCATCTCACTGATAATAAATCCATTCATCCATGAACCATTTATCCAATCCATCTTCATCCATCTTCATCTGCATCCATAGTCCAAATTATCTCTATCTTGGTGAAAGTTTGGTGCACACTTTACACATGCTTATGTCAAATGTCTTGACATGAGTCATTTTCATTGATCCTATCCTATGTTATCTGAGCCATGAAACATTATCCAAATGAGCGTTCTTTATTGAACACTATATCTTATCACAAGATAATTTTGAACTTTGTGTGCTTACCATATCCATCCATCCATACACCTATCCAAGTATCCATCCATGGCATTCCATACATTGCTAGACACTGGGGCAGATATTTAAATCTCACTTTGGGAATAAATCTTGATCTATATCCTCCAACTTATGTGGTGATCTAAACATTAGAAAATGTGAAATCAAATTGGTCAAAACATTTGTGAGAAAGATTCCAAAATTACTAGCCCATGGCACATTTTGACGAGCAAACATTCCTTTTCAAGCTTCATCTTTCATCAAACATCAATCCAAACAATCACTATTCATCGCATCTAATTTTAACTTCAAACATCAAATCATCCAAAACATCTTTTGTTTCAAACCAAGCTTCAAAATCCTGATCGGTCAAATCCAATTAAAAAATCATCTCAGGATATCCTTGTGTTGCTTAACACTATCCTTGCATTGTTGTGCATCCTCAACAATGTTATCATCATCAGTCTTGATCAATCAAATCCAATCAATCCCTCATCATCTTGGGATATCCATCCTAATCCTTGTTTTGCTTAACACTATCCTTGTTGCATTGTTGTGTATCCTCAACAATGTTATCATCATCAATCCATCGATTTGATCAATCAATCCTACTTGGTTTTCAATAAAAATTTAAATAGAGCACTAATATCATCACACATATCCATATCCAAATTGTCAAAATCATGCAAAATCCAAAAACATCCAAAACATGTCAAAATCCAAAAACACTCCATAAAACAAAAAATGTCAAAAAAAAAGGTTTATGAACTACTCATCTCTTAGCTTAAATGTAGGCAAGGCTAATCTTTGATCAGCCCCCGAGACACAAGATCCAAAAAACATTCATAAAATCTCACAAAATCCAAAAACATTCATAAAAAAAATAGAAAACATAAAAACATTAGAAAATTCAAAAAATCAAAACATTTGTAAAAATCTTGAAAAATACCAAAAATAGCCTCAAAACATTCCAAAAACATCAAAAACATCCAAATATTTGAAAAAATCCATCTGTCTCATCTCACTTTCACTCAAAATAATCAATCATCCATAATAAACTGATCAACACCTTCATCCTTTGGCAAAACAAACAGAAACAACCACAACAATCAGCAAAAGCAAGCTTCAAACATAAAATCAAAATCGAAACAACAATCCTTTAAACGCAAAATCAAACCTTCATCATTTGCAAACATGTCAATCGACCTTGTATCAATAGCCTTTCGAACAAACCTATCAACTTGCCACCATCCACTAACATGTCATAGGATGTATCCTTCCTACAATGGGCATTATCTTTTGGCAAAACACTTTGGATAAACAAAATGATGTGCCACCATTCACTAACATGTCCTAGGATGTATCCTTCCTACAATGGGCATTATCTATTGGAAATCGTTTCAGTTCTTATCCTAAACAAAACAAATCCCTTTAGCTAGAGGTATGAAGAACATTGACTTGTTTGTGTACTTGATCTTTTCTTTTGGTTTATCTTATTATGCTCATTCCAAGGACCTCTCAATGATGTCCAAATGAAGGATTTGGAGAGAAAGGAATGGGGCATTGAAATTATCCTTTTTTTTGTTGTGCTTGTTGGACATTCTTGTAATATAACTTGGCAAATACTTGTTTTGTTAGGTACGTCCTAGCAAGGTTTTGTATGTCAAGTGTGAACAAGAATACTCCTATCTATTTGTCAAGTCAAAGTCCATTGCACTAGGTACAATTCCATCCTAGTTCTTTATACCTTGATGCATTGTATCTATGTGTGTTATCAAACATAAGGTAAGTAGCCCTTTTAAAGTCCCAACTCTTGATAAGAAAATCATCATCTATCATCATCATCGTCATCTCTAATAAAGTCTCATCAGATCATGGACTTGTTGGATCCTCTTTTCATCATCTCATTTCTCATTTCTTCTTCTCCACACTAACATCATGTCATGAATAGTTAATCATCATCATCAGTGCATCCATCCTGCATCCACAAACCATCAACATTCTACATATCATATCATAGGCATGCTCATCATCATAATATAGATTTGTTATTCTAATCATCTCATAAAATCATACATTTGCATAAAACATCCAATGCATAATCATATAGGCATTATCGCATCATCCATCTTACATGCATCATATCATCATTTAAGTCGTTTAGGATCATATATATTGGTTATTCTAAGCATCTTAAAACCATCTCATTTGCATCATCATCATAACCATCCATATGTCCATCTTGAACCTCTTTATCGTGAGATTGTCCCTCAAATCAAATATTTTCACTCAATCTCTTGAGCGGACAATGTACCAGTGAACTTCTTTCTGCTGGGGTATCCAAAAAAATAAGATTTTTTTTGAATTTTGATCGTGGAAAGTTTATTCTTTGAACCAACGCAACAAGTACATTGCTTGAAAGAGGGGAAAAATGTATACATACGAAATTAGCATCATTCACATTCATCCATTCATCAAGTAAATCAAGTTCATTAAATTCAATCTCCTAAGGTCATCCAGTTAAATTAAATAAATCAACTTTGTTTAATTTAAACCTAACATAATCCTTTTAATTAAATAAACCAAACTTTATTTAATTGAATCTCAAATTCATATTCCTCCTTTTTTATTTAAATAAATCCCTAAATATAAGTCAAAAAATCACCTAACATCATCTTAATTAATAAAATCCATGATTAATGCTAATCCTAATCACCCATCACATCCTCTAGCTTTTCCCACTTGCACAAATAAATCAATTTATTGATTTATTAATTCATCATTTTCCATCAACATGGCATCTTTGAGGAATATTCTCTAAGTTTGAAATCTCTCCCCAAATTGACATGTACATCCAACAAAGCATTTAAGAGGTCTTACATGTCTCTTACATGTCACTTGCAAAGGTCAAACTTAGCATTTAACTCTCAAATTCAAATTTCAAATCTCCCCCTCTTTGGCACATTGACCAAAATGTGCTCATTCCTCAACCTATCACAAGTTGACAAGTGGATCCTTCCTATTGGTAGATCTTTAGTCCCACATCCTCCATGTTTGGCATTATTTTATCCTTATTCGCTATAAACAGAGAGCTTCTCTATTGTGTCAATCCTCCACAACTCATCATCTTGATCATCAACATATCTAGAGTTTATCAAGGGTTGGGAAAGGGCTTCTTTCCATAGAAGCGCCAATCCACTATGAGATAGGGTTTGCATCATGTTTTCATATGCTTTTGCTTGGTTTCATTATTTATTTTGTTTGCAATATGAAACATGTAAGATTATTTTGTAGAGATGTTTGAATATTTACTTTTTTTTAACAAATAACCATGCTAATGTGTGTGTTAGGCTTTTAGCAATTTGCATATTTCACCATCTATAGTTTTAATAGTATCCCTATACAGATTTTAATCATATAGCCTTTCAGATGGTGCAACCAAAAGTCTATATTTATCTATGGTTCAATATATGTGTATACCCTATGGACCAATTTCATCTAACACTTGTTTAAAATAAAAGTCTATTACTATTGAAAGATAAAATAACCCTTCAATTGGGGGCGGTGGGCCTAGGTCAATTGGCTAAAGCATCCTATTGCAAGCAATAGGTCACAAGGTCTAGTCTCCCCATTGTACCTATGGTATTGGAGGGCGTGTCACACCAATGTCACCAGTCACGTGAAAAAAGTTTACCAAGCACACTACGGTTAATAGGAGGAGACTACCTAATTTTGATTCTTGTGGGCCTAGGTCAATTGGATAAAGCATCCTATTGTAGGCAAGAGGTCACAAGGTCTAGTCTCACTATTGTCCATGTGGTACTAGAGGGCGTGTTGTATTAGCGTCACTAGTCACGTGAAAAATTTTTACCAGGCGCATTGCGGTTTATAGGGGGTGGCTGTCTATTCTGATTCTTGTAGTCTGAAAAAAAAAAACTCTTCATTTAAAATAAAGTAAATTTGGTTATATAAATAAAATAAATAATTTTTAACTAAAAATTAAAATTTATGTATGTAATAAATAAAATGATTAGTAAAACAAAATTGATTTGAAGTAATTAACTCTAAATATAAAATAATTCTAAAGTAAAATAAAATAATTATTTACATTTAAATGGTAAATAAAATAAGTATTTGTATCTAATTAATAAATAAAATAACTAGCACTTGCACCTATAGGAGGTTCAAGGGATATGGTGATAGAAAATTAAAGGTAAAATTTAAATATATTTTAATATTACATAATTAGTTATTTAACAATATAAGTTTATACAAATTTTGACTACAATTATGAATTTTGATTTGTACAAATAGTTATTATATTATATAAAGTTAGTTATCTTCAATTTTTATTAACCAATTAAACTCCTTTGAAGAATCTAAATAGTTGCATGTCATTATATGAATAATATGATATAATTGGTGTAACAATAAAGTTTCACTTCCATTCCATTCACTTTACATATAGAAAGACATGAATAGAAGTTGTCTAAAAACACAATATAAGAAGAATGCATAATGGATGTTTATTTTACCCATGGCTTCTTGATTTCATTGAGCGATTTTATGATTGGTCAACTCATAGTACTAGAGTCTATAATGTGACCTTGAAATCTCAATATTTTTATTATCTATCTGCAACTGAACATCTCATGTTTTGATCCCACTCTTATCGATTCCCTTCCAATGACATTTGACACTATCCTTGCAATAGTGAACTAACAACAAAAATCATCAACAAAGCTAGCCACTCTATAACCATCAATTTTTATTCATGGTAATGACACCCCAACTAATGAAGATTTCTCTATCATTTCTTGCCAAAGGTTTTACCAAAGCGATAAACCTTCTTCTATTCTTATGTGTTGTTCTATCTCCATAGAAAGTTTTGATCTTAGGTTATTGAGTTTAGCATGTGTCTTTGAGTTATAGCTATTTGAAGATTTCATCTGTAGAATTTTACAATGATAATTTTGTAAAGGCTAGCTATTATAAAACTTCATGAGAATTATTTTATGATTTTATGCCAAACTATTGACATCTAATAGTTTTAAAGTTGAATAAATAATCCATGCTAAAATTAGGAAAAGGTAGAAAAATATACTTGGATCAAAGTGTTAACCAAATTACCATTGTAACATACTACACATCTTGCAATTATTCCATGCATATATTTCAAATGCAAGGAGAAAAAATGAAAACATATAACAAAGAGAAATTAGAACCATAGTACCAACTACTAGACCTCGTGCTCTTTACAATTCAAACTCATAACAACAAGAAAACAATATTACTACAAGCTATCTCTTAACAACATTACAAGATTTAAAATATAACTATTAAGCCTTTCACTACTAGTAATATGGTTTTAATTTTGAAATGATAAAGACTTGACTGCAACCACTTTGAAGTGGATAAATAATGCAAAGAAAAATAAATCTTAATACATAAATATTTAAACAGTAAACATAGTTGATATAAATGTTTTCTAAGTGTCCATTTGTCTATAAAACAGTATTTTGGGTTAGATTTCCTTATCTTTAATTAAGATAAATTATATTAAAAACATAATTAATGAAGAAAAAGACAGTCAATCCAAAAAAAACATTTTCAATGAAGCAACTAAAGAAATATGAAAAGCTTAATGTATTGGGAATAATTGTGTACAAATTCTCACCATCCTTTGTATTAAAAAATCACTTCAATGTGTCCTTGGAGTATAGTCGATGTCACCTAAAGACCTCAAGACTTCATCACAAATTCTCTTCAAATTGATTTCTTTTTCCTCCACACAATGTCATTCATTATGTCCATAGATGGTCTTAACCTTATTCAACCCTAACTATTTAGGGTAATAGAAAGTCAGGAATGTTTGGTGGTTGATCAATCCTGAAACCAACTGAGATAGAGAAAAAATAATATCAGCTCTCCCCTGTGAACATCCAATTTTGAAATTTGAAATTTATATAATAATGTCCACAAGTAACCAAATTTGTAGGAAAATGTTTATGAGAAAACTTGCAAAACATTGAACTTGACCAAGAATCTTGCAGAGATGTTCTACCTTCCACCTGGTACAATATTCATGTTATACACATATGATCCAATGTGGTAGGAATGATTGCAAGCCCAATTCATGACAAACAAGTTGGCAGTTTAAAGAGAGCATGGAGGGTGTTAGGGCAATTGCAAAATCAAACTAGAAAGCTGAGGATGGGCATAGAAAAAGAAATTCAAGTGCCAAATTTGGTGGAAGAGTTTAAAGGGGCACTTAAACTTTATGACGATGGAATCCATTGCTACATTTTCTTGATCATTAGAGCCCTCCATCATTCCATTCAATGAAAAATCTTGCAATTGAGGATCCAATTTCAGTCAAACTTCATTAGGTATCTCTGTCACGTAACAACACAGTAACTAGGGAAATTGTAGGTGAGTATAGATACACAAAATAAAATAATGACTAACACCATGACAAATGAATTACCTCAAAAGTTTGTGCAAATCATGTTGTGCTATCAATGATGATGATGAGAAAATTAGGCAGAGTTTGGAGTAAAATTTTTATGAAAACCAACCTAGAGCTCACTGCTCAATTACAACAAATGACAGATATTACCAAGAACAGTCTCCCTGTAGTGGCTGCTTCAATTTTTTCACAATTATCAAAAATTAGATCTAAACATATCAAGTTTTAGAGCTACTAGATTTGTGACCTGACATAATGAATGACGACTATCAATGAATCAAATCTAAAGATGCTACATTTATTGCAACAATAACAATCTGATCTTCCACAAATTTTTTATCTGATGAAATTTCTAAGTGTCTGAAAGTTGTGTCGGAGATGGTTTAGCGGTGGTTGAATGATGGTTCAATAGCATGAGATAGGTTTACCGACGACTTGTGGACTCACATGTCCACAGGGAATAGTAACTTCACTATTAAATAAAATAATTAATAATATTTAATTAGAAAATAAAATAATTAATATTATTTAATTAGTAAATAAAATAATTATTAGATAAATCTAAGTTAATTTTTTAGTTGATAGGCTATTTTGTTTGAAATTTCCATCGAGATTTTCGTTAGTCCAGCCGTGAATTGGATTTGTTGGCGAGGGGGTTCTGCCAGGCAGTGGGGAGGCCGCCGTTTTTTTTGTGTGGTGACGTGGGTGTTGGTAATTACATGGGTTGGTGGTGGTCGAGAATGGTGTACTAGATAAGGGGAATGTGAACGGCAAGTGTTTGTTCACATAAGGCCCAATGTTCCTTGTCCTTGCATGATGGCAGTGGACAAAGTAAATGCAATATTGAATGCTAGCATGTGGGAGAGTATACTTTGATGAAGTTGTATTGTTGGAAGAGCCATTGTGGTGTTGGTTTGATAGCAGACTATTGTTAAATTTTTCGCATTCGGCTTCGTTCTTTAGTAGGTTCAAGGGTTTTAAAACTATTGAGTTGTGGAATCAATAAGTCAGTTTGCATGGGTTTTTTGCAAAACTGAATTTATTTTGTATGTATTTAGTTCTCTTCCTATTGTTTGTTTTGATAGCAGGTTTGAGGGTTTTAACACTCATGTGTTGCATAATGTGCGACAAAGTATATTGATTAAGTTGCATTGTCAAAAGAGTCATTGTGGTGTTGGGTTGATAATGGAATATTGCAAGATTTGTTGTTTACAGTTCCTTGGTTTGTTTCATAGGGGACAACTATAAAAATCGTCGAGTTTCACTACTTTTTGTGTCGGATTGGAGGGTTTTAATGTTTTCGTTCTCCATAATCTGCAAGTCATTTTAGATGGGTGTTTTGTATAGATTATTTTTGTTGTCTAGATTCTGTAAGTTGTTTTGTATGGATGTCTGGCATTATCATTTTTTGTGGGTAGAGAAATTGCAGTTGATTTTTTTTGTTTCGTCACGAAATATGGTTAGGGTTTGTAATTTTTTCATTGCTCATTTATTGTTTGCAGTTATCTATGTGAATTTTTGGGATTATCCCTGTTACCATAGGAGCAATAGTAGTTAAATCTAGGTTCTTCTGTTAAAATGGTTAGGGTTGGTAATTTTATTGCCCAATTGCATATTAAGATAGGAGTGATTGTACATATATGGATATACAGAGGCTTTGTTATTTGTTTGAAGTTTCCGATGGGATTTTCTTTAGTCACGCCTTGAATAGTATTTGTTGTGTAATAGGTGTGTTACAATTTCTCCGTTTCTCTATAATATTGAATTCCAACGAATTTAGCACAAAATTTGTAAGTCATTTTTCATGAATGTCTATCATTATGGTTTTGTATGGATGGTGAAATTGTAAATATATAGATATGTAGAGTGTTTGTTATATGTTTGAAGTTTCAGATAGGATTTCTATCAGTCGAGCCATGAACAGTATTTGTTTATGTTTAACCTCAGAGACAGAAACATATAACAAGAAGATATTAACAATAAATTAATCATCTATGCAAAATACCCCTGTAGAAAAGAGTAAATAACCTGACAAACTTGATTGAAAATGTGATTTGCATCACCTCACACTAAATATTATAGAGAAATAGAGAAGTTCTAAAAGAGGCATTAGAATAACACTAATGTAGGTTGGAGTCTCGATTAAGTGTATATATGTATATGTATATATATATATATATTATATGTGTGTGTGTATACACACACACACAAATGTATACACATGTATATATACATATATTTTGTCATGGGTTTTGCAACACACCAGTGTTAAAACCCTCAAACCTGCTATCAAAAGGAAGAATAAGTAGAGCCAAAAAAACCAATTCGTGGATGGGTTGATGTATTGTATATATGTATATATATATATATATGTATGTATGTATGTATGTATGTATGTATGTATGTTTTACTAATAGTTCTCTTACAATTCTCCCATTTTTGTATAATATGGAACAACAGATAATGCAACTCTTTTTATACAGAGACATATAGCAAGAAGACATTAACAATAAATTAATTATTTATGCAAAACACCCATTTATAAAAGAGTATAACCCCACAAGCTTCATTGAAAATGAAAACCACATGTGTATGGTAGGAAAGATGCAAAGAGTTTTATATGTGTCTATATATGTATATATATGTATGTATGTATGTATGTATGTATGTATGTATGTATGTATGTATGTATTCATATGTATATATGTGTGTGTGTGTGCATGTATGTATGTATGTATGCATACATATATATATATGCATGTATACATGTCAATGGTTTCATGTAGCCCTAAACTCTGCATACAAATAGCTACAATTCCTCCTATGTTAATGGTTGCAACGTCAAAGATATACATAGATGATGAAAAGAATCTTTCAATATTTAGTGTTGTGTATGAACAACCAGGTGAGGTATTCTTATTCTTCTATGGGATAACTATTTTTTTATTCTTTGCATGAGAAGAGTTTATAAGATCTGTTAAACCAATTTCTTTGAACAGAATCTCACTGATTCTATATATATATATATATGTGTGTGTGTGTGTGTGTGTATGTGTATCTATATATATATATATATCATATAGCCCTAAACCATGCACACAAATAGCTACAATTCCTCCTATGGTAATGGCTGCAATTCCAAAGATATACAAAGATGATGAAAAGGTTGTTTCAATATTCAGTGTTGTGTATGCACAACCAAGTGAGGTATTCTTATTCTTCTATGGGATACCTATTTTTTTATTCTTTGCATGAGAAGAGTTTATGATATTTGTAAAACCAACTGCTTTGAACATAATATCAATGATTCTCTTTAGTTTCACATAGATTATATGTGTGGTTCTATTTGTAGAAATGAGTAGAATTATGTTCTCCAAAAATGCATAAGCTTCATTGAAAATTTGAGCTACATCACCACAAATAGACAAATTGTAAAAGACCTACTAGAATAGTACTGGACAACCACCAAAGTAATTTTACCTCCAATATGTAAATGCTTTCATACAATGCTAAACCTTACACACAAATAGCTACAATTTCTCTCATGGTAATGGTTGGAACACCAAAGATACACACAAACAATCAAAATAATAGACCAACAACATACAAACCTAACCATATTTTTTTATGGAAGAAGGAAGCTTTAAGTGCAATTTATGCATCCATACAAAATGATAATCTCTTATAAATATGTGAAATGGGTATACACACAGGAAACCAAAATAAAAGGCCAACATTTAAGTACAATTTCTCTTAAGGTAACAGGTATGTATATGTTATACATATATGTACACATATACATACATATAGACAAGAATATATTGTAAACTTGAGCTGCATTCTTTGGGATTAAATATTATAGAGAAATAGGTAAATTGTAAAAAAACTATAAGGAAAACACTAGAGAATGACATACATCTGATTCATGAGTATCATCCTAATAGCTCTAATAGTTGTTACATAGACTGCTTGTCTTGTACCAATATGTTGCATCGTACTCTTTTCCCTGTTGTCCAACTTTCACACAATGTGCATATTTTTTGATAGGCGCTTGCTCGGGATGTGACTAGGTTTATCCTTGTGGATTTTTTATCTTCTACCCGTTACCATAGGAGGAATTGTAGTTGAACCTTGTTTGTTTGCTCAATAAGTATGCTTAGGGTTAGTATTTTTTATTGCCCTGCATTTATTGTTTTGGTTACTTGTTTGCATTTGTGATGTTGGACGCATTAACATAGGACCATTTGCAGATTATGAACATGATGGATATAAAATTAGTTTGGAAACTGGTAAGTTTAATTGTTTCTAATATCTCCTTTTATTTGTTCAATGTATCTATTTGAACTTTCGAGCAAGTTCCCAGTCGGTTTGACTGGCAAGAGGTTTTGTTATCCAATAGCTCTTTTGAAAATTCTCTATTTGACTGCAAAAATTATTGTCGGCTAATGCAGCTTGAATTGTTGATTAAGCTTGTGCCATTGTGGGGAGGCTATGCGGATTATTGGTGCTCATTGGCTTTATGAGTTCCATTTAATATGGGTTTTGTACCAAAAAATGTAGCTTCAAATTTGAATTGGAAGACCAAGTTTTACATAGCCTACTTTCCTTCTACAAGAATGTTTAGTGTGGGTTCCAACTCATCTATGATCTACCTATGATTTTTAGCTTTTATTTTAATAGTTATTTTGCAATTTTCTGATTTTTTCTATAATATTTAGTGGGAAATAATGTTGCTTGAATTTTCAATTGAGAAACTAGTAAAGGATGTAGTTGATACTTGTTATACAATTCTCTATTTGTCTTTGATATTTTCCTATAAAGGATGTAGGTTGAATCTTGTATCAATATGTTTCAAATTTTGTTTTCTGCCTATAAGTTCAAATAAATCAGCAAGGTTTTTTTTAAATAAAAAGATGTAGAGTCCCCAAAATGCAAGCATCCAGAGTGGATTTTCCCTCAACTGGCTAGTTGAGAAGGCTTCAAATTCAACCCTTTTGTTGCCTATAATAAATCCAAACTTTGGAGGAAACGATATGGTATAAGAAACCAAAAAGGTTTGAATTTGTAGCCTTCCCAATTGGTTATTTGAGGGGGAAAACAAGTTGCATGTTTCTTGTCTTCATAAATTCCAAGCTCAAGAGTTAGATGGTGATAGTAAAATATACTATACAAAAGTATTTAGATATAGTCATGTGTACATATATACACATATATACATATGTACATATGGATATATATATATATATGATTATATGTGTGTTTGTAAATGTGTTCATAAAGGGGAACTTCAATGCATATGTGTACTTAATTATTTCTACATTCAAGGTCCATTATTTGCCATTAAATATTATAGCCATATAGGAAAATCGTAAAAGAACTATTAGGAAAAGACTGGAGCATGACATGTGTTTGATTCTTCAGTAATGGTTGTTGTTTCTTTTGTTATTAAGGTAGGAAAATATATTAATTAATTTACATTTCCAAAAGAGTCATAGTGGCGTTGCTTTAAAATTATAGTATTGTAAGAATCGTCTTCCTTGGCTCTCTTGTCTAACAAAATAGAGGTTTAACTATTGTGCTATGGAATCTGTAAGTCATTATGCATTGGTATTTTGCATGAATATTTTTTCTATAATATTGAATACCAAGCAACATAGGTTGAATCTGCAATTAGGGGTGTGATGTTATACACATTTTTGGACAGATTATTGCACCATATGATTCTTTCCATAACATAGTAAAATTTACAATCTACCTAAATACATATATATATATATATAGAAAAAATAAAAGCTTGCATGCACACACATATAAGCAACCTAAAAGATAGAGAGATACATATGAGGGTATATGCATTTGAATTTATTATTTTTATTCTTCTTGATGTATCCCCTAGTGTTTGCATACCATTAAAATTGGATTTATATTCTTCTTGTTGTATGTCGTCTTCTTTAAATAGTATTAAAAGTGGAGTGGGGGTGCTGGCAAGAAATTGAGTCCACTTTTTGACCAAAAAGTGGAAGTGTTTTCCCCGATTTTCAGAATTTGTCACATTTGACCTTAAAATTTGAAGCACTTAAAGATGGAATCTTGAAAAAAGTCATTGATTATAAAATGTAGTACTCAGAGTCTAGTTTCTGAATATTTAATTTATTTTAATACCCAGATGATACAAATTAATTTCAATAGGTGTTTCTAAAAACTAGTATTTAAAAGTCACTTTTTTTTTTACATTACCATGCACGCGTATGTCATCCATATTTTGACCTAAATAATCATATTTTTCTATATCCTTTTGGGAAAAGATTTGTAACTCACTTAAGCATGTTTTCCCCTTTTTCGGTATTTTTTTATTGAATTTTTTTTTTTGTTAATTTTTTATCGGCCATATTTGGTGTTTTGAAAAATCGTCGTGTATGTCATGCATAAGATGACCTAAACTTATCATTTTTTTATTTTTTTCAAATTGAAAAGAATTGTCTGAAGTATGTTTTTCATGAAAAAAATTCCAAAAAATTATTTTAATAGAATTTTTAAAAAAAATCATTCAAAAAAAATTACATATTTAGAATCTACACAATCTCATCTAAAATGGGTTTTAATTTCATAAAATAATTCTAAAAAAAAACCGTCAACCATATTGACATAGTTTTTTCTCTCAATATTGTCATGAACTTGTACTTGTAGGTCTAAGGCAGAGGGTTGGGTTACCATGCATTTTATAAGCCCAAATCCAAATGAGAAACATGGATTGTGATTTTCAAACCTTTTGGAATGAGTACCCACTTTATAATGGGCACCTATTCTAAAAAATGAATGACTACCTATTTTAAAGCTGAAAAATGACACTTCCACTAGAAGTGGACTCAACTTCTTGCACTTACCCATGGCTATAGATTGATATTTGTAAGTTCTGTACCAATTAGCATTTGGATGCTACAGTACACTAATCTTTTTTTTTAATTGTGAAATAGAGTTGTCAATTAGGGAACTCAAATTGCAACATTGTGTCACTATAAATAAACTCATAGTACTATGTCTATGGAAGCGAGCTTTGTGGATGGGTTCATAGAGGCCCCCAATATTAATTTTTTTCTAGCCCCTATTGGTCTCTCCGCAAAGTCTGGCTCTAAGGGTGTGGCCGCCCAACCTTCAAATCCTAATTCTATAAGGACGGTTTCACTTTATCTTGTATTTGTTGCAAATTTTGTGTTATTGTTTTCAATTCTCTTCGCTTCTAGATTTACATCTACATGGGCCATCTTGACAAAGCATATAGATGTGGAACTAGATATGCATTCCTATTTTCTAGAATTTAAAAGGATTTCTTTGATATATATGTATATTTGTATGTATATGCATGTATATATATGTATATGTATATGTGTATGTATATGTATATGTATATGTATATGTATATGTATATGTATATGTATATGTATATGTATGTATATGTCTATATATATTTACATGTATATTTATGTATATATGTATATATGTATACATATATGTATATGTATGTGTATGTTTGTATATGTATATGTATGTATATGTATATGTATATGTGTATGCATATGCATGTGTATATGCATATGTGTATGTCTTTGGACATGCAAAGATAAATACTATAGTATGATAGATCAGGTATGAGGACAACAGATTTTGCACTTTTTCTATGAAATAAATGGTGCAATGGCTCTTTTGATAGTGCAACCTAATGAAAGTATAGTTTTTGACTCTGCAACAATCAATATTTTATATGTATATGTATATGTATGTATATGGTTATATATGTACATGAATGTATGTGTATGCATGTATGCATCATATGTATATGTATATGTGTATGTATATGCATGATGTGTATGTATATGCATATGTCTATGTCTATGTATATGCAAAAATAAATACTACAATATCATAGATTAGATATGTACATAGCAGATTTTTCCCAATTACTACGAAATCAATGCCAGAATGATTAGTTTGACAATGCATCTTAATCAAACTATAGTTTGTGAGCCTGCAACACTCAATATTGCATTTACTCTGCTCACTCACATTTACTTTGCCTTGCTTGCGCCCATTGTGCAACAATGACAAGATGCATTGAGCCTTGCACGAGCACAAACTTACTACCCAACCCTCCCTATCCCAAGGTTCACAAGTCCTCTATGTATATTCAATGATGTTCAACCTATGCTATTCCTTTTTTGGTCATTCACAGATATTGATTCATATACAGACAGATAGACATATATATTTTGTTATATGTTTATGTATAATTGTCACTTTCAATGTATGTATGGGTATATATGTATATTCATATATCCTAATGTACTTGAGCTTGTATGTATACTCGTAGGCTATACGGGTAGAGTCAAGTTGCACAGCCCAATCAATTGTTGAATTTAAAAAGGGTAAAAACAAGCAACGAAACTATTTCTACTATAGGGAGCATAGACAAGAAATATCCATGAAGCATCACAAAAAATACTTACAACAAAGGATAGCTACGACAACCACATCTGCATGTGAAAATGGTAACAGTGCTCCCTTGCAGCATGAAATTCCAATGGAAAATTCCAACCCTTCTATACAATCTCAGAGGAGCTCCCCTATTGCACGAACACAATACCAATACCTCAAAGAAATATTCAACAATAGCTATCCTTTTGTGGTAAAGTGATTTTGACATCATATAGATGTGCTTTCCAACCTTTCTATTTGCCAAATATGTAGGAAAAGCTACACAGGGATGCACACTCGAATGTTAGGGTCAAAATCCATATGTGTAAGGTGTTATTCTAAAAAAGGTGCCCATCAGTTCAACTCCACAAATGGAATGGATTCAGGCCCACAACCATTGTTACTCAAAAATTTAACACAAGTTGAAGAGATGCTTATTGCTAAGGTGGCTCTAGTTTTACAAGTTACCCATGGTAGAGGATGCCAATTTAAATATAGTGGTCACATGATAAGCTTCCCTCAAGATATC
This sequence comes from Sequoia sempervirens, assembly GCA_007258455.2. NCBI lineage: Eukaryota > Viridiplantae > Streptophyta > Pinopsida > Cupressales > Cupressaceae > Sequoia > Sequoia sempervirens. The sequence continues at coordinate 224,314 of VDFB02162926.1, forward strand.
TCAAATATCACAAAATTTTTGCCACGCCATCTGTAAGACCTTGAGGTCATTATCGTTCAGAGGATCACTATTGAAGGTAGGAATTATGATTGTTATGTTAATAAACATCATGTCATGGATGCATTGAAATACAAAATCCAATATGAAAAATACTACAATTATGTTGAGATTGATGTTGAGGCTCATAATATGTTACCTAATGTTGTTGTTGATCTATCTAGTTTGTTGCATACAATAGAGCAAGTTTCAGGTGAAGACCTAATGCCATCAACCAACTCAACAAATGTTGGACAAGAAGAAAATGGCTCTTCAAACTTTTCATCATTTATTCCTTGCTTACCAAATGGTAGAAAAGAGCTGCAAGCAATAAAAGATGTCTTGCAAATTGAAAAAAAAGATCAGAATATCTTAGCTTGGCTTGAAGTTAGCTCTTCTCTTGTTGATGAATACAACACTGAAGGTTTATTTTCAATGGTCTTTCCAACATTGTTCCCCATCGGAGCAATGCTTCCTCTTCAACCGAGAAATATTGAAATTCACTTGCATGAATATGCCCTCCACCTAATGAGATATTTTGACCACAAGTTTAGAAAACATGTTAGGTTTAGATATTTTCTCTACAACTTGATTATGAGACATCACAACCAACAAACTGTTACTACTTTTGTTAGAGCAGATCTGGAGGATAGAATCCCTAGGTCATTGACTGTTTTGAGGAAATAGCTTCGAGCTACTCCCAACCACCAACTAGCCAATTAGTTGATGCAATTTGGTACATCATTGCATGTGACCCACTCTTTCTAGAGCTCTTTTCGGGTCCAGCTAACTGCTCTAATCGAATAGCTTGGCACACCCACCCTTTTTTCACTTTGAGTTGTGTAGACACAAAATGGGTTGACTTGCAAAAAAAATTCTCTATTGCACCTTGTTTAGTGATGGAGCCTTCAAAAAATACGCTAATAGATAGTGTTGTTCAGAATCCACATATAGCATCTTTATATTTGCATCATAGATTCTCAATTTTTTGTGAGGAGGTGATCAAAAATATTTTGCATGCAAAAGACTATTGGTATAGATATGAATGGCAGCATTGTGGCTCTACACATGTGCATAGATTTCTATGGCTTTTAGAAGCTCTTGACATGGACACTCCTTGTTGGTCCAATGACCATGATCTTACCATAGCAAGGCACTTTTTTGATAGATATGTTTCAGCTTGGAATCCACATTACAAATATCTCTCATAATGTATCATTGCTCTAAAGAAAACTTGTGCTTGCTTACCATGAGCTAGATCTTGACCAATGATCCAATCATACATTATGAAGAGTTGCTAAATACAGTTCAAAGGCATGCAAAATGCTTTGAATATACTTGTTTTAGAAGAAAAAGAGATCAATTACAATGTTGGTATAAAGCACCATGGCAGCAGCAGCTTACCTCTACATTAACATTTGATGTTGACTCTAAAAAATCCTACAAAACAGCAAGAAATGATGATTGCTTAAATATTCATAGCCCAACTATGCTTGCAATTTTGCAGGCCAATGTTGATTGCTAGCTCCAATTGTTTCTAGGAAAAAAATTTGAGTTATATTTCTAAATATTTAGCTAAATCTGAGAAAAAATAAAAAAATTATCTAGATATGTTGAAAAGAGTTTCAAATACAAATATAGTTGAGAATAGAGCACTAGTTGCATACCAAAAATTCATGATGAATATGCTTGCGGAACATGACATCTCTGTATAGGAGATGTGTCATATGTTATAGAAATTTCCTCTTCTTACTTCAAGTCGACACTACATTCGATTGAATGTTTGCAAAAAGACATGGTTTCGTATAAATAAATATAATACTAATGAAGAGTTTCCAACAAACTATATTCATTGTTATATGCAAATGCCTCCAGAGTTAGTTGTTTTATCCCTTATTGACACAGTCTGCCTATATACACACTCGCATCAATGCAAAAAGGATAAATGAAAACCAAGGCTCTAGCCTACAGTTGTCCTTGTTTACCCATTATTCAAGACTACTCCTATTGAAGATACAGAGATATTTTAGACATTTTTTGGATTGAACTTATGTTATACAAACCTTTCTCAAACATACAAATAGATATAGGTCTTCGAAGAGAATAGATAATAGAAAATTGGAAACTTTTAAAAATGACTAGTCATCAGCCTTGGCATGTTAATAGAGTTCCAATTACGTCCACAATTGAAGAACAAGATGATAGTGATACTAATGATTTGAAACATTTTCCTTCTCTAGATGAATATGAATGGGAAGTTTTCTTTCGGCTTGGTGCTACTACTAACATTAGTATAAATCAACTTCAGCTATTGGGTAGGTGGGATTTTGATATGAACCATCCATGGAATGTAAACCATGTTCTTGAAGAACTCCATAATATTACTTTGTAGTTCATCTCATAGGTGAAGGCACAATGTGAGAAAGCTACAGTTCAACTCTGGCTTGTAGATATGTCAACCCATCAAATTTCACCAAAGCAACAATTGGCCCTTCAAATAATCCAAACCTACTGTATGCAACCTTCACCCAAAGCCTCTCTCCACATGATTATTCAAGGGGAAGCTGGCACTGGCAAATCCTTCCTCATAAATTGTATTCAACAACAAATGAACACCTCTTTTGCTACACCCAATAGCTGCTTGCTCACATTGGCTCCTATAGGTACCACTACGTACAACATATGTGCCTCTACAATCCATACAACACTTTAGATTCCCATAAAGGATATGATTCCTTTGCAAGGGAAACAATTGAGATTATTCCAAGAACAATTTAAATATATTGAGTACATCTTGATCGATGAAATGATTTTTCTAGGTCCATAATTACTATTGAAAATAGATAGCTAATTACACAAGGCATTCCCAGATAAGCAGACAGAGCCATTTGGCAGTGTTTCTATGATCCTTATTGGTGATCTTGCTCAATTGTCACCTATCATGGATACACCTATTTATACTTCATCCTCATCAGTTGTAGCTTTGTGGCACACTTTCACAATCTCAATAACCCTAGACACTATCTTTCACCAAAAAGGAGATAGTGCTTTGCAACAAAAGTTTCACGAAATCCTTCTTCATATAAGAAATGTTGAGGCTTTGCACGATTATTGGGAAGAGCTTTTGAAACAAAAAAATAAAATGCTCTCAGCCACAAAAAGACAACAATTTTATGTTGCTACACATTTGTTTGCGACAAATGACTTGGTCACATTTCACAACAAAAAAATGATCAAACGGTTAAATCTACCAATAGCCATTAGCATTGCTCGGATGGCTCAACAACAGGCATCTAATCATGGAGATTATGACCAACTTCTTCCAAAATTGCTACTTTGTGTTGGTGAACAGGTGATCCTAACAACAAATTTATGGATTCAAGTTGGCCTTGTTAATGGATCCCTTGGTGTTGTTACAGCTATTGTGTAAAGTCTAGATTCTAAACCACCAAACCCACCTAACTATGTTGTTGTTCACTTCAAAAATTACATTGGCCCACCATGGGACCTAGAACATTCGAGAGACATCCCCATTCCAGCTATAATTCAAGGGAGTCGAACACAAATTCCACTCACTATGGCATGATGAATCACAATACATTAAGTACAAGGCTTAACATTAGATAGAGCAACAATAAACATAGGTACCAAAGAGAGGAAAGGGTTGACTTTTACAACTATTTCACATGTAAAATCAATTGAAAGACTTCGTATTGATCCACCTTTCTCATTTGAGATATTCTCTAGGATTGGCACTAACAAGTACACTGCTCGTTGCCATAGTGAAGAAACATGCCTCGAGCAATTGCAGGCCTTTCCAAGTGCTTTTAGTTCTAGCCGATAGGCTGACAAACAAAAAAGGCTCCAAGATAATTATTCTTGCATCTACCTTAGCTTGTGTGTCATCGCCTCTTCAAACATTTTATACATTGTATCTTTAAAAACTATACCAAGTAATAATTTGTGTAAAATGGGTGTAGTTCCAAAGATGCACAAAGACACCACACACAAATAACTAGATGCCACAACTTGTACAGGCCAATTCCATGTTTTGATGATTCTATTCTATTAAATTTCCAACTTCTTCTTCTAAGATTTCATTGTGTGATGCTTTTACTATATAGCATTCAAACCAATACACTCTTTTGTATATTCCATTTTCCCATCTTTGTTTAAGTGTTTCAAAATTCCATGAAGTCAACTATTTATTAGCATACCTAAAATTCTCCTACAACTAATTTTAACATGCAATGGTGTAAACATACAGTTACAGTTGTTACACATTAATAGATATGCAAATACAAATAACTCTAGTTGTCTAAGATGCATAGAGATTTGAACCAACAATAACTAGAAAAAAAAATTCTATAAGTAAATAACATCTTTGAAACATTCCAATATATTAACCTTTATATGCACATGTTAATACAGTCTCAGAAAAAATTGTCTTCCATTTGATTAATAAGTTTGAAGTACTCCAACGATGTTATGTTTTTTGTTCTGGTAGCCTATATATGTTGACTTCTCACATGCCTCCTCTGTGCTTTCCTTCCACAAATTTAAATGTCTTCCTGGTATCTTTTGTATTGGCTTTATTTGATTCAAATTGCTACAAATTTTTGCCTACAAAATTATTTTCCTGTCATTTCCTTGTTTCACTGTTCTTATATATTACATTTATAAATACATAGTGTTGTGTACATTGTTTTTCTTTTTTGTGATACATGATAAAATTGCATGCTATTTGTCCTGGCTTGCTTGAGCATGTCCATGATGACCATGGAGTTTATTTCCTTCATGGTTTCCTCATCATACCCCACTCAATTGACACAACATGGTAGGTGTTTTCTCATATGCCAGTTGATAATATTCATTTTTCTAATATAACGATATCAACTATTCTAGTTGCCTTGTGAAATGACAAACTCTGGTGTTTGTTTCAGAGCAGACCTCTCAAAGAAGCTAATTAGCACCTCCCTTGTGTGCTAGTTTGGAGAGCTTCATAGCTTCCCCCACCCACTGCCTGCAAAACCTTCACTACTATTCTTGCGGTGGGTCATTCCCCAATCCCTTTTGCCCATTCCTTATCTAATTTCACACATGCATTCTGCTATAACAATATGAAATGTTTCTTTGTAGTTGTATGATGTTGCACTCAATACAAAGATAGATCAACTATGTAGCCCATGTATTCAACAATTGGTGTTGGAAAGATGCCCACAAATCTAATTGTAAGCAAGGTTTTTTTTTAGATATTTATATTTTCTTATTTTATACAATCAATTTTCCCCTCCCTCCATGGCTACATAACCTGTATATATTTGTTGCTTTATATAAACAATCATGCATAGATTTTTACATGTACTTGACTACAATAGTTATTCTCTTTCTATTATATCTTAAACCCACGTTAAACATATCAATACAAGATAAGAAATTTGCATAAGAATTGAGCTATGAATTATAAATTCAACTTATACTCTTTTCTAGTCAACCTAAACGAATAAAGAAATTCTAAAAGAGCTATTAGAATAATACTTCATAGCCAGAAAACTACTCTTAATTTTCAATTGCTCGTATGTTAATGGCTATAACACAAAAAGTGCACAAAGATACCTACAAACAAGAAACGAATAGTAGGGTACAGACTATCGTTGTCCATATTTCCTAGAAATAGCAACAAAATTCAACAGTAATTTCTCAATGAAGGTTGAAGCTTTTTATTTACATGGAATGGTGACACATATGTAGACACATATATAAACTTTGTGCATCTTTGGTGCTATACACATTTTGTACAATTAGCTCCTTTGAGTCCCTCTAATTGATTTCACTTCAAATCCTTACAAAGAGGACACTATAGATTTTGAATGGCTACGTAATTTATTCTTCCCTTTTCCTATATATATTTGCACATTCATTGAGTTACCATGGTTTTCATTTTTCTTTGATTCCCACCTTCTTTGTAGTGTGCTAACAAATAGAGGAACTATATAACAACTACATTATTTTCCATTGAGTATTATAGAAAAATGGGGAAATTGTAATAGAACTATTAGTAAAGCATACATACATATATTTATCCATACATACATATATATACAAGTGCAAGTAGACATGCATTGATTGTTTCAGAAACTTCAAAATATATTTTCCTTAACCATTCTATCCATGTGCTATGATGATATGCATTTTCTTTCATTACACTTGTTTTTCTTATTATAATATTGTTTTTACAATTTCTCTATTACTCTATAGTATTTAGTATGACCCAACACATGTGGAATTTTTAATGAGGTTTGTCAAGTTATACTCATTTTACATGGGTGTTTTGCATAGATGATTAATTTATTGTTAATGTCTTCTTATTATATATTTTTCAACAAGAATTCCATCAACCCAACCATGAATATGTTTTACTGTCTAATAGCTCTTTTATAATTCATGCTTTTAGACAAATAGAGAGGATTTGTCTAGTGATTTTACTGATAGCCTGGAGCTTACCTCTTAAACAAAGGATCTACCTAAATCTTCCTCATTGGTCAATAGACATAGGTAACCAGAACCATAAACCAGTGACAAACAAATTACTAACCCTCAGCATATTTTCTAGGGAAAGAAAGGACATTTAATTGCAATTCCTTGATCCATACAGAATGATAATCTCTTTCAAATCTCCACAATGGGTATAACAGAAAAGATACAAACATTTGACAAGAACACATAGACAATAAATTAACCATCTATGTAAACTACTCATCTAGCACGATGTATAGTATACATATATATATATAGATACATTGCATTTATATATACATATATACATATATATATACATCTATATATATATACATATATTTATATATACATATATATATATACATATATATATATGTATATATATACATTCATGCATACATATATATACATGTATATGTATACTAGATTACATTTATATCTACATGGATATATATGTGTATATTGTTGGATATTGTGGATATGGTTGTTGATATGTGGTTATCATTGATGTCAACACTATTAGCATTTGGTGTATCAGATGTTGTATATGTCAAGGATATTGAGAAAATTGTAAAAGGAAGTGTTATAGGTTCCCAGGGGAACTGTGCAGGTCATGAAGGTTCTTTGTTCTATACATTGATGATTAGCTAATGTGGATTAAAGGGTTTATTGTTGAATGTTTCTAGACCATATACTGGAAGTTTTAGAGGTCCACATGAAGTTTCAAGTGTGTTGTGGTCTGACAATGTTTTTATGGTCTTTGTCATTGTTCCTAAATGAAAATTGTGTGATTCTGGTAATCTTAGTTGTTTTGGATGCTTCTCTATTGTTTCTTGGTGTTTCTGGATGTCTCTAGATCATTCTCTATCTTTGTGGTATGTCCACATTACTCAAAGAGCTTGTGGTTGAAGATCTTTTCTTGCGCATGCTCATTTTTCGTGTTCTTGGTCAACATATTGATGGTAGCATGTTGTGGGTCTTCATGATGAAATTAATTAAACTATTTTGTGTTGGAGATATTAATTGGGGTCTCCACTATGTTTTGGCTAACCTTGGTGGTTTTGCATTAGAAATTTAATTGAAAATTTGGGCCGACATTGAAAATATGTCTTATTTTTCCGGCCAACTAAGATGTGATGAAATCCCATGAAGTAGATATATAAGAACAATTGGTTGAGAAAATTTGGTATGCACATAAGTGTGAACGCATGCCAGAGAAAGTGTAAATGTGTGAATAGTGTTTCTATCATTTGATTGTAGAGCTCAAAAAGTGAAGAAGTTTGAGGAAAGTGTGAAGAAGGTTTTCTAAGCTTAATTGGAACTGTAATTAGGCTTCTGTAGAAGCTATTCTTTTAGTTCATACTCTGTGGATCTAATTAATATTTCTTTATTGTCGGATAGTAAGTCCTCTTTTGTAATTAAGCAATGATCTCTAGGAAATGTGCCTAAATGCATGTGCATTCCCATAATCTTGTGGACTAACATTTGTTGTGGTTTTTCCCTTAACATGGTTTCCACGTAAAAAATATTGGTGTTATTTGTCTCTTTGATGTGTTAATTGCTTGTGGTTATTTGCTTATTCATCAAAACTAAGATTAACGTTAAGATAAGCTAGAAAATTTGAAGTTTCTGTCACAATTGATTCACCCCCCCTTAGTTGTGTGTCCTTGTTTTTCCAACAATTAGTATCAGAGCATGTTCCTCTGAAGAAGTCTTAAAGCTTAAGGTGATCTGAGATGGAAACAACATTCAAAAAGGATAGTCCTAGATTTGATGGCACTAGCTATTCAATGTGGAAAGTCAGGATGCAATGTCACTTAAAGTGTATTGGTGAAGCTTTCTAGAAGATTACAAGAGATCCATGTACTATTCCTCAAAATGGTCCCTCCACTACTAATGAGATCAAAGATGTTGAAAATAATGTTAGAGCTATTGAAGCTTTGGTGAGTGCTCTAACAAATTTGGAGATTGCTAATGTGTTGTGTCTAGAGATAGCTCATGAGATTTGGATGAAACTAGAAACTTTGTATGAAGGAGATGCATAGGTGAAGATGGCTAGGCTACATATCTTGAAAGGAAAGTATGAGAATTTGAAGATGGATGAAGATGAAAATATCACTTCTTTTATGCAGAGTAAATGAAATAGTAATGGGTATTAAAGGTGTCAGTGGTTCTATGGATGAGGGTGAAATTGTGGCTAAAGTACTCAGATCCTTGCCTCCCTCCTACAAGATGAAGGTTCATGCTATTGAAGAGTTCAGATCAATGAACAAGATAACAATAGACATGTTGATCAGGAAGCTTGTTGCTTTTGAAATAAGTGATTTTGGTGAATCTATACTGAAGAATGAGTCTGCATTTAAGGCTACTATATCCAGAAGTAATAGGAAAAGATATAATCCAGGAGAGAGTTCCAGAAAGATATCCAAGTATGATGAAGAACTAAAACAACTTGAAGATAAAGAAAGAGAGGTAGAAGAACTAGAAGCACTAATTGTTAAGCAAGAAGGCAGATGAAAGGGTAAGTATGAAGATGTATTGCCTATTAAATTTTTTTCATGTAGTAAAATAGGTCATTTTGTATCAAGTTGTCCTGAAAGAGTTCCTAGGTCTAAGCCTAAAATTTCTAGATTCCAAAAGAGATGCTACTTTTTTGAAGAAGCAATGTCTACTGATGAATCTAATAAAGATAATGGAAAAGAATATGAATGGGCTTTCATTGCTACAATTGAAGATAATCAGGATGTGACTATCAAATCTACTAAAGATGAAAAGGATCTTGCAACCCAAGTTGAAGAAAAGGATGAATGGGTGATTGATAGTGGATGCTCACATCATATGACAGGTGATAAAAGCAAATTTGTGAGTCTAGAGAAGTATGATGGTGGGGTTGTAAGATGTGAAGATAACAATGTTGGTGTGATTTGTGGTAGAGGATCTATTTGTCTTGGTGGTAAGGATAACATTAATGATGTTCTCTATGTTGAAGGCCTGAAGCACAACTTTTTGAGTGTTGGAAAGATGGTTCACAAGGGATATGATCATCAGTTCAAAGATGGAAGATGCAAGATGCAAGATACATGGAAATTTTGGAGATATGATTGCAACAGGAAAACAAGCAAAAGGTAATATTTTTCATCTAAATACTACTAATGGAAGTTGTTTAATTTCTCAAGTAGATGAGAGTTGGTCATGGAATAGGAGGTTGTGTCATGTAAACTTTGACAATATTATCAAGATAAGATCTAATCAAGCATTAAGATATTTTCCTAAGTTAGTGAAGCCTACTAATGTGATCTACACGGAATGTCAGATGGGTAAAAAAACTAAAGTTTCTTTCTAGAGTAAACAATTTCATTCAAATAATTTTTTGGAGCTGCTACATGTTGACCTTTGTGGTCCCTCCAGAGTTAGAAGTATTCATGGAGAAAGGTATTTTATGTTGGTTATTGATGATTACTCTAAAATGATTTGGGTTTCCCTTTTAAAAGAAAAATGTGAAGCATTAGAGAAGTTCAAAATTTTCAAGGCTATGGCAGAAAATGAGAAAGGTCTAAAAATCAAGTGCCTGAGATCTAACATAGGTGGTGAATTTATTTCCAAGGAGTTCAAATTTTATTGTGAAGAGCATGGTATTAAAAGACAATTATCTACTCCCTGAACCCCTCAACAGAATGGAGTTGCAAAGAGAAAGAATAGAAAAATTCTAGATGCTTCCAGAACAATGATGATGGAAGGAAATGTATCTCAGATGTACTAAAGTAAAGTCGTAAGCATTGTTGTGTATACTTTGAACTGGGTAAATGTTAATGGAAATTATGGTAAGACTCCTTATGAGTTATGGTTTGGTCACAATCCTACTGTTAAGTACTTTAAGATCAATGGAAGCAAGTGTTATATTAGAAGAGATGATGATTATGAAATTTTGATGCAAGAAGTGATGAAGGAATCTTCCTAGGTTACTCTACTAAAACCAAGGCCTACCAGTGCTATAACAAAATATTAAGAAAGATGATTGAGAGTGAAAATTTCAGAGTTGATGAGAACTCTGTCAAAACATCCAAACATTGTAGTTATGATTTAAATGAAGACATTACAATCCAAGGGAAGAATACTCATGCATAGAATCTACTTCAGATTATTCCATATGTTCTGGTGAAGCAACCTCAATTTTTTCTGGTAAATCAAGTCAGACAGGAGACATAGAAAAGTGCGTGTAGAAGAAAGATCAAAAGAGATAGAAGTTCAAGAATTTCCAAAAACTCCAAGGTATGTAAAGCTAAATCATTCTAAAAGTCAAATCATAGGAGATAAGAGTAAAGGATTGCAAACTAGAAGGAAAATTGTAGAAGAATATTGTTTGATTTCCAATATTGAACCTAAAAATGTCGCTGAAGCCTATCAAGATGAACACTATTTGGAAGCTATGAAGGAAGAGCTAACACAAATTGAAAAGAATGACACATGGATACTGGTTCTAAGGCCTCAAGATAAAAATGTGATGGGTACTAAATGGGTGTTTAGAAATAAGTTAAATGAAGAAGGTGAAGTAGTCTAGAATAAAGCAAGATTGGTATGTAAAGGGTATTCTCAAATGGAAGGTCTTGATTTTGAAGAAACCTTTGCCCCTGTCACTAGGATTGAAGTTGTTAGACTATTTCTTGCTTATGTTGCACACACAAACTATAAAGTCTATCAAATGGATGTAAATTCTACATTTTTGAATGGAGACCTAGAAGAAGAAGTGTACATTGAACAACCAAATGGATTTCAGCTAACAAAATAAGAAGATATGGTTTGTAGATTGAAGAAAGCTATGTATGGACTTAATCAAGCCCACAGAGCCTAGTATGCTAGATTGGACAAATAACTATTGAAGCTTGGATTCACTAAAGGTACTATTGATAGAAACTTCTACTTCAAATTAGACAATGATAAGGAGTTAATTATAGATTTTTTTGTTGATGATATCATTTTTGGAGGAGATGATAATCTATGTATGAAGTTTGTTGATGAGATGAAGAATGAATTTGAGATGAGTATGATTGGAAAGATGAAGTTATTTCTAGGATTGCAAGTTACATAGTTGGATAAGGGGATTTTCATATCTCAGTCCAAATATGTGAAAGAACTACTAAAGAAGTTTGGAATGGATGACTCCAAACCTATTGGTACCCACATGGTGACCGAATGTAAGTTGAAACAGAATGATGACTCTCCTAAGGGAAATCAAACTAGAGATAGTTCAATGATTGGTGGATTTCTTTACTTGACTCAGACTATACCAAACATTATGAATGATGTATGTATGGTTGCTAGATTTCAAGCGGATCCAAAAGAATCACATGTAACTACTGTGAAGAGAATCTTCAAGTATCTAAAAGGAACAATTGACTTTGGACTTTAGTATCCAAAGGATGATGATCTCAATTTGTGTGCATATACCAATGTGTATTGGGCTGGTGATGTAGATGATAGAAATAGTACTAGTGGTGCTGCTTTCTTCCTAGAAAAGAAATTGGTGTCCTGGTTGAGCAAAATGAAAAACTTAATTTCTCTATCTACTATTGAAGTAGAATACATTGTTGTTGCTAGTGATTGTACTCAAGTGATATGGATGAAACAAATGTTGAGAGATATCAAGGTGGTATATGAAGAACCTATTTCCATATACTATGACAATTCAAGTGCAATAAATATCTCAAGGAATCTGATGCTACATTCTAAGACTAAACATATATCAATCAAGTTTCATTTCTTGAGGGAGAAAGTGAATGAGAAAGAATTCAGACTAGAGTATGTGCCTACCAAAGAATAGATTGCAAATATCTTTCCTAAGCCTTTGCCAAAGGATACTTTCAAGAGTATCTCAAAGGAATGCTAGGGGTAATCACCCCTCCTGATAAGAACTAAAAGATGCATTTTCTTACATGAATCCATGAACTTCATTGCTATATTTTGATCTGGATTGATGTTTTCATGGCTACTACTCAGGGGGAGTAGTCAGATGTGTAGATATGTGGTTCATAGTGTGTATATGGGAAGATAATTGTTACCTTTTCCATTTATGTCAAAGGGGGAGAAGAGTAATGTGAAAAATCCTTTCAAGAGGAGAAGTGCAAAAGAAGTCAATGTGTTGGGATAATGGTATTTTTCACATCATGTCTTGCCATCAATGCCAAAGAGGGAGATTTTTGGATATGGTTGTTGATATGTAGTTGTCATTGATTTCAACACTATTAGCATTTGGTGTATCAGATGTTGCATATGTCGAGGATATTGATAAAATTGTAAAAGTGTTCTAGGTTCCCAGTGGAACTGTGCAGTTCATGAAGGTTCTTTGTTATGTACATTGATGATTAGCTAATGTGGATTAAATGGTTTATTGTTGAATGTTTCTAGATCATCTACCAGAAGTTTTAGAGGTCTACGTGAAGTTTTGAGTGTGTTGTGGTATGACAGTGTTTCAATGGTCTATATCATTGCTCCTAAATGAAGATTGTGTGAGTCTAGTAATCTCAGTTGTTGTGGATACTTCTTTGTTATTTCTTGGTATTTTTTTATGTCTCTAGATCATTCTCTATCTTTGTGGTACATCCATATTACTCAGAGAGCTCGTGGTTGAAGATATTTTCTTGTGCATGCTCATTTTTCATGTTCTTGGCCGACATGTTGATGGTAGCATGTTGTGGATCTTTGTGGCAAAATTAATTAAAGTATTTTTTTTGAGATATTAATTTGGGCCTCCACTATGTTGTGGCCAACCTTGGTGGTTTTGCATTGGAAATTTAATTGAAAATCTGGGCTGACATTGAAAATATGTCTTATTTTTCTAAGCAACTAAGATGTGATGAAATCCCATGAAGTAGATATATAAGAGTGATTGGTTGAGTGAAGTTGGTAAGTGCATAAGTGTGAATGTATGTCAGAGAAAGTGTAAATGTGTTAATAGTGTTTCTATCATTCGATTGCATACCAAAGAGTGAAGAATTTTGAGGAAAGTGAAGAAGGTTTTATGAGCTTAATTGGAACTGTAATCAGGCTTGTGTAGAAGCTATTCTTTTAGTTCATACTCTATGAATCTAATCCATATTTTTGTATTGTTGGACAGTGAGTCCTCTTCTGTAATTGAGCAATGAGCTCTAGGTAGTGTGCCTGAATGCATGTGCATTCCCCTTATTATTTCTCTTTATACTTTTAACAAAGTATAACTTGTGGACTAACATCCACCATGTTTTTTCCCCTAACAGGGTTTCCACATAAAAAATCTTGGTTTCTTTGATGTGTTAATTTCTTGTGGTTATTTTCTTATTCATCAGATATGAGATTAAAGTTAAGATAAGTTAGAAAAGTTGAATTTTTTGTCACAACTGATTCACCCCCCTCTCAGTTGTGTGTCCTTATTTTTCCAACATATATGTATACTGGGTACTTTGCATTAATGATTAATTTATTGTTCACACCTATCAGTCTTTTCTTATTGTTCCTTTTGATAGTAGCTTGGAAGGTTTTAACACTCATGTGCTACAAAATTTGTGAGGAATCATATTGATTAATTTGCATTGTCGAAAGACTCATTGAATCTATTGAACTTTATATCTTTAGTTGATACGCTGATTGTTTGAAGTTTCTATTTGCTAAGAATAGACCTCTGACAATGCAACTAAATAAACCTATTTTCTTGGACATTTGGACCACATATTCATAATACTAGAATGCCTATTCTCATAATGCAACTGAATCAAAAATATTTTCTTGCATATTCTAGTGTATTCTTTCCTGCATTGCTACATTGTCTATTCTTTGCATCTTTCGAGTGTTCTAATTCATTTAAGTGGAAATCCTTAGGAATAGGCTATTGTACGTTGTTAATCACTACGTAAGTTATTCTTCTCTTTGCATATATAAATTTGCACATTGACTGAACTGCTTCTTTGTACCATCCTAAGAAATAGAGTAATTGTATATGCTAAGTGTTTGCTCGCCCAAGCCCTAATGCATTCCGATGTTGTTGTACTATGGTGGTGGACAAAGTAAATGTAGTTGGTTGAAGTAAATGCAATATTGAATGTAGCAGTGTGGGAAAGTGTATTTTGATTGAGTTGCATTACATGTATATATATTTATACATTCATATATATATATATATATATATATATATATATATATATATATATATTGTCATCCAATATATGTATACATGTATATATATGTATGTAAATGCAATATTGAATGTTGGCATCTGGGAGAGTGTACTTTCATGAAGTTGTATTCTCGGAAGACCCATTGTGGTGTTGCTTTGATATGTTCACGCTATTGTTAAACTTGTCGCATTCAGCTCCCTCTTTTGGTAGGTTGGAGGCTATTAAAAATTTTGGGCTACATAATCAATAAGCCATTTTTCTTAGGTATTTTTCATAAATGATTAATTTATTGTTTATATCTTTCCTTCTTTGCTTATTGTTCGTTTTCATAGCAGGTTTTAGGGTTTTAACATTGATGTGTTGCGTAAGTTCCAAATTGTTCAACACTCTAACAACTCAATCCAATCCTCCTTTTGGTTCTCAATCATAACCAATAGTACATGTAAATTCAAAACTTCTCCATAATCAATAAATAGATCTCGTAACCGCCTTGAAAATATTATTCGTCGTTTCTACTTTTTAATTGTGTTTATTATTTTTTACTATATATTTACTAATCTTTTATCCTCCCTCACTCATCTTTCCCCATCCATTGACACACCTTTCTCTTCTATTTGTAGGTGTTAGGCTAAATCATAGATGACAATTCCAAAAGATGGAACTCCACAAAATTTCTAGTGGAAATTTCATATTGCTTTTGCTCAGGGGTTTGGCTAGGTCCCCGGGGCTCCATGATACCAATATGGAAGGGTGGATAGCGAGCATGGGTTTTTTGTTTTTCCTTTTCATTACATATATCTTTTCTCACATAGATACATGTATAGAAAACATGGTTTGTAACATGTTTCTTACATACTACCAAGTGGTCACATCTTTAGCTTATGTGCTATTTGTTTGAAGTTTATATTTGTTGAGAAGCTAGCATTTAATTGTACAGTATGTGCAACATATGTATAGTGCCAAAATGGCTCTTTTCAGAATGTAACTGAATCAATATATTGTCTTGGATATTTTGTAGTGAACTTTCCCCACCTGCAACATTATCTATTTTGACTCTCCAATTGCACTATGCAATCATTCATTTAAAAATGGATTTTTCTATTCTCAATTACTTTGTAATCCATAATACTTGTGCTCTATGAAAATGTTTGCTATGGATTTCGGCTCATCTTTGATTTACTTATAATTTTTAACTATTCTTTTAGGATTTGTTTTACAATTTCCCTATTTTGTCTATAATATTTAGTGGCAAATAATCTAGGTTGAATCTTCAATTGGGAAACCAATTGTTAGATACAAATTGGTGTCAGGTCCCTTGTCTAGATAGCAATATAATTACAAGTGGACATGCCTATAGCTAATTTCCATCTCTCGTCAAGAAACATATTTCCAAAACTATAGAAAAAGTACTCAATACTGAACGTCTAAATTTCATGGAAAAAATGTGTACTTTTTTTGTCCAATTTTAAAAAATACAAACATGCGTGATGACCCTTACAAAAAACTTCCATTAGCTTCAAAATTAAATGATTAATTGATTGAACAGGCTACACAAATAGTGACAATATACATGTGCATCCCTTGCCATTAAATATAAAATTCAAATATTCTTGCTAGAAGAAATAATTATTTTAAATTTAATATTTAATTTAATTTTTAAGTTCCCACTTTTAAACAAATTTAAAAATTCATTTCTAAATTTTCTAATAGTATTATATAAAATATAAACAAAATGTTCTTCACGATTACTTGATTCATACAATCTAACTCATTTATTTCATTCACAGTCACCTTTCCATGCAAATAAAAACATCCTCTCTACAAATGTTCCCCGCCGCGGTAGGCCGCTATTGGCTGATTGTCACACGCATATGCATACGATTGCTAGTTTAATAATAATGTAAAAAAATAAGATAAAAAATAAATGAAAATTGATTTTTAAATAAAAGAATTTAAGTTTAATATTTTTTAGATAAATACATTTAAAAAAATTATATTAATTTGTCAATAATTATGTTTATATTAATTTAAAAATAATTATGTTTATATTAATTTAAAAATAATTTAATAGAAAACAAAGAATTAACATGTGAATTTGATCAAAAGGAATTGTATACACCTAAAAATGGTCTGGATAATCTAATTAATTAAATACGATTTATTTGATTAATTGACTCCTTTAATTCATCTACTTATAAATAAATAGAAATATTTATTTATATAGATCACTTCTAATTCTTCTATCTTTAACATATTATTTCATCTTAATTAAATAAACAAGTTTTATACTTTTTTTTATTTAATTACCACATTTCTTCCATGTTTATTTAATAAACAACTTTCTATAGTTTCTTTTATTAAATTAAACATCCTCTTTTGCTAAATTGAATAAATCCAATAAATTCAATTAAAGCATATTTCTACAGCTATTTCCTCTTTTCACTCATCATATGTACCAACAAAATTAGATATTTTATATCTAATTAATTCAACTTCACCTTCACAGACAAATTTAGGACAAATTAGAAACAAATTGGAAATCAAATTGGTTGTCTTCTTCCATTGATTATTCCTATCCTCTAGCTGAATGTTTTTGTGGGGAGAAACAATATGCATAATCTTCTCAGGTTTCTTCATCTTTCACCATTGAATCTTTCAAATTAAATCCAAACCTTTGCTTTGTTGCCACATCACAAATATGTTGTAGGGAATATATAAATACAGATTCTTTCTACAGGAAATGGATCCCAAGTTTATGCAATCTTACTCTATAGAGATTATATTAGAGCATTCAAGTAATTAAGCAATAGCAATTAGCAAATCATTTTAAAATAGCAATAGCAATCATGGTTTTCCATTTAACTACATCCTAGTTATGGTAGTTTTTTTTTATCAATTTCATGTTAATTTCATATACATTAGCATCCATCTTATCATTTAAGAATATCATATAGGATTAGTTTCTTGCATATTCATAGAATCTCATTCTTTAGATTGGCATTTTAACAATGACAGTGCTTAACAATCTGAGAGCCGCATGATTTGATAAATCTTTGGAGATAGGGAACGATAAGCCACTTTCAATAGATTTATGGATTTTAGTAGTTTAATGGTTGTTTAAATCTATTGATATAATGTCTTATTAGGTGTTTTTTTTATTCATTACACATATTTTACTCACACATAAATTGGCGCCCACAGTGGTGCCCAAAAACCCTATTTTTAACATCTTTTCTTGAAAAGTGTGTCTGTAGGTTTTTGACATGTTTTGTTTTACTATGATCAAGAGTTTTTACAGTGCATACGACCTCCAGATCAGTGCATACAATCACTTTTCCAATGCATCCAAAGGATATTTTAGCACATCTGAAGGTTGTTATGGTGCATCCAGTATCGGTCTCACCACAGTCAGGGGTTTTCTGCACCGCACCTATCATTTCTTTTAGCGCATTTACTAGATTTTGTAGCACATAGAACTATTATTTTAGCACATCTAAATACTTTTTTAGCACATATAAACTATTTTTTTAGCACATCTAATGATTGTTATGGAACATCTGACTATTTTTGCATAATTTTAAATTTCTAGAATTAATCCTTGTTTTCTGTCTTGCAAGCACAAAATTCGCTGGTCAAAGATAGTTGCTAGAAGACACTTACGCTGGCCAAAGACAAAATATCACAAACTACTAATGGTTTTTCAAGGTTTTAAAATTTATTCCATTGCTTTTTCTTTCGTTAAGATAGTGAATCTAGATTAATTAAATAATTAGTTTGAACCCCCATGTCCATTGTGTTTCGAAAGCAATAGGCTTATGCTCTCCCCTTAACTGGGTGATCAAAACACTGGACTTGCTATCCTGCTTTATCAACACCTTTAGAAGGCTTTTCATAGTGGGAAAAAGTACTCACCCTATGGGAATGACATAAGTGGGAACAAACAAAGCCATGTTTTCCAACCCACTCTAAACAAAAGTGAATCTATGGAAACCCACATTCAACAGAAATGTGTGAGATAACCATCCCTAAAACCTTTGTTCTAAAGGTTGGGAGGTCTCCTGAGGGATTTTATCTATGACACGCTGAACGAAAATCCTTTCTATGAAATTTAGTGTAGAATCCAACTGTGTCAGTTTCATAATGCTTTTTATATCACAATGCAAGGGGAAGGCATAATTTTCCCCAAAGACACTCACCATATAACTATCAAAGACCCTAGCCAAAAGTGGAGGATTTGACTTTGGTTAAGACTCGGGAAAGGAAAAAACATGAGTGCCCTCTAGGGGGTGACAAGATTGTGTGAGCTAACATAGTTGCAAGCTGTGGGTTGTGATATTCTTAGTGACCATTGAGATTAGAAGAGTGTTTGAACTATATTTTTTTGTGTTAAACCCATGGAAATTGAAAGAATCGGACTTGATTCTAGAATATACACTCTTTGTTTAATGCGTAGTTTTGGAAATAATGTTTACAAACTTGGTGTTGTGTGTACATAAAGTATTTTCCAAAAGGTATCATCCAATTAGATTATCAAATTCCAAGATTTACAAGCAAAACACACCTCCAAAATCTTCATTGGTTAGAAAATTACACTCTGGAATCAATATTTTTACTGAGAAAAAAAAGCAGAGCAACTAGACAGAACTGTGAAAATACTAACAACTTCCAGATTAGTGCAACCAACCTCTGTTTCAATACATATACCCAGTCTATTAGTGCATCTTCCTTATTTAAACAGAGCATTAAAACTCTATTTCAGTGCATATGTCATGTTTTGTAGTACATCTATATAGTCTGTCAACACATTTACCCAGAATTGTAGCACAACCAACCTCTATTACAGTGCATATACCTAGTCTATCAACATGTATACCTAGTTTTTCAACGCATACACCTTGTTTTAAAATGCATATACCTAGTCTATTAGCACATATACCTAGTTTTTTGGCGCATTCAATCAATTTACCATCACATTCACACTTTGTTATAGCACTTCTAAAGTCTATTGTAGAAAATCTGAGGTATGTTATAGCACATCCACAGAATAAAAAATCAAAGAGCTATTTTTACCTCCTATCAAACAGTTGACATCAAAATTTAGATATTTATCAAAACAAAAAACATTTTCTCAGTCAAACTAGTGTCTTAAACTTTGAAAAATAGGACCTTACAAGCCAAACTCTTCCAAATTAAACCAATTTATTACACTTTTAAAAGTTCCTTATCATAAAACATAACTCTTGATTATTAAGTTAAGTTTCATTATTAGGATCAGTCATCCTACAATCACAAAATGAAATGGTATAAAAAATAAAAAATATAGAATAGTCTCATCAATAGAATTTATCATTCTATTTGACTTAGTTATTATCCTTGGCACTACTTCAAAATAAAATCAAAGTTTAGTAAAAACTACAACACTTGTATGCCCATTTTAAAAAGGTTACAAAGAGAGAAACTCATAGAAAAAGAGATTTAATCTCTAAATATCATGGCTGAAGAAAATCCATTTCATAGATTCCATCAACCTGAATCTAAGGAAATAATTGAAGAGGACATCCAAACTACACAACAAGATCCTAACTTCCATCAATTCATGGAGAAAGTTTTGGAAAAGGATGGAGAAAAATATATTTTAATGCTAGCTGAACTAGGTGCAAAACTTCCAAAGGACTTTGACGTTAATCGACTAAAATAAACACCTATAAAAGTTGAAATTGAACCACAAAACATAGATCAAGTGATTTCCCTAACACATCAAATGAAAAACTTGCAACAACAGCTTCAAGATATGCAAAAAGGGACCACAAGAAGTTACTCAGTATAGGACATTTGTCCCTATCCTTTTGATCCAAGTGTGGACAATGATATCATGTGAGGGAATTTAGAACCAAGAGTTCAGAATTTTCACAAAAGGAAACTCATTTAATGAGGTTGTTTCCAAGAAGCTTCATCTGAGGTCAATGTATGGAATGGTTCTCTAAACTACAACCAAGAATTCGATCCTTTGAGGAACTATTCAACAAGTTTATCTCACAATACTCCTATAATATTCAACATGAGATAACAATAAAGTATCTTTATAATACAAAACAAAAGGAAGGTGAAACATTCCTCTCATTTCTACAATTATGGCGAAGGTTGTTGGCTAGGTATCCTTGTTCCATACTAGAAGAGGAAAAGATGGAACTATTCATTGACAACATAATTGATGAGATGAGCTATAGGCATGAACAACAATGCCCACCTACATTTGAGAAACTGATTGAAAATGGCCTCAAGATTGAAGAAGCCTTGGTCAAGCAAGGGGTAATAAAAAACTACAATGAAGGATCAAATAATACAAACCCCTTGAATCACTATATTAACAATGGTAAACCAATTTTTTTGTAGAAGAATAGAAATACTAGTAACAATGATGTTTCAAATGAAACACAAAATGTGAAACCAACCTATTTAATTTGACAACAACTAATGCAAAGACCAATCAAAACAATGACCAAAACATCAATCAAAGTGTCAATCAAAACAACACTCCAAATAATGGTGAATCTAAACCACAATAATATCAAAAACCATCAAATCAAATAAGATTCACACTATTGGGATAGACACTAGAATCAGCAAAGAGAGAACTTCTTACCCATAGAGTTATCACATTACCTGATCCGTGCACTAGGATATTTTGATAATGTTATTGATGCCAGAAGGAAAATCACAATAAAAGTGTATGAAAAAGAAGAGAGATCCTCCAATGGATTAATCGTGTTGCCTATTCAAGTAGGATCAATTGTGAAGAATATAGCTTTCCAAGTGTTAGACAAAGAGCTAACCTATAATATACTCTTAGGATGTCCCTAGATTCATGAAATGAAAGCAATGCCTTCAAATTATCATCAGTGCTTAAACTTTCCTGTCAATGGACAAGAAGTCACTATCTCAGCTTACTACAACAATCCCCAATATTGTAACATGCTTAAAATAACTCAAGAAACTTTTGTGCCCCATAATAGGGAAGCAAACACTTCTAGTTCATCCAATAGTGAAAGGCAACTAAATGTTGTATCTAAATGGGTTGATAAAAAGGACCAATCAAAAGATAAAAGTGTTGTTGACTCTACTCCATCAAATAGTGAAGGTCAATTGGATTCTCTATTACAACAATTCAAAGAAAATATCCAGTTAAAATATAAAGGCATGGGAGAGTATTTCATTGAGCAATCTTTATGTCTTTCACAGCTACTTCCATCTCCAAAATCATATGGGCAGCCGTCAACATTAATACAACAATCATCACAACCTACCATGGTTTTGGATGATAGATTTGTAAAGTAAGGTACTTTAGAAGATGAATCTGAAGATAAGGCCATCCTCAATTGGCTCTACAAAGATGAGGAAGCATCTACATTGGCAACTATCAACATTAAAATAGATCAATATGGAAAGGGAAAAACAATATTAGAAAAAATGGGGTATGAAGGAAAAACAATATGAGTGGGATTCTTTATTTGAAGCATCATACAAGGACATACAAATTGATGTCATAAAGATTATGCACCCAAACATGAGGAGGGACAAAGCTTAGGGACTAGACCCCTTGTATTTGGATCATAGAATATTGATGACTCAAGTGAGGATGGATAGATATTGAGTGAGATAGATGACTTGGAGGAGAGTAATATCATAGACCTCAATATCGCTATTAACAACCTTGACAACATTGCTATCAGAACCCTCACTGCTGTTGAACTTAGCCAATCAAATGACCTTTTACCCTTAATACATCCTAAACTTATCGACTGGGAACCAACTGAACCTATCAATGCACCTATCTTTCTGAATGATGATGTTATCATTAATCTCCTTTGTTGTGACAAACCTGACACAAGTTCTAATCATAAATATCATAATGAAACTTTGAGTCAGGAGGGTCTCAAATATTCCATTTGCAAAATTGAAAACAAGAATAATAGATCTAATGGTGAAAAAATTTTAATGGAAGCATTAGATCTCAAAAAAGTAAAAATATAGAACACATCTGACGGTGAAAACCTCTTTGAGGCATGGAAAGATGGGAGATTATACACCCTTCTAGAACACTATCATGAAAGATCATCAGTATTGGTGGATCCTACACAATCTATATCAATCTTAGCACAATATAAAAAGCAAAAACTCTACATCTGGCAGCATCTATGACTAAACAAGAAAAGCTTGAATTCACCAAGTTCTTTGAGGACAGAAAAATTAACCTTGCTTCGTCTTACTCTTATATGCCAGGTTTAGACCTAGATCTTCTAATGCATCATTTATCTCTACCATTTGGAATAAAACCTATGAAGCAAAAACTAAGGAAAATGCATTTGCATATTGCCTTGTCGGTAAAAGCAGAACTAAAGAAGTTGTTAGATGCTAGATTCATTAGATCTATTGATTACACTAAGTGGATTTCTAATATTGTAAATGTTTCTAAACTAGATGGTAGTATCAGTATATGTACTGACTTCAAAGATCTCAAGAAGGCATGCCCAAAGGATGTTTTTCCTTTTCCAAACATTGACATTATTGTAGAATTAATAGTAGGACACGCCATGTTATCACTAATGGATGGCTTCTCAGGTTACAACCAAATCAAAATAGCACCAAAAGATCAGGAGAAAAAAACATTCACATGTCCATGGGGAATATTTTGTTGGAATGTCATGCCCTTTGGGTTGAAAAATGTAGGGGCTATATATCAGTGAGCAATGACCACCATTTTCCATGACATGATGCATACCTTTATATGGAGGATTACATGGATGATATATTAGCAAATTCATATACCAGAGAAGGATATCTAGAGATCCTAGATAAAATATTTACAAGATTGGAGAAGTTCAATGTTAGATTAAATCCTAAGAAATGTGTGTTCGGTGTTACATTAGCAAAGCTTCTAGAATACATAGTTTTAGATAAGGGTATCGAAGTGGATCCCGCCAAGGTCAAGGCCATAATGTAAATTTGGCCACCAAAGAATATCAGTCAACTATGGTCTCTACAAGGTAGGCTACAATAAATTAGGAGGTTTATCTCCCAATTAGCAAACAAAAGTCATCCCTTCAATCATTTGCTATATAAGAATGTATTTTTCAAATGGGGTCAAGAATTTGAAACAAATTTCAATCAAATAAAGAAATATCTGATGTCACCACCCATATTGATGCCACCTATAGAAGAGAGGCCATTATTACTATACATTGCAACAACTGAGATTTCTTTGGGTGATATATTAGCACAAGAAGATCATGTGGGAAAGGAATGAGCTATCTATTATATCAACAGGACTTTGAATGGTTATGAGATATATTACACCTTCATCGAGAAAGATTTTTTGGCAGTGGTATTTTCTACTTAGCAACTGCGGCATTAGATGATAACGCACATAGTCAAACTCATAGCAAAGATAGATCCATTAAAGTATTTAATCAACAAGGCTTCCCTAATAGGAAGATTGGCCAAGTGGGTCATGATCTTGAGTGAATTTGATATCTAGTATGTATATCAAAGATCCATCAAGGGTCAGGTGATGCATACAATGAGCATTGAGTTTCCTGATGCATACATTCTTACAATGACAACACAACAATGGATGCTTTATTTTGATGGGTCCTACACACAACGTGGGCCAAGTGCGGGAATTCTATTTGTTACACCTCAAGAACATACCATCCCAAAGTCCTATAGACTCATATTTCCATGTACAAATAACGTAGCTAAATATGAGGCATTAATCATTGGCATCAAAGTGGTAGTTAAATGGAAGATCATAGAGCTACAAGTATATGGAGATTCACAACTAGTCATTAATCAGGTAAATGATGAATATCAAACAAAATATGAGAAGTTGATGTTGTATAAGAAAATGGTGGATGATTTCAAAAAGTACTTTATGGATATCAAATTTGAATAGATTCCAAGGGTAGAAAATAAAGTTGTTGATGTTATGGCGACAATTGCTTCTCTCTTACATATACCAAAAAAGAAAGGTCGTTATGAGTTTATGGTGGAACAAGTGTCTTATCTTGCTTATAATAATCTTGAATCTCAAACCATATTTCATTTAGTTGAAATTGAATCCTCAATTTATGGAAAGACCTACGCTTACCTAAGAGACAATATCCTTCCTCCTAATCTTTCCAAAAACTAGAAACGCAAATTCATCTGCCAAACCACACAACATACCTTAATTGCCAACATAACTTACCACTTAGGTTTGGATGGTACTCTTCTTCAATTTCTAGATTGTAACAATTCTAAGACAACCTTACATGAGCTTCACGAAGGTATTTGTGGAACTCATTCAAGCAGACTAACCCTAGCAAATAAACTCCTTTGTTTGGGGTATTACTGGCCAAATATGGAGGAGTCTTTTTAGTTTTTTAAGAAGTGCCAAAAATGTCAAATCCATGGAAACCTAATCCATGCACCAACACAAGAATTGCAACCGTTCACTTCAACATGGCCTTTTTTTAGTGGGGATTGGACCTAGTAGGAAAAATTAATTCGTCTTCATCCAATGGACACAAATTTTTAATAACATCCATGGAGTACTTTACAAAGTGGATAGAAGTTGTTCCCTTGACAACAATCACTAGAAAAAAGAATTCTTCTTTCATACTAAATTACCTCATCTATTGGTATGACATTCCTTAGTCCATTGTCATAAACAATGGTAGACCTTTTCAAAATTAGGATGTTTAGGAACTATGTGAGAGGTTTCATATCCAACATCATTTTTCAACCCCATACTATCCTCAAGGAAATGGCCAAGTAGAGGCATCAAACAAAACTATTCTAAAAATCCTAAAGAAAATAGTAAATGATGTTGGACATGATTGGCACATTCAACTAAACCCTACTATGTCAGCATACCGAACCAACATCAGAATTCCTACAAGAGCTACACCATATTCCTTGGTATATGGATCAGAGACCATCCTACCTATTGAGGTTGAGATACCATCACTTTGTGTG
Source organism: Sequoia sempervirens (assembly GCA_007258455.2). Classification (NCBI taxonomy): domain Eukaryota; kingdom Viridiplantae; phylum Streptophyta; class Pinopsida; order Cupressales; family Cupressaceae; genus Sequoia; species Sequoia sempervirens. The sequence continues at coordinate 250,029 of VDFB02162926.1, forward strand.
TCACTAAAGATAATTATTTTAGATGAGGATTATAGAGTTTCTAGACTTCAAGACCTAGAATTTTTGGATAAATGTCATTAATGAGTTGTGAACCATTTGATGGAATATCAACAAAGGATGTCCAAAAGCTACAATCATAGAGTAAAACCTAGAGAATTTGAAGTTGGTGACTTGGTCTTAAAGGAAAACCCTCAAAATCAACAAGAAAGAGAAAAGAAAGGGAAGTTTGAACCTAACTAGCTAGGTACCTTTGTTGTCATATCAGTCTATGGATCTGGAGCCTATCAATTGTCTACACCTGAAGGGGATTTGTTCGATGAACTTATCAAAAGTCTCCATCTCAGGAAATTCTATACCTGAAACATCTAGTGCATGGTTAAGGTCCTGGGAAAATGGTCGCCTTGATGAAAACCTAGCAACCATGCATCTTGGTGACAGAAAAATACAAAAAAACAAGAAAAGAGAAAAATACAAAAAAATCATAACATTTAAAAAAGTGCAATAAAAACATGTAGTGGAAACCTGGAAATAGATGCTATTTGTCATTTAAACTAGATTTTCCATCTATTGGATGCATTTCTTGGTCATTTACTTTTGCCATCATTCTATTTATCATTGGAAAGAAACCTCATGTACATATCCTAGCAATGTGGTCATGTCTCACCCTAGCTTGGGTGAAAAATCTTGAACTCACTAAGGGAAATCAAATTTGAGCTTAATCAAATAGACAAACAGTAGTATGATAACAAAGCAAACACAATGATCATAGGGAAACTAAACATTGAACATACATCAAACATCAAAATATTTCATAAAATCAACCATCGATATCAAACAGTAGAAACCAAATCAATCAAGAAAAGTCTAGATAGATGATATTCTTTTGAATCATAATTTTTATTGCTTTAGCTTGAATGTTCAAATGTTATGCTTTGATTTTTGTTATCATTTATTTGGAACAACTCGATGATGTATTGAACTAGAGAAGCTAGGAAGGAGAATGATATTTTCTTTGTCTATTGTCTGTGAGTTGATCATTATTATTGTGTGAATTGTCGCAAGACGTGCTTTACAAAGTATCACTAATGACATTCTGAATTCACATAGGAAAATGATTGATTCTTGTTTGTTTACGCAAGAAATGCTCAGATCATCTAGGTTTAATTATAGCTAGATGCTTGTGTTAACTTGAAATATCAAAAATCATGAAAGTAGTACTCAGGTCATCATTGGTCTAAATTATACCATTGATGCTTGTACTCACTTTCAAAGTTTTAAAGGCTCAATGATGATAAAAAGCATGATAAATGGACTATTAAGATGACAATTTGGCATATGTAGATTTGCATGATTAAATTATATTGCATTTATGTAAGTTTTGCATCTGCAGAGTAGTTTATTCCAAAAATTGGTGGACAATTTAAAAGCGATGTTATATTTTATCATTAATGGATTGAGTATACTTAACATTAACAAAAACATTATCATTCTTAGGTAGTTGCATAATCATTTGCATTGTATACATTGGGAGGTATTATTATATCATTTAACCATTCATACATTCGATCATATATTTGCATTTATCATATCATATTTTTCATTTGTGCATCACATCATATAGTTGCATAAGAAAAATATCGAATAAAAAAATCATCTGCATAGTTGCATTTTCATCAACATTATCATAGCATACATCATACATTAGAAGTATCATCATATTGATCATTCAGTCATTCATTAATTACATCATATGTTTGCATTTGAAATACCAAAAAAATAAAGTGCATTGTATCCCATTTACGTCATCATGTCATATTTAATAGAAACATCATATCCAAAATCATACATATAGTTGCATAATCATATCATTCGTGTATATACATTATTATACATTTATCGGTCCATGTAAATACTACTGGAACCATGCATCCATACATCATTATTATAAGCATAATCACATTTAATATCATAAATAAAACATCATAAAATCATACACGTTATCATGATCATAAATTACATTCATAACATCATCATATAAAATATCATAAGCATTCATCATAGGAATCCATCATAGAACCATATAGAACACATATAGATCGATGAATCTACCGCATATCATATAAATCTCAAAAAACATAATGTCAAGTATACAATGATGTCTGAAATGTAAAGAGATACAACATCAAAATGGACATGAATCAAAAAATTTAGTTTACATCATGTCTCAAAATACATCAGGGAATCCAATCATGGAGCTATGTGTTGCTAGCTCCAGATGCTGTTGGCATCTCTAGACCAATGCCTCCCCCACCAGACGTACCTAGATCTCTCAAATTTCTCAGAAGAGGTTGTGTCACACCCTTGTTGGTAGTCTTGCAATGAGTCCTCCCAAATTGAGACTGAGCATAACTAACTCTCTACAGGAACTACATCATGGTATCAGCCTCTATAGTACTCAGCCTCTTGGCCCAAATAGAGAACCTCTCTCATGTAATCAACTATGGAGGTACCCTCAACTAACATCTATAATCTATTAGTTGATCCCTATGCCTACTTTGTAGTTTGTCTAGTTGCATCTCTCTCTATTGTCAAAGAGGCTATGTCTGTGTGGCTATCAACTGTGCTTGTACCTATGAGAGAGCGTATACATGAGCCTATTCCTATGTCTATATCTATGCCTGTGTCTACACTAGTAACCCTTGAGCCTGTGCCAGTTGACCTTGTAGTGTCTGCACTTGACCCTATAGGTTGGAAATCTTGGCATGTTGCTATTGGGAGGGTACTCCAATCCACACATGTTGCTCTGCTACAACTACTAGTGATCACCGCTTACGAGGCACCCTGAAGTCTCTAACATCAAATGTCGGGCCTCCTCCACCCTCATCTCCTCCATCATTTCCATCTCCATCACCATCTTTATCTCCATCTCCATATTCCTCCTCATCATCACTGCTCTCCCCATCCTTTAACTCCTCCTCTCTCCTTCGTTGATGCTTGTGTGCAACTACCATCTCCTCCTAACCTAGTATTAGTACTGGCTCATCTGGGATGGAGATCCATGGGAATGGATGTAAAATGAGGTACTGTGCATACTCACTAATTGAAGCCTCAATGATCTTAGGATGAATCTCCCAAATAAATTCTTGTAGACCCTGGTACTCCTGCACTACAACATCATAGGATAAGCAAGGTCCCCACTCAATGGCATCTACCTAATGTCATGCATAATTTGCAACACCTTGGGGCATGCCCTATACTCTGCCATACTGTCTAAGCACCCTCAAAAAAAAATTATCAATGATGAAACATGTCCTACCAATTAGGTACATGGACTAGCATAAGTATGGCATATTTGTATCGTCATCCGGCCACAACTCACAATCAAGTTAGGGCCACAATGTAATTGTCTCTACATCATCAAGGACTCTCCTCCAATGCTCTAGTTTACCTAGTTTAGGTTGAGTAATTGTATATGCATATACATGAACATATGGCCTCATGGCAGGTCGTTGTCTGTCTGCATTTGGATGAGTGACCGCTATATGTTCCCATACCCACACCTGAAGTAATGTAACTCCTAAAGACAAACTAGCCCTTGGGTGAAGCCACAATAGTGGTTTACAATTTGATGGAGGAAGGAAAACTCACCAAAAATGAGCCTATGGAAGAAAAAAAATTATTTTGGGGGTTTGAAAAAAACTTGTAGGTTCAAACAAACCAAAACAATGTTCAATCGAACTAGGGTTAGAGCGAACCATATTAATGTATGCATAGACAAAAAATTGAAAAACCCCTTTTGGGAAGGGGGCTTGGCCAAACCTGGGTTCGATCAAACCCCGGTTCAAGTGAACCCTTAGGGGTTCGACCGAACCCCCCTTTGCCCTCATTCTCCCCCTTAGGCACTTTGAAAAACTAAAATTTTACATTTTGAAGCTTGGGTTGAGGATGAAAATGAAAGAGTCTTCACAAACCCAACTAGAATCAGGTGGTCCTCAGAATGAGCTATCCAACGAATATGATTTTAATAAGTTTTGGTTTGATTATGTTTTTTTTTTTTTAGTTTTATTAAACATGTTTTTCATCAAAAATGAAGGTCCCTCTTCTGCACATGTGGGAAAATATCATATTATCAAAAAAAAAATGAAGAATATGAGTGCACTAGATATTGAAGTCCTTGAACCAACAAATTTTTTTTTTTGATATATACAAAAAAAGTTATGCATTATATGGTCGCATTATGTCTGAATTGTAATTGGTTTGACTTCAAAACTTGATTAAAGAAAAAATATTGAATGAAAAACTATCTAACCAAGTGGAAGCACTAGATATCAGAGTTACAAATCTAAATTTGAAAGATTTAGAATTTTATCCTTCATGGAAAAAAGTTATGCATTATACGGTGTGTGTCACTTTTTAAAAATGTCATTTTCTGAAAAAAAACCAGTTTTTGCAGGAGATGGAAAAAGAAGTGCAATTTGATTCCAAAAATTTTGAAAAAAATATTTTTAGAATCTATAGACAAAATGTGACAAGACTCTAGTTTACATCATCTTCAAATTATTCATGGTTTAGTCGTTATAGGTGCCCGAATGTGAATATTTAGTTAAAAATAATAATTGCAGTGTCCAGTTTGTCCAAAAATTGTAAACCACTACTATGGGATCACCTCCTTCCAAGGTATACCACCTAATGAAAATCATGGTATAGATGGACAAGCATGAACATACCCCATGCATATATGGTACCATGGATGATCATGCTCTCCAAAATCTGACCCCACCCAACTAAAAGTCCCTTTGACTTGTGATTAGGAAAAAGGAACCCTCCAATGAAACCAACAAGTATCGAGGGAAAGGTAGCATAGGCATCAACCATCTCTCACCATGGAATCTCATATCCACAAATTGTATCATCTTGAAAAACTCACATAAGTGCATAAGTCCCACCTTGCTCAGTAGAATCATAAACTACCAACTCCCCAACAACAGGTATCTGCAAGATCTGCCATACATCCTTTGGGGTCACTATCATCTCTCTAGTGGGAAAATGAAAGGTATTATGCTCACTATTCCACCTCTCTGCTAAATTTTTCAATAGACCCTTGTTGATCCTAATCTAGGCCATATCTAGAAGGGAAGATAATTCACATCATGTAATAAGGGTAGTCTCAAGCTGTATCAACTAGGGTATCAAATCGAAATTCCTAGGAAATCACTCTCTAATCTATAGGTCCGTCAACGACTCCTATCATCACAAGATATTGCAAATTAGTAATCTTATCAATCAAACAAAATCAATCAACCTATCAATCTAATTAGCTATGGTGAGACTTTGATCAAATCTTGTGAGCAACTATCATTCATCCTCGCCTATCATGAGGAAAATCATCAATCTATCATTGAACCTCACCTAGCATGAGGTCAATCAATCAGTTTATAATTGTTGCTCATCTATCATGAGAACAATCATCAATCTATCATTCTACCTCGCCTATCATGAGGTCAATCAATCAGTTTATAATTGAACCTCACCTACCATGAGGATAATTATCATCAATCAATTATTGAATCTCACCTATCATGAGATCAATAATCATCTAATCTATCAGGAACATCAATCAAAATCAAATCAAAAGCTGACGTGATCAAAAATCAACAAAATCAAGGAGTTAATTGACAAATTCTATCATCCTAACTTAGATGCACCAAAACAAGAAATTTATGAGCTAATTGATCAATGTGCTAGAAAAATTAATCAATGCACCATTACAGTTTGTCAATGTGTTGAATCGGTGAATGTGCTACAATAGACATTCTATGTGCTAAATCCCTCTGTCGATGCGCTAAAACACTCTATGCACTAATCTATTCAATCAGTATGCTAAACCCCTCTATTGATGCATGCACTAAAACATTCAATTCGCTAATCTATTTAGTCAATGTGCTAAAGCCCTAATCTATGCGCTATAACAAATATCCTATGCACTACATCAGTGTGTGCATGTGCTAAAATGGAAAAATTGAATTAAAACATAAAAAAATGTTTGAAAATGAAATGCACAAATTACAAGTAAAGTACATACTAGAGGTCCATATGATTTCTAGCAGTTGTGATGATGCATGCACTTGAATTGGTGTGTGTGGTAGGGGATCACCACGTTGCCAAAATTTCTCAAAATCGCTCTCAAATTTCAAACTCACAATGCACAATTGAATTTTAAATCCACCTTTTTATATTTTTAAAGAGTGATTAAGAGGGATTTTGGTGGGATTTATCTATTTATTTTCCAAGGGGCTTAATTCATCAATTTCACATTTCGCAGAGTAAACATCATTTTTCAGGAGATAAATCGATTTTGCATCATTGAATTTGAAAATATTTATCAAACCATCAAAAAATCATAATTTTTTTAAAAATTCCAAAAAATCAAAAAATTCATCAATTTATCTCCCAAGGGTGCATATATCCATCATCATCTGAAAATCAACACCCTAGGGAATACTGAAAAATTTCCGTCAGTACTAGTAGCAACATCAAAAGTTTCTTTGAAACAATTTGTAAACACATCACTTCAAAGCGGGGCAAAATGTATACACCTAAAAATGGTCTGGATAGTCTAATTAATTAAATATGATTTATTTGATTAATTAACTCCTTTAATTCATCTACTTATAAATAAATAGAAATATTTATTTATATAGTTCACTACTAATTATTCTATCTTTACCATATTATTTCATCTTAATTAAATAAACAAGTTTTATACTTTGTTTTATTTAATTACTATTGGATGTTGTGGTTGTGTTGCTGATATGTGGTTGTCATTGGTTTCAACACTATTAGCATTGATGTATTAGAAGTATATATCGAGAATATTGAGAAAATTATAATAAGAAGTGCTACAAGTTGTTAGTGGAGTAGTGAAGATCAGTCTATCGGTGTGATCAATATGTTGATGATCAATTGTGGACTAAATGGTTTCTTGTTGAGTGTATCTAGTTTATCCATGTCAAGTTTCTAAGATTTAGGTGAAGATTTGATCAAGTTATGTAGATTTGTATTCTGACAGTTTTTCTATTACTTCAATTTGTGTTCTTGAATGAAGATCATGTGATTTTTGTAAGTTCAGTTGTTGTGGATGCTTCTTTGGTGTCTCATGGTGTTTTTGGATGTTTCTAGTTCATGCTCTATTTGTGATGCATGTCCACATTGATCGTTGTGCTCGTGATCTAATATTTTCTCTTGCGTGTTCATGGTCGACTAGGTGTTGAAGCGTGTTGTGGATCTTCAAGGAGAAATTAATTGAATTATTTTAATGTTGGAGTTGTTGATTCGGGTCCTCACTATGTTGTGGCCAACCTTGGTTGATTCGCATTGAAAATTTACTTGTAAATTTGGACCGACATTGTGTATATGTTTTATTATTTCTTTTTGGCCAGCTTGTAGCGATGTAATTCCATGTTGTGGATATATAAGAGTGCTTATTTATTTGAATTGAAGTATGTGAAGTGTGTGAGTCTTGTGTGCGAATATTGTTCAGATCATTCAAGGGAAAAGTAGAGTGTGAAGAAGAGTGAAGAAGTATTCATGTGCTTAACCGAAACTATAATCAGGCATTAACAAATTCTATTTTCTTAGTTCAAATCTAGATGGTTATAATATGAATCTTTCTTTGGGCAGTGAGCCCTCTTGTAATTGAGCAGTGAGCTCTAGGCAGTGTGCCTGAATGCATGTGCATTCCCATACATACTTCTTTATACTTTTAGCAAGGCATAATATTATGGATTGACATCCACTATGGTTTTTCCCCTAATAGGGTTTTTGCGTAAAAATATTGGTGTTCTTTGTGTTTCTGACATGTTAATTGTTTAAGGTTTATTGTTCATTCATCAGATTTGAGACTAAGTTAACTTAATTTTGAAAAAAAAAAAATATTCTGTGACAACTGATTCACCCCCCTCTGAGTTTTTTGTCATTGTTTTTCCAATAGTTGGTATCATAGCAAGTTCCTCTAAAGAATTTTAAAAGCTTGAGGTGATCTAAGATGGCATCATACAAGAAGGATAGTCCTAGATTCGATGGAATAAATTACCAACTTTGGAAAGCCATAATGGAATTTCATTTGAGGTGTATTGGTGAACCCTTCTAGAAGATTACAAAGAACAAATATATTATTCCTCATAATGGTATTTCCACTCCTTGTGAGATTAAAGAAGTTGAGATTAATACCAGGGCTATTGAAGCTTTGTTGAGTGCTCTAACATATTCAGAAATGATAAATGTGATGGATTTGAAGACAACTCATGAGATCTGGAAGAAGCTAGAGACTTTGTATGAAGGAGATACACTTGTGAAGGTGGCTAAGCTAACAAGTTTGAAAGGAAAGTATGAAACCTTGAATATGGGTGAAGATGAAATTATTTCTTTTATGCAAATAGTAAATGAACTTGTGATGAATATTAGATGTGTTGGTGGTACTCTGGATGAACAAGAAATTGTAGCTAAGGTGCTCAAATCATTTCCTCTTTCTTACAAATAAAAAACTCATGTTATTGAAGAGCTCATAATAGTAACAATTGTGACAAGAGATATGTTGATTAGCAAACTTCATGCCTTTGAGTTGAGTGAATTTGGTGATTCTTCCCCTAAGACTGAATTTACATTTAAGGCCTTTATATTTGGTAGAAAAAAGAAAATATATGATCTAGGAGAGAGTTCTAGAAAATCATTCAAGTATGAGGAAGAGATGAAATAGCTTGAAGATGAAGAAAGAGAGTTAGAAGAGATGGAAGCACTAATTGTGAAGAAAGAAGGGAGAGGACAAGATAAGAATAAAGGAAAGTTTCCTATTAAATGTTTCTCTTGCAATGAAATAGGTCATTTTTCTTCAAGGTGTCTTGAAAGAGTTCCTAGGTCTAAACCTTACAAACCTAGATTTCAAAATAAATGTTATTATGCTAAAGAAGGTGTGAATGATGAAGAATCTGATAAAGAAAATGGAAATGAAGATGAATGGACTTTCATTAGTATCAAGAAAAATGGTTTGGTGGCTACTAAATTTGCTAAAGTTGAGAAAGCTCTTGCAGCCTGAATTGAAGAAAAGGATGAGTGGGTTATTGATAGAAGATGCTCACATCATATGACTGGTGACAAAAGCAAATTTGTAAGTCTAAAGAAATATGACAGTGGGGTTGTAATATTCAGAGATAACAATGTTGGTGTGATTCATGGTAGGGGATCTATTTGTCTTGGTGATAAACATAACACTGATGATTTCTTTTATGTTGAAGGCTTGAAGCATAACCTATTGAGTGTTGGACAAATGGTGGACAAGGGTTACAATCTTTAGTTCAAAGATGGAAGATTCAGGATACTTGGAAGTTCTGGAAATGAAATTGCTTTAGGTACAAAGACAAAAGGTAATATTATTCACCTGAGTGCTAATGTAAGTTGTTTAATTGCTCAAATGGATAAAATCTTGTTATGGCATAGGAGGCTGTGTCATGTGAATTTTGATAACATTATCAAGGTAAGCTCCACTCAAGCAGTAACAGATCTACCTAAGCTAGTGAAGCCTACTAACACAATATGTAAGGAATGTCAAATGGGAAAATAGACTAGAGTTTCTTTTCAAAGCAAACAACATCATTCTAATGGAATACTGGAGTTGGTACATACTGATCAGTGAGGTCCCTATAAAATCAAAAGTCTATAAGGAGAAAGGTACTTTTTGTTTCTTATTGATGATTACTCTAGGATGATATGGGTTACTTTCTTAAGAGAAAAATGTGAAGCATTAGAGAATTTCAAAAGTTTCAAAGCTATGGAAGAGAATTAGATAGGTCTAAAGATCAAATGTCTAAGGTTAGATAGAGGTAGTGAGTTCACCTCCGGGGAGTTCAATTCTTTCTGTGAAGAGCATGGAATCAAAAGATAGTTATATGCTCCCCGAACCCCTCAACATAATGGAGTTGTAGAAAGAAAGAACATAACAATTCTAGATGCTTCTAGAACAATGATGTTGGAAGAAAATGTGCCTCACATCTATTGGAGAGAAGTTGTAAGCACTGTTGTGTACAATCTAAACCAGGTAAATGCCAGTGGTATTTTTGGTAAGACTCATTTTGAGCTATGGTTTGGTTATAAGCCTACTGTTAAATATTTCAAGATCTTTGGAAGCAAGTGTTATATTAAGAGAAATGAGGACATATGCAAGTTTGATGCAAGAAGTGATGAAGGAATCTTTCTAGCTTACTCTACTAAAAGCAAGGCTTACCAGTGCTATAATAGAATATTGAGAAAAATGGTTGAAAGTGCAAATGTCAAAGTTGACGAGGACTCTACTAGATCATCTAGATACCGTGGATATGATTCAGATGACCAAAAAGTTAGTACAACCAAGGGAAAAATGCTCAAACACAAAATCAAGTTCATATTGTTCCAATAAATCAAGAAATTCAAGAAGGAGAGACAAGTGGAAGTGCAAAAGAAAGAATAGAAGAACCAGAAGTGTAAGAGAATCCTAAAATTTTGAGGTATGTAAGGATAAATCATTCTGAAGATCAAATTATAGGAGATAATAATAAGGTGTGTAGACTAGAAGAAGGATTGTAGAGGAGCATTGTCTGATTTCCAAAACTAATCCTAACAATGTCAATGAAGCTTGTAATGATGAATACTGGATGCAATCTATGAAAGAAGAACTAATGGAGATTGAAAAGAATGATGCATGGATTCTTGTTCCCAAACCTAAAGATAAAAGTGTAATTGGTACTAAATAGGTCTTTTGGAGTAAGTTGAATGAACAAGGTGAAGTAGTTCGGAATAAAGCAAGACTGGTATGTAAAGAGTATTCACAAATGGAAGGCATTGATTTTAAAGAAGCATTTTCCCCTCTTTCTAGAATTGAAGCTATAAGATTATTTCTTGCTTATGCCACATATAAGAACTACAAATTCTATCAAATGGATGTGAAGTCAGCCTTTCTGAATGGTGAGTTAGAAGAAAAGGTATATGTTGAACAGTCGGATGGATTTCAACTAACTGATAAGGAAGACATGGTTTGTCAATTGAAGAAAGCTTCATATGGACTCAAGCAATCCCCCAAAGCTTGGTATGCTAGACTAGATAAATACTTATTGAAGCTTGGATTCAATAAAGGTACTGCTAACAGCAACTTGTATTTTAAGTTGGATCATGATAAAGAAATGATTATTGAAGTCTTTGTTGATGAAATTATTTTTAGAGGTGATGATGATCTATGTATGAAGTTTGCTAATGAGATGAAAAGTGAATTTGAAATGAGTATGATTGGAGAGATGAATCTCTTTCTAGGATTGACAGTCACTCAGTTAGACAATGTTATTTTCATATCTCAGTCCAAATATGTGAGAGAGTTGTTGAAGAAGTTTGGCATGGAAGACTCAAAGCCTGTTGGTACACCCATGGTAACCGGATGCAAGTTAACACAGAATGATGATTCTCCTAAGGAAAATCAAACAAGATATAGGTCAATGATTGGTGGATTTCTCTACTTAACTCAAACTATACCTAACATCATGAATGTTGTGCGTATGGTTGCTAGATATCAAGTTGATCCAAAAGAATCTCATGTAACTAGCACTGTAAAGAGAATTTTAAGATATCTAAAAGGAATAGTTGATTTAGGGATTTGGTATCCTAAAGATGATGATTTTACCTTGAGTGCCTATACTAATACGGATTGGGTAGGAGATGTAGATGAAAAGAAAAACACTAGTGGTGGTGCCTTCTTCCTAGGGAAGAAGCTGGTGTCTTGATTGAGTAAAAAGTAGAATTTCATTTCCCTATCTACTACTGAGGCAGAGTTTATTGCTACTAAAAATAATTGTACTCAAGTGATGTGGATGAAACAAATGTTGAAAGATATCAAAGTAGTATATGATTAGCCTACTACTATATACTATGTCAACTCAAGTGCAATAAACATATCAAAGAATCTAGTACTACACTCTAAGACCAAGCATATATCAATCAAGTTTCACTTTCTGAGGGAGAAAGTGAGTGACAAAGAAGTCAAACTGGAGTATGTGCCTACCAAAGAATAGATTGCAGATACTTTCTCCAAGTTGTTGCCAAAGGATAATTTTGAGTATCTCAGAGGGATGCTAGGGATGATTACCCCTCCTAATATGAACTAGAGATGCATTGGTTTGCATCAATCCATGTACTTCATGATCATACTTTGGTTTAGATTTATATTGATGGATACCACTTAGGGGGAGTAGTCAAATGTGTAGATATGTGGTTTAGAGCTTGTATATGGAAAGATAATGCTTATCTTTTTCATTGATGTCAAAGGGGGAGAAGTGCAATGTGAAAAAAACTTTTTGAGGTTAGGAGAAGAGTCAAAACCTACGGAGGATTAAGTGTTGTTATGTTGATGGTATTTTAACATCATGTGTTGCCATCAATTCCAAAGGGAGAGATTGTTGGATGTTGTGGTTGTGTTGCTGATATGTGGTTGTCATTGATGTCAACACTATTATCATTGATGTAGTAGAAGTTGTATATGTCGAGGATATTGAGAAAATTGTAATAAGAAGTGCTACAGGTTGTCAGTAGAGTAGTGAAGATCAGTTTGTCAGTGTGATCAGTACATTGATGATCAATTGTTGTGGACTAAAGGGTTTCTTGCTAAGCGTATCTAGTTTATCCACGTCAATTTTTTGAAATCTGCGTGAAGATTTGATCAAATTATGAAGATTTTTATTCTGGTAGTTTTTATGTTACTTCAATTTGTGTTCCTAAATGAAGATCATGTGATTTCTATAAGTTTAGTTGTTTTGGATACTTCTCTGGTGTTTCATGGTGTTTGTGGATGTTTCTAGTTTGTGCTCTATATGTGTTGAATGTTTGTGTTGATCGTCATTCTTGTGATCTGAGATTTTCTCTTGCATGTTCATGTTTTTCATGTTCATGGTCAACTAGGTGTTGAAGCATGTTGTGGATCTTCAAAGAGAAATTAATTGAAGTATTTTTGTGTTGGAGCTGTTGATTTGGGTCATCATTATGTTGTGGCCGACCTTGGTTGATTCACATTGAAAATTTACTTGTAAATTTGGGCCGACATTGTGTATATATTTTATTATTTCTTTTTGGCCGACTTGTAGCCATGTAATTCCATGTTGTAGATATATAAGAGTGTTTTTTTATTCAAATTGAAGTATGTGAAGTGTGCATGTGTGAAGTGTGTGAGTCCTATGTGTAAATATTATTCAAATCATTTGAAGGCAGAGCAGAGTGTGAAGAAGAGTGAAGAAGAGTGGAGAAGTATTCATGTGCTTAACTGAAACTATAATCAAGCATTAGCAGATGTTATTTTCTCAATTCAAATCTAGATGGTTATAATCTTAATCTTTCTTTGGGAAATGAGCCCTCTTGTAATTAAGTAGTGAGCTCTAGGTAGTGTGCCTAAATGTATATGCATTCCCATTCATACTTCTTTATACTTTTAGCAGGGTATAATATTGTGGACTGACATCCACTGTGGTTTTTTCCCTAACAAGGTTCCCACATAAAAATCTTGGTGTTCTTTGTGTTTCTAATGAGTTGATTGTTTATGGTTTATTGTTCATTCATTAGATTTGAGATTAAGTTAAGTTAAGTTTGAAAAAAAATCAATATTTTGTGACAACTGATTCACCCACCCCCCCTCTCAGTTGTTTGTCCTTGTTTTGCCAACAATTACCACATTTCTTCCATGTTTATTAAATAAACAAATTTCTATAGTTTGTTTTATTAAATTAAATATCCGCTTTTTCTAAATTGAATAAATCCAATAAATTCAATTAAAGCAAAGTTCCATAGCTATTTCCTCTTTTCACTCATCATATGCACCAACAAAATTAGATATTTTATATCAAATTAATTCAACTTGACCTTCACAGAAAAAATTGGGACAAATTACAAACAAATTGGAAATCAATATGGCTATCTTCTTCCATTTATTCTTCTTATCCTCTGGTTGAATGTTGTTGTGGGGAGGAACAATCTCCATAATCTTCTTAGGTTTCTTCATCTTTTACCATTGAATCTTTTAAATAAAAATCCAAACCTTTGCTTTGCTGCCACATCACAAATATGATGTTGAGAATCTATAAATACAACTTCTTTCTATAGGAAATGGATCCCAAGTTTATGCAATCTTACTCTACAGAGATTATATTAGAGCATTCAAACAATTAAGCAATAGCAATTAGAAAATAATTTTAGAATAGCAATAGCAATCTTGGTTTTCCATTTAATTGCATCCTATTTATGGTAGTTTCTTTTATCAATTTCATGTCAATTTCATCTATTGTAGCATCCATCTTATCATTTAAGAATATCATATAGGATTAGTTTTTGACATATTCACAACATCTCATTCTCTAGATTGGCATTTTAACAGTCACAGTGCTTAACAATCTGAGAGCCCCATGATTTCATAAATCTTTGGAGATAGGGAACAATAAGACGCTTTCAATAGATTTCTAGATTTTTTAATGGTTGTTTAAATCTATTGATATAATGTCCTATTAGGTGTGTTTTTCATTCATTATGCATATTTTACTCACATAAATTAGCACCCACCGTGGGGCCCAAAAACCCCATTTTTAACATCTTTTCTTGAAAAGTGTGTCCGCAAGTTTTTGACATGTTTCGTTTTGGCACAATTGAGAGTTTTTACAATGCATACGACCTCTAGATCAGCACATCTAATCACCATTTTGGTGCATCTAGAGGATATTTCAGCGCATCTGAAGGTTGTTCTGGTGCATCCACTATCAGTCTCACCATAGTTAGGGGTTTTTTGTAGCACACCTATCATTTCTTTTAGCGCATTTACTAAATTTTGTAGCACATAGAACTATTTTTTTAGTGCATCTAAATACCGTTTTAGCACATCTAAACTATTGTTTTAGCGCATCTAATGATTGTTATGGTGCATCTGACATTTTTTGTAGAATTTTAAAATTCTAGAATTAATCCCTATTTTTTGTCCTACAGCCACAAAATTCATTGGTCAAAGATAGTTGTTGGAAAACATTTACACTGGTCAAAGACAAAATATCACAAAATACTAATGGTTTTTGCAAGGTTTCAAATTTATTTCATTTCTTTTTCTTTGGTTAAGATAGTGAATCTAGATTAATTAAAGAATTAGTTTGAACCCCCATGCCCACTGTGTTTTGAAAGCATCAGGCTTATGCTCTCCCCTTAACTAGGTGAAGAGAATGCTAGATTTGCTATCCTACTTTATTAACACCTTTAGAAGGCCTACCGTAGTGGGAAAAAGTACTCACCCTACGGGAATGACCTAACTGGGAACAACCAAAGCCATGTTTTCCAACCCACTCTAAACAAAAGTGAATCTGGGGAAACCCACATTCAACAGCATTGTGTGAAATAACCATCCCCAAAACCTTTGTTCTAAAGGTTGGGAGGTCTCCTAAGGGAGTTTATCTTTGTCATGTCGAACGAAAACCCTTTCTATGAACTTTAGTGTTGAATCCAACTGTGTCAGTTTCCAAATTCTTTTTATATCAAGGTGCAAGGGGAGGGAAGAATCTTCCCCCAAGACACTCACCATATAACTATCAAAGACCTTGGCCAAAAGTAGAGGATTTGACTTTGGTTAAGACTCGAGAAAGGAAAAAACACAGGTGCCCTCTAGGGGGTGACAAGGTTGTGTGAGCTAACATAGTTGTAAGTTGTGGGATGTGATATTATTAGTGACCCTTGAGATTAGGAGAGTGTTTGAACTATATTTTTGTGTTTTAAACCTGTGGAAATTGAAAGAATCAAACTTGATTCTAGAATATACACTCTTTGTTTAATACATAGTTTTGGAGATAATGTTTACAAACTGGTCATTCTATGTGTAAAGTCATTTCTCAAAGGTATCATCCAATTAGATCATCAAATTCCAATATTTACAAGCAAAACACCCCTCCAAAATCTTCATTGGTTAGAAAATTACACCCTAGAATCAATCTTTTTAATGAAAAAAAAAGCAGAACAAATGGACAAAAATGTGAAAATACTGACAACTTCTAGATTAGCACAACCAACCTTTGTTTCAGCCCATATACCCAGTCTATTAGTGCATCTTGTTTAAACAGAGCATTAAAACTCTATTTCAGCACATCTAACCTATTTTGCAGCACATCTATACAGTCTGTTAGCACATTTACCCAAAAATTTAGTGCAACCAACCTCTGTTACAAGACATATACCTAATTTTTCAATGCATATACCTAGTTTATTGGTGCATAGACCCTATTTTACAGCGCATATACCCAGTCTGTCAGCGCATAAACCCAGTTTTTCCATGCATACACCCTATTTTACAGTGCATGTACCTAGTTTGCCAACGCATTCAATCAATTTACCAGTGCATTCATACTATGTTCTAGCACTTCTAAATTTTGTTATAGTGCATTTGAGGTCTATTCTAGTACATCCATAGAATAAAAAACCAAAGAGCTATTTTTACCTCCTATCAAAAAGTTGAAATCAGAATTCAGATCTTTATCAGAACAAAAAACATTTTCTTAGTCAAACCAATGTCTAAAACTTGGGAAAATAGGACCTTACAAGCCAAACTCTTCCAAATTAAACCAAGATCTTACACTTTTAAAAGTTCCTTATCATAAAACACAACTCTTGATTATTAAGTTAAGTTTCATTATTAGGATCATTCATCCTACAATCACGAAATGAAACGGTATAAAAAAGAAAAATATAACTTAGTCTCATCAATAGAATTTACCATTCTATTTGAATTAGTTACTATCCTTAGCACTACTTAAAAAAAATATCAAATGTGAAAACCCTAACACTTGTATGCCCATTTTAACAAGGTTACAAAGACAAAAACTCATAGAAAAAAAAGATTGAATCTCTAAATATCATGGCTAAAGAAAATCCATTTCATAGATTCCATCAATCTGAATCTAAGGAAATAACTGAAGAGGACATCCAAACTACACAACAAGATCATAATTTTCATCAATTCATGGAGAAAGTTTTGGAAAAGGATGGAGAAAAATATCTTTTAATGCTAGCTAAACTAGGTGCAAAACTTCCAAAGGACTTTGACGTTAACCAACTAAAAGAAGCACCTATAAAAGCTGAAACTAAACCAAAAAACATAGATCAAGTGATTTCCCTAACACATCAAATGAAAAACTTGCAACAACTTCAAGATATGAAAAAAGGGACTACAAGAAGTTACTCAGTATAGGACATTCGTTCCTATCCTTTTGATCCAAGTGTGGACATGATACCATTTCCTAGACATTGCGAATTCCCAAAATATGACAAATACAATGGTAAAATTGATCCAATAGATCATGTGAGGGAATTCAAAACCATGAGTTTAGAATTTTCACAAGAGGAAACTTATTTAATGAGGTTGTTTCCAAGAAGCTTTGTCTGAGGTCAATGTACGGAATGGTTCTCTAAACTAAAACCAGGAATTAAATCCTTTGAGGATCTAGTCAACAAGTTTATCTCACAATACTCCTATAATATTCAACATGAGATAACAATAAAGGATCTTTATAATACAAAACAAAAGAAAGGTGAAATATTCCTCTCATTTATACAATGATGGCGAAGGTTGTTTTCTAGGTATCCTCGTTCCATACCTAAAGAGGAAAAGATTGAACTATTCATTGACAACATAAATGATGAAATGAGCTATATGCTTGAACTACAATGCCCACCTACAATTGAGAAACTAATTGAAAATGGGCTCAAGATTGGAGAAGCCTTGGTCAAGTGAGGGGTAATAAAAAACTACAATGAAGGATCAAATAATACAAACTCCTTGAATCATATAATAACAATGATAAACCAAAGTTTTGGCAAAAGAATAGAAATACTGGTAACAATGGTGCTACAAATGAAACAAAAAATGTGAAACCAACCTATTTAATTTGGCATCAACTACTCCAAAGACCAATCAAAACAATGACCAAAACATCAATCAAAGTATCAATCAAAACAACACTCCAAATAATGGTGAATCTAAACCACAATCATATCAAAAACCATCAAATCGAAGAAGATTCACATCATTGGGATAGACACTAGAATCAACAATGAAAGAAATTCTTACCCATAGACTTATCACATTACCTGAAGGAATAAATTGGGAACCAAGAGTAAAGCCATCTTGGTGGAATGATACAAACTACTGTGAATTTCATAAAAACAAAGGACACAAAACAAATGATTGTATGTAGTTGAAGCATCTAGTACAAGATCTGATTGATAACAAGACAATATTCGTAGAAGGACATCAAATGAACAATGATCATAGTGTATTTAAAAATCCTTTACCAAATTATGAAAAGGGAGAATCTTCTTCTACAAATAGTAAAGATAAAAATGTAAACTACATTTATGACGACACTATTCATTATATTTCTACGGTTGAGAATAATGGTGCAACTAATAATCAAATTGATAACATTGGAATCAATGACATCATACCAATAATTCTGATCCTAGACATGGTCACAACCAACAATCAAATTAATGTCATTAAAATCAAGGAAAAGAAAGATTACCAACTAATCAATGTGACAACAAGGGGGCAATCCAAAGTAATATTGAAAGGAGTTACATCTAAAACCATTGATGCTCCTTCAAATCAGTACAACATAGTTGATCAACTGCAAAAAATACTAGCCTAGATATCAATATTAGTACTCCTTCAAATCTCACCATCTCATAAGGAGATTTTGGAACAAGCTCGTAGCTACCATGGTACCAATCTAGAATTTTTCCAATTCCAAGTTATGGTGGGATTAACCAAGCTTCACTGCCTATCATTTTCCAAACAAAATGATGTAGCACTTACTCATCTGCACAATGTTGCACTTCACATTGAAGTCTTAATCCACAAATATCATGTTAAATGTGTCCTAATAGATGGTGGAGTTGGTTTAAACATTTGCAATTTAAAACTAATTTGTGCACTAGGATATTTTGATAATGTTATTGATGCTAGAAGGAAAATCACAATAAAATTTTATAACAAAGAAGAGAGATCCTCCAAGGGATTGATCGTGTTACCTATTCAAGTAGGACCAATTGTGAAGAATAATTTTTCCAAATGTTAGACAAAGATCTAACCTATAATATACTCTTGGGACATCCCTAGATTCACAAAATGCAAGTAGTGCCTTCAACTTATCATCAATGCTTAAAGTTTCCTATCAATGGATAAGAAGTCACTATTTCAGCTAAATACAACAATCCCCAATATTGTAACATGCTTAAAACAACTCAAGATACTTTTGTGCCCCATAATAGGGAAGAAAACACTTCTAGTTCATCCAACAGTGAAAGGCAACTAAACATTGTATCTAAATGGGTTGAGAAAAATGACCAATCAGAAGATAAAAGCGGCGTTGACTCCACTCCATCAAACAGTGAAGTTCAATTGGATTCTCTATCATAGAAATTCAAAGAAAATATCTACTTAAAAGATAAATGCATGGGAGAGTATTTGATTGAGCAATCTTTATGTCTTTCAAAATTGTTGCCATCTCCAAAATCATATGGGAATCCATCAACATTAACACAACAATCATCACAACCTACCACGGTTTTGGATGATAGATTTGTAAAGGTAGGTACTTTAGAATATGAACCTAAAGATAAGGCCATCCTCAATTAGCTCTACAAAGACGAGGAAGAATCTACATTGGCAACTATCAACATAAAAATAGATCAATAGGGAAAGGGAAAAACAATATTAGAAAAAAATGGGGTATGAAGGACAAGGACCTATTGGAAAAAGGAAAGAGGGAATTGTAGAACCCATTCAATCTCTCACACTTCATTCAAAGGAAAAAATAGGACTAGGTTATACAAAGGAAACAAAAGAAGAAATCACTCATAGAGTTGTTGAAAGAATTCTTCAAATGCGAGATAGTTCTGAAATAGATTCCAATGAGTATGAGTGGGATTCTTTATCTGAAGCATCATATAGAGACATATAAATTGATTTCATAAAAGAGTATGCACCCACACGTGAGGAGGGACAAAGCTCATGGACTAGACCCCTTGTATTTGGATCACAGAATATTGATGACTCAAGTTAGGATGGACATAAATCGAGTGAGATAGATAACTTGGAGGAGAGTAATATCATATACCTAGACATCACTATTGAAAACCTTCAAAACATTGCTATTAGAACCCTCACTTTCATTGACCTTATCCAATTGGATGACCTCTTACCCTTAATACATCCTAAACTTATCGACTGGGAACCAACTGAACTTATCAATGTACCTATCCTTGCAAATGATGATGATATTGTTAATTTCCTTTGTTGTGACAAACCTAACACAAGTTCTAATCATAAATCTCATAACGACGCTTTGAGTCAGGAGGGTGTCAAATCTTCCAGTTGCAAAATTGAAAATAGGAATAATAGATCTAATGGTGAAAACCATTTAACGACAGCATTAGATCTCAAAAAAGTAAAAATAAAGAATGCATTTGACAATGAAAAACTCTCTAAGGCATCAAAAGATGGGAGATTTGACACCCTTCCAAAACACTATAATGAAATATCATCAATATTGGTTGAGTCTACAAAGTCTATCAATCTTGGCACAACAAAAAAAGAAAAAACTTTACATTTGGTAGCATCTATGACTAAACAAAAAAAACCTGAATTCACCAAGTTCTTTGAGGATAGACACATTAAATTTTCTTGGTCTTACTTTGATATGACATGTTTAGATCTAGATATTCTAGTGCATCATTTACTTCTACTATCTGGAATAAAACTTGTGAAGCAAAAACTAAAGAAAATGCATCTGCATATCGCCTTGTTGGTAAAAGCAGAACTGAAGAAGTTGTTAGATGTTAGATTCATTAGATCTATTGATTATGCTGAGTGGATTTCTAATGTTGTACCTATTTCTAAACCAAATGGTAGTATAAGAATATGTACTGACTTCAAAGATATCAACAAGGCATGCCCAAACGATGATTTTCCTTTTCCAAACATTGACATTATTATAGACTTAATAGCAGGACATGCCATGTTATCACTAATGGATGTCTTCTTAGGTTACAACCAAATCAAAATATCAACAGAAGATTAGGAGAAAAAAACATTCACATATCCATGGGGAACATTTTGTTGGAATGTCATGCCCTTTGGGTTGAAAAATGTAGGGGTTACATATCAACGAGCAATGACCACCATTTTCCATTACATGATGCATACCTTTATGAAGGATTATGTGGGCCAAGTGTGGGAATTTTGTTTGTTACACCTCAAGGACATACCATCCCAAAGTCCTACAGACTCGTGTTTCTATGTACAAATAAAGTAATTGAATATGAGGAATTAATCATTGGCATTAAAGTGGCAGTTGAATGGAAGATCATAGAGCTATAAGTATATGGAGATTCACAACTAGTCATTAATTAGGTAAATTATGAATATCAAATGAAAGATGAGAATTTGATGTTGTATAAGAAAATGGTGGATGATTTCAAAAAGTACTTTGTGGATATCAAACTTGAATAGATTCCAAGGGTAGAAAACAAAGTTGATGATGCTATTGTGACAACTGCTTCTCTCTTACAAATACCAGAAAAGTGAGGTCATTATGAGTTTATGGTGGAACAAGTGTCTTATCCTACTTATGATAATCTTGAATCTCAAACCATATTCCATTTAGTTGACGTTGAATCCTTAATTTATGGAAAGACTTATGCTTACCTAAAAGACAATATCCTTCCTCTTGATCTTTCCAAAAACTAGAAATGCAACTTCATCTGCCAAACCTTACAACATACCTTAACTACCAACATAATTTATCGTCGAGGTCTAGATGGTACTCTTCTTTGGTGACTAGAATGTAACAAGTCTAAGATAGCCTTACATGAGGTTCATGAAGGTGTTTTTGGAACTCATGCAAGTAGACTAACCATAGCAAAGAAACTCTTTTGTTTGGGGTATTACTAGCCAAATATGGAGGACTCTTTTCAGTTTGTTAAGAAGTTCCAAAAATGTCGAATCCATGGCAACCTAATATATGCACCAACACAAGAATTGCAACTGTTAACTTCAACATGGTCTTTTTGTCAGTGGGGACTGGACCTAGTAGGAAAAATTAGTCCATCTTCATCCAATGGACACAAATTTGTAATCACAGCCATGAAGTAATTTACAAAGTGGATAGAAATTTTTCCCTTGACAACAATCATTGAAAAATATATTTCTTCTTTCAAACTAAATTACCACATTTGTCGATATGACATTCCTTAGTCTATTATCACAAACAATGGTAGACCTTTTAAGAATCAGGATGTTCAGGAACTGTGTGAGATGTTTCATATCCAACATCATTTTTCAACCCCATACTATCTTCAAGGATATGGCCAAGCAGAGGCATCAAACAAAGCTATTCTAAAAATCCTAAAGAAAATAGTAAACGATGTTGGACGTGATTGACACATTTAACTAAACCCTGCTCTATGGGCGTACCAAACCAACATTAGAACTCCTATAGGAGCTACACCATATGCCTTGGTATATGGATTAGAGGCCATCCTACCTATTGAAGTTGAGATACCATCACACTATGTGTCACTAAAGGGAATTATTTTAGATGAGGATTATAGAGTGTCTAGACTTCAAGAGCTGGAATTTTTGGATAAACGTCGTCAATGAGCTGTGAACAATTTGAAGGCATATCAATAGAGGATGTCCAAAAGCTACAATCACAGAGTAAAACATAGATCGTTTCAGGTTGGTGACTTGGTCTTAAAGGAAAACCCTCGAAATAAAAAAGATAGAGAAAAGAAAGGGAAGTTTGAACCTAACTAGCTAGGTCCCTTTGTTGTCATATTAGTCTATGGATATGGAGCCTATCAACTATCTACACTTGAAGGGGATTTGTTCAATGAACCTATCAATGGTCTCCATCTTAGGAAATTCTATACTTGAAACATCTAGTGCATGGTTAAGGTCCTAGGAAAATAGTTGCCTTGATAAAAACCTAGCAAATAGGCATCTTGGTGACAAAAAAAAAAATACAAAAATACAAAAATACAAAAAAAGAAGAAGAGAAAAATATAAAAAAATCATAAAATTTGAAAAGGTGCAATAGAAACATGTAGTGAAAACCTAGAAACAGGAGCTATTTGTGATTTAAACTAGCTTTTCCATCTATTGGATGCATTTCTTGGTTGTTCACTTTCCCCATCATTCTGCTTATCATTGGAAAGAAACCTCATGTACATATCCTGGAAATGTGGTCATGTCTCACCCTAGCTTGGGTCCTAAACTCACTAGGGGCAACAAATTTTGAGCTTAATCAAATAGACAAACAATAGTATGACAATGAAGCAAACACAATGATCATAGGAAAACTCAACATTTAACATACATCAAACATCAAAAGATTTCATAAAATCAACCATCCATATCAAACAATTGAAACCAAATCAATCAATACAACTCTAAATGGATGATATTATTTTAAATCATGATTTTTATCTCTTTAGCTTGAATGTTCAAATGTTATGCTTTGATTTTTTTTATTATTTCTTTGGAGCAACTCGATGATGTATTGAACTAGAGAAGCTAGGAAGGAGAATGGTATTTTCTTTGTCTTTTGTCTATGAGTTGATCATTATTATTGTGTGAATTGTCATGAGATGTGCTCTACAAAGTATCACTAATGATATTTTGAATTCACATAGGAAAATGATGTATTCTTGTATGTTTACAAAAGAAATGCTTAGGTCATCTCAGTTTAATTATACCTAGATGCTTGTGTTAACTTGCAATATCAAAAATCATGAAAGCTATTACTCAGGTCATCATTGGTCTAAATTATACCATTGATGCTTGTACTCATTTTCAACATTTTAAAGGCTCAATGATGACAAAAAGCATGATAAATGGATTTTTAAGATGACAAGTTGGTATATGTATATTTGCATAGTTAAATTAGATTGCATTTATGTAAGTTTTTCATCTGGAGAGTAGTTTATTCCAAAGACTGGTGGAGAATTTAAAAATGATGTTATATTTTACCATTAATGGATTGAGTATACTTGACATTAACAAAAAAATTATCTTTCTCTGGTAGTTTCATAATCATTTGCATTGCATACATTGGGAGGTATTATTATATCATTTAATCATTCATACATTTGATCATATATTTGCATTTAACATATCATATTTTTCATTTGTGCATCACATCATATAGTTGCATAATAAAAATATCAAATAAAAAAATCATCTACATAGTTGCATTTTCATTAACATTATCATATCATACATCATACATTAGAAGTATCATCATATTGATCATTCAGTCATTTATTCATTACATCATATGTTTGCATTTGAAATACCAAAACAATAAAGTGCATTTTATCCCATTTGCATCATCATGTCATATATCATAGAAACATCATATCCAAAATCATACATATAGTTGCATTATCATATCATTCATGTATATACATTATCATATATCTATCGGTCCATGTAAATTCTACAAGCACCATGCATCCATACATCATTATTATAAGTATAATCACATTTAACATCATAAATAAAACATTATAAGATCATACACGTTATCATGATCATAAATTGCATTCATAACATCATCATATAAAATATCATAAGCATTCATCATAGGAATCCATCATAGAACCATATAGAACACATAGATCAATAATTTGTTGCATATCATATAAATCTCAAAAAAAAAAATATAATGTCAAGTATACAATGATGTCTAAAATGTAAGGAGATACAACATCAAAACGAACATGAATAAAAAATTAGAGTATACATCATGTCTCAAAATACATCAGGGAATCCAATCATGGAGCTATGTGTTGCTAGCCCTAGACGGTGCTAACATCTCTGGACTAATGCCTCCCCCACTAGACGTATACGGATCTCTTGGATCTCTCGGAAGAGGCTATGTCACACCCCGGCTAGTAGTCCTAGGATGAGTCCTCCTAGATTGAGACTGAGCATAACTAACTCTCTACTTTGCAGGAACTACATCATGGTATCAACCTCTATAGTACGTAGCCTCTCAGCCCTCATGGAGAACCTCTCTCATGTAATCGACTATGGAGGTACCCTTGGTTAATCTCTACAGTCTATCAACTGATCCATGTTCCTGCTTTGTAGTCTGTCTAGTTGCATCTCTCTCTATTGTCAAAGAGGCTATCTATGTCTATGTGGCTGTCAATTATGCATGTACCTGTGAGAGAGCCTATTCATGAGCCTATGCCTATGTTTATATATGTGCTTATGCCAGCTAGCCTTGTAGTGTCTGCACCTAAACCTGTAGGCTGGCAATTTGGGTCTGTTGCTACTGGGAGGGTACTCCAATCTACACATGTTTCTCTATTGCAGCTGATAGTGATCGCCTCTTACAAGGCACCTTGATGTCTCTAACATCAAATGTCAGGCCTCCTCCACCCTCATGTCCTCCATCATCCCCATCTCCATCTCCATCTCCCTCCTCATCATCACTATTCTCCACATCCTCTGACTCCTCCTCCTCCACATCTCCCTCATCTCTCCTTTGTCGGTGCCTGTGTACAATTTCCATCTCCTCCTCACCTAGTATCAACACTGGCTCATCTAGGACAAAGATCTATGGGAATGGATGTAAAATGAGGTACTATGCATACTCCTCAATAATTGAAGCCTTGATGATCTCAAGATGAATCTCACAAATCAAGGCCTGTAGAGCATGGTACTCCTACACTGCATCATAGGATTATTTGGGTCCCCACTTAGTGGCATCTATCTGACATCATGCATAATGTGCAACACCCTAGGGCATGCCATGTGCTCTTCCATACTGTTTAAGCACCCTCCTCAAAAAAAATCTCTCAATGATGAACCGTGTCCTACCAATTGGGTACATGGACTGGCATAAGTATGGCATCTTTGCATCATCATCTGGCCATTGCTTGCAATCAAGGTAGGGCCACCATGTAACTGTCTCTACATCATCAAGGTCTCTCCTCTAATGATCCAATTTACCCAGTCTAGGCTGAGTAACTAGACTTGCATATACATGAAAGTATGGCCTCATGGTAGGTCGCTGTCTATCTGCAACTAGATGAATGGCTACTATATGCTCCCACGCTCACACCTGAAGTAATGTAACTCTTGAAGACAAATTGGCCCCTCCAAGGTAGACCAATTGATGCAAATCATGGTATAGATGGGAAAGCATGCAAATACCCCATGCATATCCGGTACCAT
Organism: Sequoia sempervirens; assembly: GCA_007258455.2. NCBI lineage: Eukaryota > Viridiplantae > Streptophyta > Pinopsida > Cupressales > Cupressaceae > Sequoia > Sequoia sempervirens. Next base: position 276,358 of record VDFB02162926.1, read on the forward strand.
GGATGCTCATGCTCTCCAAATTTTGATCCCACCCAACTGAAAGTCCCTTTGACCTACAATCAAGACAAAGGAACCCTCCAATGAAACCAAGAAGTACTGAGTGCAAGGTAGTATAGCCATCAACCATCTCTCGCCATGGAATATCGTATCCACAAATCATATCATCCTAAAAAAATCATCGCAGTGCATAAGTCTCACCCTGCTCAACAAAATCATAAACTACCAACTCCCAACAACACGTACCCATAAGATCCACCATACATCCTATGGGGTCACTGTCATCTCTCCAGTGAGAAAATGAAAGGTATTATGCTCACTGTGTCACCTCTCTGCTAAAGCTATCAACAGACCCCTATTGATCCTAATCTAGGGCATATCTAGAAGGGAAGACAATCCACATCATGTAATAAGGGCAGTCTCAGGTTGTATCAACTGAGGTATCAAATCGAAAGTCCTAGGAAATTGATCTCTAATCTCTAGGTTCATCAATGACTCCTATAATCACAAAATATTGTAAATTAGCAATCTTTTCAATAAAAAAAATCAATCATCCTATCAATCTAATCATCTCTAGTGAGATTTTGATCAAATCTCATGAGAAACTATCATTCATCCTCGCCTATCATGAGGACAATCATCAATCTCTCATTGTACCTCACCTATCATGAGGTCAATCAATCAATTTATAATTGATCCTCGCCTATCATGAGGACAATCATCAATCTATCATTGTACCTCGCCTATCATGAGGTAAATCAATTAGTTTATAATTGAACCTCACCTACCATGAGGATAATTATCATCAATCAATTATTGAATCTCACTTATCATGAGATCAATAATCATCTAACCTATCAAGAACATCAATCAAAATCAAATCAAAGGTTGACATGATCAAAAATCAACAAAATCAAGGAGTTAATTAACAAATTCTATCATTCTAACTTGGATGTGACAAAACAAAATTTCTATGCACTAAACGATCAATGCACTAGAAAAATTAATCAATACGCCATTATAGTCTATCAATGCGCTAAAAAAATCAATGTGCTAATCTATTCAATCAATGTGCTAAACCCCTTTGTCGATGCGCTAAAACATTCAATGCACTAATCTATTCAGTCAATGTGCTAAAGTCCTAATCTATGCACTAATTTAGTCTATGCACTATAACAAAATTCATATGCGTTGCATCGGTGTGTGCATGCACTAAAACAAAAAAAAATGAATAAAAACATTAAAAAACATGCAAAAATGAAATGTACAAATCATGAGGAGGTTTATTGGAGTACATACCAGAGGTCCATGTGCTTCCGAGTAGTTGTGATGGCGCACCTGCTCAAATTGGTGTGTGTGGTAGGGGATCACCATCTTGCCAAAATTGCTCAAAATCACTCACTCTCAAATTTCAAACTCAAAATGCACAAATGAATTCTAAATGCACCTTTTTAGCTTTTTAAAGAGTGATTAAGAGGGATTTTGGTGGGATTTATCTATTTATTTTCCAAGGGGCTTAATTCATCAATTTCACATCTAGCGGAGTAAACATCGTTTTTGAGGAGATAAATTGATTTTGCATCATTGAATTTGAAAATATATATCAAATCATTAAAATTTGAAAATTTCCAAAAAATCAAAAAAATCGATTTATCTCTCGAGGGGGCATATATCCATCATCATCTGAAAAATCAACACCTTAGGGAATACTAATTTTTTTTGTTAGTACTAGCAGCAGCAACAAAATTTTCTTTGAAATAATGCATAAGCACATCACTTAAAAGAGGGCCAAAATGTATACACCTAAAAATGTTCTAGATAATCTAATTAATTAAATATGATTTATTTGATTAATTGAATCCTTTAATTCATCTACTTATAAATAAATAGAAATATTTATTTATATAGTTCACTTCTAATTCTTCTATCTTTATCATATAATTTCATCTTAATTAAATAAACAAGTTTTATACTTTGTTTTATTTAATTACCTTATTTCTTCCATGTTTATTTAATAAAAAAAATTCTATAATTTGTTTTGTTAAATTAAATATCCTCTTTTGCTAAATTGAATAAATCCAATAAATTCAATTAAAGCATATTTCTACAGCTATTTCCTCTTTTCACTCATCATATGCACCAACAAAATTAGATATTTTATATCTAATTAATTCAACTTGACCTTCACTGACAAATTTGGAGAAAATTTTGGGACAAATTATAGACAAATTGGAAATCAATTTGGTTGTCTTCTTCCATTGATTCTTCCTATCCTCACGCTGAATGTTTTTGTGGGGAGGAATAATCTCCATAATCTTCTCAGGTTTCTTCATCTTTCACCATTGAATCTTTCAAATCAAATCCAAACCTTTTCTTTGCTGCCACATCACAAATATGTTGTGAGGAATCTATAAATACAACTTCTTTCTATAGGAAATGGATCCCAAGGTTATGCAATCTTACTCTGCAGAGATTATATTAGTGCATTCAAGCAATTTAGCAATAGAAATTAGAAAATCATTTTAGAATAGCAATAGCAACCATGGTTTTCTATTTAACTACATCCTAGTTATGGTAGTTTCTTTTTTCAATTTCATGTCAATTTCATCTATTGTAGCATCCATCTTATCATTTAAGAATATCATATAGGATTAGTTTCCTACATATTCACAACATCTCATTCTCTATATTGGCATTTTAATAGTCACAGTGCTTAACAATCTGAGAGCCTCGTGATTTGATAAATCTTTGGAGATAGGGAACAATAAGACACTTTCAATAGATTTTTGGCTTTTAGTAGTTTAATGGTTGTTTTTAAATCTATTGATATAATGTCTTATTATGTGTGTTTTCATTCATTACGCATATTTTACTCACATATGAACCATTCCCATAAAGAAAATAAACTAGCAATCACACCTTGGTGTGTAATGGGTACACCAAAGAAGTGTGGATGATCAATTAGGGAATTTTTTGGTATATTATTTACATACATTTGTATAGTATACATGAGGCCAATTGGTAGGCTATTTAAAAATTGATTTTGTTTGTGCAACAAATGTCTCAATGGAGAAGTGATAGCTTCAAATAAAATATGCATCTACTTACAAGGATATAAACACAACTAAAAGAAAACCTTTGAATTGGGAAGATAATAAGGATCCACTTCCAATAGGCTAATGATATGTTTGAAATAGGGAGAGGGAGAGAGAGGGAGATATGTGGACAAAAAGAGGGAGACATATGGGGGGGACAGAGAGAGAGGGGCTTGAGGAGATAGAGATAAAGAGGAATTTAGGTGTCTCTTTAATGATATGTTTGAAATAAGGAGAGAGGGAGGGAGAGAGGGAGATATGTGAACAGAAAGAGGGAGAGATATGGGGGGAGAGAGATAAAGGGGTAAGGAGATAGAGATAAAGAGGAAGTTAGGCATCTCTTTATTTGATAGTGTTGAGAAATTTTTTTCTGTCAATGGTTGAAAATCTTCGACAACCCTTGCAATATGGTTGAATGAATCTCATCTGTTCACCATTTTCCATCATTTTTTGGTTGATTTTCATCGCTTTTTACTACTTTCTCCACCACTTATTACTACTTTCCCTACCGCTCTTGGTTTTCACTCCTCTCGTCCTTACTAGTATTAACCTTTCATTCCTCCAATTTAGTGTAGTGAAAAAAATTGTATGCTCTTGGAAATGGTACAATTTCACTTAATTTGGAAAAAATTAATGATAAATTGGACTTAATATCACCTTGATCTAGTGTTGTGATGAGTTTCACACATCCACATTAGGTTTTGGGCCCTTTTAAAGATAAATAAACCTAAATTTTCCTTAATTTAGTGTTGTAAAGTGTATTTATTCACACATTCACATTAAATTTAGGAGGCTTATAAATTAAGTGGACCTAATCTAGTGTTGCAGTGTGTTTTACACATTAACATGGGATTTTAGGCCATTTTAAGCTAAATAGACCCAATTTTTCCTTAATTTAATGTTGTAAAGTATATCTATTTACACTTTCACATTGATTGTTGGGCCCTGTTATATTTATAACCTTAATATCATCATTAATAGGCCCCTAAGACCCTATATTATGCATCCCAAGACATTTCAGTTGAAATCCTGACATAGACATCATATAAACTTAATTTCTTCATTCCTCAACATTCTCTCTTTTCAAATAGGCACTGTGGGACCCATACACCACCTTGGGCATATGAGTCCCATCCAGGTGGTACCCATATGCTACTAGTGGCATATGAGTCCCATTTGGCCTATTTTTAAGGTTTTGAGCAAGAAAAATTGGGTTTTAAGTTCAAATTTCATGTATGTCAACCTCTAGGATCTAATACAAAATATTAGATGGATTGCCTATATAAATGAGCTTTCAAAACACTATTGCATAAAGCCTACATGATATCAAGTCAAGTACTCAAGAGTTAAGCATTCCAAGACTTTACAAGATCATCAAGAGAGCATTCAAGATTATTTTTGAGGCATTCAAGGTCATAATTCTTCATCAATTGTTGCAGCAATTCAAGATCCATCATCATGTCAAGATATCAAGCATCAAGCATGTTGTTGAGCTAGTGTTGTGATGTAGCATTGAAGATCCAAGATTAAGCATTGTTCTACACTTATTGTCAAGATCAACATCTACATCCTTCATGGCCATTTCATGTTGAGTTGCAGATTTACAAGGCATCATTTACAAGACATCATTCAAGGTATCATTTTCCATCATTCATGTTCTTTGCTTCATGTTTCATACCTTTATTTCATTATCTCATTATTTGGTTTAATTACCTACAAGGGGTTTGACCTTGAGGCAAACCCCTATTCCCTAACAATCAACTCTCTCTCTCTCTCTTTGTGTGATTACAGATCCAAGTGTTTTGAAGACTTGAAGATCCTTTAAATATTAGGTTAATTGAAACAAATAAACTCTCTAAAAATAGTACTTACCTCTTGCAATTTACTATCTTTGTTAGGTCAGTATCCTCAATTCTTGAAGGAAATTTAGCCAAATTTCCACATGTCTCACAAATTCCTTTTATGCAATTTATTTGAGGTCCATTTTCATGATCACATAATATAGACTTTATGAACAAACTTGCCTATTTAGGAGGTGCATTTGAAACCCACATCTTTCTTCTCTCATCTTTCGAAACACCTGATAGTAGAGATCAAATTCAATATGATAACAACAACAAGTTTCAAAAAACTTATTTATCTTCACATAATATGGCTTTAACCTTTGAAACATTGTTTGCCCAATCTTTATATGAGGATATGCATTACAAAAATTCATATACATCTCAAATTGTGTTATGTCTAGCCAATGTTTGATATGATTTTCATAAATACTAGGTCCAATCCTGTATCTCATAACATCTCTAGTATTTGATGATGGACGAGTCTGATCATGCCAAAAACCTGAGACCAAGTTCCTAACAACATCTTCAATCCTGTCAGAATGGGGAGCTCTACACATAATTGCCCAATTGCCTTCTAAACTCTCATCCAAAAACTTTCTCTTTTTCTTATATTTTATCAATGTGGCTCTACTATAACCAATTTCAGTTGAAAGTGTTGACATTTTTCTTTTTCTTGCTATATCTTGATGTACAATAGATGTCAACATCACCCTTCTTGTAGTGGCCTTATCCACAGTTCGAGATCCTTTCCCAATGGAATCTAAACCCTTTTTAACATTTTGAACAATATCCTTTGTAATCCCATGTGTTTCTTCTTATTTGATGATGAATGGACACCCAACAATTGTAATAACTCTTTGAGCTCATCACGAAGAAGTAAACGTGATAACAATTAGGTTTTTTCAAGTGTATCAAGATGATTGAAATGATGATTGATCATTCCATTTACAGATTTAGTCATTGACCTCTTTCTCTTATTATAAGGTTGGTTGGCATAATATTTGAGTTTCTCCATATCCATTTCAAGTAAATGATCTAAATTTCTATGAGAAATTTGTTTACCCACCTTCTTAACTAGTTTTATATGCTCATCCATACCTGGAGTAGGAGGAAGTGATCCCGGACCCTCTCCAACATGCATTGTTTCAACTTGTGCCTCCTCCCTATCTTCAAGGACCATGCATTCTTGAGCGGATTCATTTGATCCAATGTCTACATTTGGCTTGACTTGAGCATGAAAACTTCTTGCTTGTTGAGCCCTTCCTACACATGTGTCACAAAATATTTTGAAAAAAAAAAGTGAGAGATGATGTTAAATATATAAGTGAAGTTTATGTATGCAAGCAAACAAATTGATAAAACATGATGAGCTATAAGTGAGAGAAGTTTGTGCTATTTTATATGCTCATCCATACCAGTAGAAGGAAGTGATCTTGACCCCTCTCCAACAAGCATTGTTTGAACTTGGGTCTCCTCCCTAACTTCAAGGTCCATGTGTTCTTCAACGGATTCGTTTGATCCAATATCTAGATTTGGCTCGACTCCTACTTGAGGAATCCCTAGAGCATAAAACATAAAAATAATTTGAGAACATTGAAGTGATGAAAATAAAATATGAAAGACACAAAACACTGTAAATATTGAAACAAAAAGAATTTGCTTAAGGAATTGGAGTCAAGGATCATATAAACATTGCAACTTGAATGACCAAGATGACTTGAGGATATTTAAAAGTATTTATAGTCATTTAAGTGCAATGATGTTTAGAAACCTTCAAGGTAAGAGTACTAAACACACACTTGAGAGTGAGAGAGAGAAGAAACAAGCATGTACCTTGTTTCTTTTCTATGATAATTTTCCAAGTTTGATCACTTTTGTTCTTCTTCTTTGACAATTTTTCATTGAGATGCATTTTTTTTTCTCTTTGTTGTCCCATTTTCTTCTTCAACTTAAAGATGACTCTAAACAAGTCCTCTACCAACTTAGTTAAATTATCCTCCAAATTTTTCCTTGATTGATAAAATGAAAAGTTGTCCACTCCAATATTCCTTGATAAATGTACAAAAACTTCTCCAAAATTTGCGCTCCAAGTGAATCAAAAATTATTCAAGTGTACATGGAATAACTAGATCCTCTAGTTTAAATGAATCAAGTAGTAAACAAACAAGTTATTTCATTGTGGAGTTTGTTGTTATTTAATTCATAGGTATGCACAACATATCTAGTAATTTTAGAATTTTGCAAAGTGTCAAAAAATGTATAAATATTAGAGGTATAATTTGAATTGAATTTCAAGTTAGTTGTCGAAAAATATATATAGAGGTATAATTTTGAATTAAATTTTCTTAATTAAATATTTGAATTGAATTTCAAGTTACTTGTAAAAATGTATAATAGCTCTATATAATTTGAATTGAATTTCAAGTTACTTGTCAAAAAGATTGTTATATCTTGTTCTCAACTCAATGGTTCATGTTGCTTAAGTCATTTTTTAAAAAATATTTATTGTGATCAACATGAATGAACTTAATTATAAAATGGCATTGATTTCCCTAAAATTCTACTAGAGATCAAATGTATATTGAACATAAGGAAATGTAAGTTGTAAGAGGTCATAAAAAAAGAAAACATGTATGTATATTGAATATTTAAAGCAAATGCATACATATATTATGTGTGAACATGTTTAAACCATAAGCAAACACATGTACATATATGTAAAAGAATTCAATACATATAAACATAACACATATTATAAGCAAAGAGGCAAATGTATGTATATATCATATAGAAAATATATGTACATATATCATAAAAGCAAAATGTAAATTAAAGATCATCTAATGTCAATACTAAAGATCAAAAATAAGCAAATGTATGTATATCATATAAGCAAGTGTAAGAGATCATCAAATATCAAATACTATTTTAAAGATCATCATATAATCAAATACACATGTGATAAAGATCATAAATATAGAATGCATGGCCTAATAAGAATGTCTACTCCTAGATGAATGGCCATCTGAATGAGAACGATCCTGCTCTGATGGATGTGCTGAGCCCTGCAAATAAAATTGTGTACAAGATGTGTTAAATACATATAATTTTTATTAAATAAATTTTATGAAAGTTATTTTTAAATGAACTTGTATTTTTAAATATCAATCTACAACTTGTATTTATCTATGCATACATAAATATATATTTTATGAAAACTCACATGTCCACTAATAGCAGATTCATCCACAGAGTCACATCGATCATGCACACGATCTGGACCAAGGCTAGGAGTGATATGAGGTATGTCCACCTATAACAATATATATACACATATATATCAACTTACATGAATATCTAGTTAATTTTTTTTTTTAAAATAATGAAAAAAGAATTGAAACATGCACATGCACACATACATGCACATCATCTGATATCGGATGACCTAAGTCCTCTGAAACATTCGCCTCCACCATGATTGCGCCCATAAAAGGATATGAAAATCACGGTAAAACCTTTCCTGGGAATTGGACATTCCGGCAGGTGACTAACATCTTTCTATGGACGTTCATTTACTTGTCAAACTAGGGGACGTATACTTTAAATGGCGTGGCAAAATATATGCACTAAGAACTCATTTTGGTCAAATCTTAGCAGAAATAAATACTGGAAAGGAATTCTATCTACGCTACAAGAAGGTAATGCAAAGTTCTTTTAACTCAACTATGATTTAATTAAAATAGAAACCATAACAGCTATGACTGAAGCACAAACTATGAATTGGCCTTATGCTGCAGGAATAGTCACAAGGATGGATTCTCTATGCTGCAGGAGCAGTACAAGACTGAGTTTGTATGAAAACTTCAAAGATGAAAGCTAACTGAAGATCAATAGAAAAGAACAACTAACTAACTAGCTACAGATACTTACTAAGTGGGCCCCCTTAGCAAGCATCTACTGATTACGCAGGTGCTGAAATCAGAACTTTATCAAACTTTATTCATGAAAACAGAATAAAATACATTGCTTTGTTGATATGGAAACTAACAACAAACTCTACCTCTTCTCAAACAGATTTTGCTTTTCATTATCATACTGATTCTTACATGGTATCTACTATCACTATGCTTCTATCTTACTCTAACTATCATCTCTTACTCACACGCGTAGGAGTATTTTATTTTTAAATCAGAAGAACAAGTAACTAACCCTATCAAAGAAAGACGTGGAAGTAAAGTACATCCCAAAATCAAAGAACAAACTTCATAAATGAATTTATGTGTTCAACCCGATTCAAAGAGAATCTAGTGCTCCACTCTTTCTAGATTGACTATCATTAGAAATCTTTCCCAATGGTTTTGGTCAAAGAGTCTTCGCCGGAGCTTCCTCGAAGTCGTGTAGGAAATGGACTTTACTGCAAGGCCGAGATCGGCTGTGCTCAACTCGATCATTCTTCAACAACTTGCGAAACAAAAGATGATATCCATTCATTAATCACACATTTAAATCTATTTCATCATTGAAAAACTGTATGCGATATACCAGTCATTTAGGGAGTCAATGGAGCAATAAATGTAATCAAGTCAACACAATAAGCTGCAGGAATATACAAATATTTTGCTACAGGATGTCCCCATAAAAGGTTTCACAGAATTTAAACAGTCACAAAATAACAAAAGTAAAGATATTAAGAGTCCATCATAATACCCAAACTATGAGTGTATTTTAAGCTTATCATTTCTGCCCCCTACTTAGCCCAATGCTGGTCCTCCAGCATTAACTTTCCTGGTGGTTTCTCTGAAGTCAGTGGTTGCTGCATGACTATGAAATGGGTTTCCAAACCTGTAATAAAATCCTCTAAAATCCTGACACCTTTCATACCTTCGGTCTTCTAAATCATCATTAATATTTGTAGCCTGGTGAGGATAGAGGGGCCACATTAGCACAGAAGGTCTGAATGTTAATGGCAACCACAATTCAAATCTCGTTTGATGTCCCAATTGTATGTATCTACTTGATCTTTTAAGAGCTGCTGTGAAATTTAGGGGAACGTGAGGTTCGGATCTTCTTAATCCAACAGTTAATCTTTCCCATCTTTTCTCATTTCTGGTATATAATAGTCTCCAAAACGAATATTGTTGTGCCTGAAATTCATCATATACCTGTTTCCTGATATCAAATATCTTTTCTCTGGCTATAACATTATTGATTCCATATGTCAGAGAAAACCAGTCTTTCAACATTGCATGGGGGTTTAAACTTTGAGAGCGTAATGGAACAAGCTCAGTTTTCTCAGCTTCCTCATATGTTTCCCACTACCTGTCATAATTCGCTTCATTTGCTGCCCATGACATAAATGCTCTCAAATTAATATCACCAATATACAGAAGATGATTCCATTCTATTTCAAATGGAATTAAAAAGCCATGTAAATAGAATTCACACAAAGAATTTCTTAACCAATTAGGGGCTGCTTGGTATGCTTCGTAAAATTCTTTGGCAGTGTGAAGTATAGGATCCTGGTTTTTGAAAATTCTCATCAATTGGAACCATAAAAACTGTTCCTTAAGACACAGAGCATAAACTCTGGGGGGTGGTCTGCATTCTATAATCTGTCCAGTTACTTTTAACATTTCATCCATTTTTGCTTTCAATTCAATAATTTCCTGTTTCTGACTTTCAATTTCCTTTTTCAATTTCTTTCTTTCTACTTCCCATAGACTTTGTTGCATGTCAGTCTGGGCTATATGTCAGAAAGTCAGGGTTTGCAATGTAACTGGTTCCCAATTAGCTCTAACATATTCCAGAAACTCAATTAAAAACTTCTTCTTATAAACAACAATGGCTTTGCAAGTTGCAGGGTTAAATGTAACTTTACTAGGCACATTCAATTGTTTAGTCTGTTCTTGCTCTTGTTGCAAAATGAATTCTGGTTGCTGCAGTGGAGAAGACTGTGCTTCCTCTGAAAACTGTATAGCAGTGGTAGCCAAATCATCAAGATTTGGTAACCCTTGCTCATTATGCCCTATTTCTTTTGTCTCAACTTGTTCCTCTTCAGGAACGAATGAACTTTGAGCAGCATTCTTGGGCTCATTCTGAGAAACATTAAATTTGGACTCAACAGACCCTTCTGAAATTACAATAACCTCTGGTTGAGATGAAGCAGGGGAGGTTCTAGATTGTTTCCTTGTGGAAACTCTTCTTGGTACTGATGCGGCTGTAGGAGGCATTCTAGTAGCCTTCCTCTTTCTTGTTTGCTCAGAGGGCTCTGCCCTACCAGAGGATGACAATGAATTGGTGATAGCAACAGGTGTTGTTGTAGGAGAGATGGCTACAGGGGATGATGTTGTAGGAGAAGGGCATTGCCTTTTCTGAGAACGAGGGTCAGATTCCAGGGACCCTTTTGCCTTTGTTTTACCCTTCTCTCTCCTAGTGGAAGACCTAGTTTGTACCTTAGCAGAGGATTCAGGTGTGAAAGCTACAGGACCAGGTGCTACATGAGTAGATAACCCTTGCCTTGTTCTACTGGTAAACGCAATTTCTTTCTTCTTTTTCTGAGGCTGTGGGGTAAGTACCCTAGGGGGTTGTGAAATTTGCAAGCTCTTTTGGGTAATGAATTGTTGCCAGGAAAGAGGTGAAACATCTCTTAAAGAGCACTCAATTAGTAATTTGATAAGGTCATGGTGAGTTACAAAATTATCTTTCCCCTGTTGGGTTCCATGGGCACTTTGTTCTAGAAATTTTAACAAAAAATTTGGAACATTTACAACTAACCCATGCCTCATATGGCTTAATAATTTGAAATGATGAGAATGCAGGTAGGAGAAATGACCTTCATAGGTCAAATACCTAATTATATAAGCAGTATACTCAGAATAAGGAGGAGGCAACGATACCCGCTTGCATCCCTGCTTGGAGACTTCCAAAGGTTCATCAGTGGGCATTGAAAACTCAGCCCTTGCAGTGGCAACATCTGAAGAAAAATTTTCTCCAACAACTGGAAGCCCAGTTACTTCAGCAATTCTGTCTTCAGTTGCAACAACTGTTAGACCCCATACAGTAGCTTCCCCTTCAGAAAGGGTTCTAAAAAATTCTTCAGCAGTATCCTCATCAAAAGCATTGACTCAAGAAATAATTCAACCACCCACAGAGGCTGAATGCGTGGACTGTTTGAGGATTTTGCAACAATAATTCATGAGCTACAGGCTCATGTCACACCAGCTGACCACCCATGTTTACAGTTTCCCTTTTACCTGAACTCAATTCTTTGCTGAAAATTTAAATTCTCTATTTCCCTTTCTACTTTGGTTTTTCTTCTATCGTGCCATCACATTTTCTTCTTTTCCAAAAATGAGCTTTTTGAACAAGTAGTCTTAATCATAGTTTACAAAAAAAACATGCAATAAAGGACATGTGATCATATTTGGAAAGTACCAGAAAATCATTAAAGAAAGGTTATTTATGCAGTTATGGTAGCGACGAAAAGACAGGTTTTAAAAGGTGTATTACCCCGCCCCCTACTTAGAGTATGACATGTGTCCTCACATGTACTAAAGAATAGGCAGAGATTTTGTAATAATGACTGGTACTGTCATAGCAGTAAATGAATATAATAAAATCAATCAAATATGTGATAAAAAAGATATGGCGTACCTTTGATAATCACACGTACGTGTGAAGAAAGATGACAGCGTCTGCCTAAATTGACAGTTGGGAATAATTTCTTAATTAAGGGTGATATGGATGGATAAGGTGGATGGGTGACATGGACAGATGAAATGAACAAATGGAATGGATGGATGGGATGGATGGATGGAAGATAAAGAAGTGAGATGGGGGTGATAAATGAAAATGGAGAAAAAGGGGTTCCTTTGAAAAAGAAAACCTTTATTATGGGCATGCATTTTTAAGATTACGGTGAAGCTGTAGGAAGAGTAGCGAGAGAAACTTGAACAAATTGTTGCATGAATTCTTCCTTTGAAACTGGTTTATGGTACAACCAGAGTCAGTGGCCATTAACTAGCAATTTGAAGCGGGCTGGATCAATTGTCGCCAACTGTACAACTCCATTGTTGAATACATTTTCAACTTCATATGGGCCAAGCCAGCGTGTTGTGAGCTTACCTTGGTTCTCTTGATATCTAGAATCATATAACAGAGCCCAATCACCAGCAAATTTTTTTTTGGTTTTGATGTGTTGATCATGTCATTTCTTCCTTTGCTGTTGGATTGCTTCTATGTGCTGCAGGGCGGCTTTCCTCATTTCGTCCAAAGCATTTAGCTGCAGGAGACGGTCCTTCTATGTTGCAAATATTTCCATATTGAGTTCAAGAGTTGTCCTCAAAGTTTTGTGCTCAAATTCAATGGGTAACATGGCTGTTTTCCCATAAAGCAGCTCAAAAGGTGTAAACCCAGTTGTTGTCTTCCATGTAGTTCTGTATGCCCAAACTGCTTTAGGAAGTCTGCTACTCCAATCTTTTTTATGGATCTATACTGTCTTTGTGAGGATCATCTCAATTTCTCTGTTTGTTACCTCCGCCTGACCATTGGCTTGAGGATGATAGGGGCTAGACTTCCTATGCTTAATTTTATAATCATTCATTAGTGTGGTTATCAGATTCGATGTGAACTGAGCTCCCTGATCAGTTACGAGCTCTCTGGGAACTCCAAATCTGGTGAAAATTTGTTCATACAGAAATTCAACAACTTTGTTATCCTGAGCATGAGTCATAGCTTTTACCTTGACCCATTTTGTTACATAGTCCGTGCAAACTAGAATATATGATTTTCCATTTGATGGTGGATCAATTGGTCCCACAAAATCCATCCCCCATTTATCAAAAGGGGTGACTATTACTTGTGGATATAGTGGCATTTCATCTAACTTGGTTGGTCTTCCCATACGCTGGCATCTGTCACATTTCCTTGTATAGGCCACAACATCCTTGTGTAATGTTGGCTAATAGTACCCTATTGTAAGAATCTTCATTGATGTTCTTTTTGCTGCAAAATGTCTTCCACATGGTTCATCATGGCAAGCATGCAAGATATCATAAGTCTCATCTTCTCTTACAGATCTTCGCATTACTTGATCAGGTCTAATATAAAACAGACAATTTGCAATCCATGAAAAATTAAAACTTTTCTCTGTTAACTTCTTTTCTTTTGGAGAAAAGTGAGATGGTATTCTGTTTACTGCCAGATAATTGGCAATGTCTGCATACCATGGAGTATGTGCAACAATGGAGAACAAATGTTCATCTGGGAACCTATCATCAATGACCTCACGTTCAACAGGTGCAGTTGATTGAAGTCTTGATAAAAATTCAGCTACAACATTAGCTCTTCCTGGTTTGTCAATGATTGTAATGTCAAATTCTTGTAACAACAGGAGCCATCATGCCAATCTACCAAAAATGGCAGGTTTGTTCAACAGATACTTGATTGTTGCATAGTCAGTATGGACGAATATCTGATAACCTGTGACATAATGCCTAAATTTATTTAAAACATACACTACTGCAAGCAATTCCTTTTCTGTAACAGTATAATTGAGCTCAGGACCTTGAAGGTTTTTGTTGATAAAGTAGATAGCATGCTCAATTGAATTTTATTTTTGACTTAAAACTACTCCTATACCAAAATCAGATGCATCAACATGTATGTGAAAAGGCAAATTCCATTTTGGACCTTGAAGAACAGGGGCTTTAGTAAGCAAGTCCTTTAGTTACAGGAAAGATTTTTCACAGGCTTCTGTCCACTCAAATTGAGAATCCTTTGTTAACAGGGCATAAAGTGGGCTAGCAATTTTACTGAAATCTTTTATAAACCTTCTATAAAACCCTGCATGGCCAAGGAAACTTCTGACATCTTTTTGTTTTGCAGGAGTTTGTAAATTCTGAATTACTTTAATTTTAGCAGGATCGACCTGAAGTCCATTCTTTGAAACATGATGACCTAGAACAATACCTTCTTCCATCATTAAAAAACACTTTTCACTGTTTAGAGACAAATTTTTCTCTCTGTACCTTTTCAATACCTTTTCTAAATTCACGAGTGCTTCTTCAAATGTGACTCCATAGGTAGTGAAATCATCCATATAAATCTCCATACAATCATGAGATATATCAGCAAAGATACTAATTACTGCTCTCTGGAATGTTGCTGGTGCATTGCATAGACCAAAAGGCAAGACTGAATAAGCAAATGTTCCCCATGGACAGGTAAAAGTGGTCTTATCTTGATCTTCAGGGGCAATTTTTATCTGATTGTACCCACTGTAACCATCCAAAAAGAAAAAATATCTTTTGCCAGACAGTGAGTCTAATACTTGGTCTACAAAAGGTAATGGAAAGTAATATTTTTTAGTGGCATTGTTCAACTCTCTGTAATCTACACACATTCTCCATTTTCCACCTTTCTTGGGACAATGATTAATGGAGAAACCCACTGACTGTTAGAGATTAGATAAATAAAACCAGCATCAAGCAACTTTTGAAGCTCACTTTTAACTATTTCTCTAAGTGCTGGATTTATTTTTCTTTGAGGTTGCCTAACTGGTAAACAATCTTCTTTGATATAGATCCTGTGAGTACAAACTCGAGGATCTATCCCTTGCATGTCCCCGTATTCCCATGCAAAAGATTTATGTTGTTTTTGTAGCATTTTTAATAATTCAGCCTCTTGAGATTATGACAACTTGCTATTGACATTCAAACGATGATCTAGAGATAATTCTATCTGCTTAGTGAGACTACTTATAGAATCTACAGGTAATGTTTGTACCTCTTACGGAAGTAAGTTATGAAAAAATGTAGAAAGTTTAGGCAGTGAACTCTCAGAATTGGGTTGCTACAGGAAACATTGAAGATGACTGCCATTTAGATTAGATGAACTACCCGTATCAGAGTTCTACTGTAGAATTTGAAAAAGCAAAGCATCATCACTCTGAAGTTGTGAGAATGGATCATTTTGAAGCATCATTAATTGAGCCAAAGCATTGGCTTCTTCAGTTTCTTCCCCCACATTTGGCCAAACAGGTTGGGACAAATCTGGTTGAGGTCTAGCAGGCGGATACAAGGCCAATTTCTTTGTGGACTGTCCATCAGAAATGGTCATATCTCCTGAACGACATCCTATAAAAGTATCAACAATTTCTAACCATGGTCTACCAAGGATAACTAGATACCCTCCTAAAGTTGTCTTAACTGATAATATTGTGAAATCAGCAGGATACTCCCAAGATTCAAGAGTGACAATTACATCTTCCACTATCCCATCAAGTTTAACTGTGGAGCTGTCTGCAAGCTGCAGAACTGTGGGTGTAGACCTAATGTTTGAAATATTCAAGGAGTCCATAGTGTGCTTTGTCATGACATTAATGGCAGCACCTAAATCAATCAAAACATTTTTTACAACTTGGCCATTTATATGTATCTGCACTACAGGACTTCCAGGGTCAATATACGTTGGAATGACTACATTTCCCAACATTATATTAGCCAATTTCCATAAGACATGAATTGTTTGAGGATCATTTTTCTTCCGTCCAGGCTTTTTCAAACAGACTTCTTTAATAGCTTTTCCAAAAATGGGAACATCTTTAATAGCCTAGAATAAAGGGATTTGAATTTATACATTCTTGAGTTGATCTAGAATGTTAAAAGTGGGTTCTTCCATGGATTTAAATGCAGTACTTTGCAACCTCTAAGGAAAAGGTGGACTATCTTAACTTTGCAAAGTAGGCTCCTTAGAAACTATATTAGGTATAGGCATATGCTCAGTAGGAATAGCAGGTGCAGTAGATTCTTCAAGGGGAGAATCTGGTATTTCAGTAATTAGAGGCAGTTTTGGAGTAGGCAAAGTAGTTCTAGACCTCAAATGGATGCCATTAACGTTTAAAGCATAAGCTTGATATTAGTTTGCTTCAGCAAGATACACAGACTGCTGTGTCTGCTGCTATTGCTTATTATTGGGATTTGGAAACGGCTGGGCAGACATAGGCGTTTACTTCAGAGGGCCAGGATTTGTGGCAATTTTTGCAGGAGGTGGCATGAGGGCCTGTGGTTGTGACTGTGGAAGCTACAGGAATCTAGGGGACTGGTTTTACCATTGCTGAGGGCCTCTCCATTAAGGATTTTGCTGCCAATTTCCTGAAAGTGGGGTCCATTGCCCTTGTGGCTGCTGCCAACCTCCTTGAGGAGATTGCCATTGTGGGTTCTGATAATTAGGCCAACTTGGTTGAGGTGGATTCCAGAGTGGTGGTGGTCCATATGCATGTTGCCATTGGTTATTTTAGCCAGAATAAGGATTACCAAAAGTTAAAGGATCTTGAGGCATATCTTATCTTTGGGCCCATGGTCTCCTTTGTGCAACAAAGAACATTTGATCATCATCACCTTCTATTGGCTTGAAGTCAGTAGGTAGTTGTCTAGCTTCCAAATTAGCCACCATCTTGCATCTGCAGTCATGTTTCTTTTGTCTACAATATGGACAGAATTCGACCAAAACTGCCTCAGCTTCCTCATGTTTCCTCCGAGCTTGCATAGTGTCCAGTTGTGTTGCCATATTATTAATGATGTCCTACTTGAAGTCAGATAGAAAATTTGTGATCTCCATATGGGAAACTCCACCAGAAGAAGACTTCCCCATTATAGCTTGATGACCTTGACCTTTCTTAACTATTGCTCGAGAGTAGTTAAGGCATATTTTCTTTATATCATCCCAAGGCAGTTGGGTTATATCACCTCCTCCCATCAGGTCCAGGGCGTCTATACAAGAATCACTGATTCCCCTTAGAAAGAGTAGATTCTGAGAGTCCTCGTTGAGAATATGGTTTGAGTTCCTTTTTAATGAAAATAAAAATCTGGAAATATGATCTTCCAGACTTTCATCCTCTTTCTGCTGAATTCAAAATATGTCATCACCTTTGCTGGCACTCTTACAATATTGCTTATACTTTTCAAGGAATTTCGTCTGCATGGCTGCCCAACTATCTACAACGCCTCTTCCTAGACTCATGAACCATCTGAGAGCTCCTTCTTTCAAGGTGGAAGGAAATAACTTTAGTTTATGAGCGTTTGTGTTGTAGTCATAACTGTGACAGAGGACATCAAATTCAAACAGAAAAGTTTCTGGGTCCTCCGTAACCAGGCCATAAAATTTTAGAAGGAAGGAAGAGGGGATGTTTTTAAGATTGTCAGTATCTCTCTGGGGAATAATGGGAAACTCAAATGCAGGAGGTGGATTATTAGGTGGATTATTTGCCATGTTTGGTTGCTGGAATAACAAAGTAAATGGATTTTCCTTAGGTTCGTTGTCAGCTGGGTCAAATGGTAGTTCAATAAACAGATTTTCAGGGAGGAACCTTCCCAGTGCGTCTCTTCTTCTTCTATGCATGCAATACGGTGAGTAGTGACTTGAAAGATTTTGAAATTTTTTGACTAACAAACTAAACTAATACTAAAAATGACTTCTGAAAAATTCCTAACTGGATGCCATCCTCGGCAACGGCGCCAAAGATGATTGTGCCCATAAAAGGATATGAAAATCACGATAAAACCTTTCCTGGGAATTGGACATTCTGGCAGGTGACTAACATCTCTCTATGGACGTTCATTTACTTGTCAAACCAGGGGACGTATACTTTAAATGGCGCAGCAAAATATATGCACTAAGAACTCATTTTGGTCAAATCTTAGCAGAAATAAATACTGGAAAGGAATTCTATCTACGCTACAAGAAGGTAATGCAAAGTTCTTTTAACTCAACTATGATTTAATTAAAACAGAAACCATAACAGCTACGACTGAAACACAAACTATGAACTGGCCTTATGCTGCAGGAACAGTCACAGGGATGGATTCTCTATGCTGTAGGAGCAGTACAAGACTGAGTTTGTATGAAAACTTCAAAGATGAAAGCTAACTGAAGATCAACAAAAAAGAACAACTAACTAACTAGCTACAAATACTTACTAAGTGGGCCCCCTTAGCAAGCATCTACTAATTACGCAGGTGTTGAACTCAGAACTTCATCAAACTTTATTCATGAAAACAGAATAGAATACATTGCTTTTTTGATATGGAAACTAACAACAAACTCTACCTTTTGTCAAACAAATTCTGCTTTTCATTATCATACTGATTCTTACATGGTATCTATACTATGCTTCTATCTTACTCTAATTATCATCTCTTACTCACATGCGCAGGAGGAGTATTTTATTTTTAAATCAGAAGAACAAGTAACTAACCCTATCAAAGAAAGACGTGGAAGTAAAGTACATCCCAAAATCAAGGAACAAACTTCATAAATGAATTTATGCGTTCAACCCGATTCAGAGAGAATCTAGCGCTCCACTCTTTCCAGATTGACTATCATTAGAAATCTTTCCCAACGGTTTCAGTCAAAGAGTCTTCGTCGGAGCTTCCTCGAAGTCGTGCAGGAAATGGACTTTACTGCAAGGCCGAGATCGGCTGCGCTCGACTCGATCATTCTTCAACAACCTGTGAAAAAAAAGATGCGAAAGAAAAGGCGTATGGCACATACACGATATCCGTTCATTAATCACACATTTAAATCTATTTCATCATTCAAAAATTGTATGCGATATACCAGTCATTTAGGGAGTCAACGGAGCAATAAATTTAATCAAGTCAACACAATAAGCTGTAGGAATATACAAATGTTTTGCTACAAGATGTCCCCATAAAAGGTTTCACAGAATTTAAACAGTGACAAAATAACAAAAGTAAAGATATTAAGAGTCCATCATAATACCCAAACTATGAGCGTATTTTAAGCTCATCACACCATATGGACCAAATGATCAAGTGATGAATCAATATCTACATCCATCTGATCTATCCCATGTCATGCCAGAAATGATGAATGTAGAGGACTATGAAGGTGAGATGGCACCGGTGATGATGAACCATAACCAATCAACATATCAGTAAAACCCATAGTCTGTGTAGCTACCGTATGAACTATAGGTGGATTCTGATGCGCACTAGTGCTCGGCTGAGAGTGATGGGATCCTGGAACTGAATGACCTCTATGTCTCAAATGATCTCTAACATGCTCTATACCAATCCCATTATCTGATGCAATGTGGGCATATGCCTCCAATAGGTCCTCAGCCAAACAATGTAGAGTCATGTGTGACATATCTCCTGTAAGTGCATCAAGCTGTGTAGTAGGGATGTTGGTCATTGTAAAAGGATCTATGGTGGTCCATTGTGCTAAAAATGGTGTGGATCGGGAATGTATAGATATCAAATACTGACCTACACGATCATCAGATATCCTAGTGGTGGCAGCCGCAATGTCACCTATAGTGTCAATTGCTTCCTTTTGGGAAGCAACAACAACCTCATCTGCTATGGGGGCTAGAGTTGGGGTGAGAGCAGGAGACCTGTCACCAACCAATACCCTAAACATTGGGGGTGGTTTATCTGCTCGACGATAGGTGGGCCTATCAACAATCCTACCACTAACCAACATATGGTGGAATGTCCAGGTAGTTAACTTTGAGGCCCAAATGGACCTCAGCATACAACTGCTGAACAAAATACAATGGAATTTGGTCATTTTTTGGGTATATACCATGTGCTGCTAGAAATCGTGGGTAGATCAATGAGGCCATAGCATGATCAACACATCTAGTGACCTAGTATCCCCTAACCTTACACACATTTTGATAAAATGGAAAACAAGTGGCTTTTATCATTTCTTTGGTGACACTATCTTGTATTTGTTTAAGGGGAATGTCACCATGTAATTCTTCCCACATGCGGGAAAGAATAGCAGTCACTCTGTCTGGGGAATATACACTAGTCTTTTCAAGTTCATCTTTTAGTTTTTCTAGAATATACAATATTAACATGCATAGTTCACTATATATCCCTGGGTTTGCACCCTGTGCTAATGAATCTCTTAATTTTTTTTATCTCATTACTAGTATTTGCAAACAAAGATTCTAGCACAGGTGGAACATGATCTACATTTTCCATGTTATATATATATACAGTACACCTAAAAAAATAATGAGACTTTGGTAAATAATATATCTAGATAAAAAGAATACAAATATAAAATAGAACTTGTAATTTAGTTCATCTACTCATCAATAATATTTTCATACTATTAACTTGATTTTAAAAAAATTTGAAGACAACAATAACCTATAACATAACATCCTTAAATGGTTCAAATTTTAAATAAAACGATGAAAGAAAGAATAAGAATATAAAGATTAAAGTATAAAATCATTTGAAAATAATTGGGGATAAAAATATTTAATCTAATAGTTGTTAACATAAATGAACTTCAATTATATAGCCTTGAGAACATCAAAAAATTATAGATTGGAAAGCAAAATAAATGTGTCATATTACTTGAGTCAAATCTAATAAAGTTTGACTTTATTGCATACTTGTTATAAATATCTCACATGAACCAATGAAATTCAATGTGTCTCCAAATTACATAAGAAGAGAGAACCTAAATGTGAAAAAGAAAAAGAAATTCAAAATCCATCTTTTTGTAATGAGTTTGTTAAAATTTAAAAACATTCAAGAACCCCAAAATGGTTTGAAATTGATGAGCATAATAGAAATTTTTGAAGGCAAGAGGTCATCACAAACCATTCGGTTGTGGGCTTCAAAAAATTTCAATGAATGGTTTTCCAATAAGATGTATTAACCAAAATATTCCAAATTTTTATACAATTACTAAAGATGTACAAAATGAGACCTTTACTAAATAAATTTCAAAATGCATCATTAAATGTATATTAACATCATCTGCACTCTAATTAAAAACATTAAAAACAACACGAAACACAAAGAGATTAAATTAAAAAGTTCCAACTAATGATGTTATAATAATCCTCCCTAAGTTGATCATCTCATCCCAATCATCATACTTAATGTTTTGGTACTTGAATGTGTTGGTACTTGAATCATGTTTTGGTACTTAATGTTATGTTTTTTAAGAGGAAGCATTTTCTCTTTCTATTACCATAACGATTATTCTTGTTTTTGTAACTTGGTATTTCTATTTGTAGATTTTCAACTTTTTATTATGTAAATCATTCTTTGATACCCAAGTAGTCTAAAGGTTTTCTTGAATCTTATTTAGTTTTTAGATTTAAGTGCTTTCTCATTGTCTAATTTCTTAATCAAATCTAAACATTGTTCAATCCTTATTTCCTTCTAATACCAAAATCATCCTCTTTTCCTAACTATAAGAAGTCATAGTTCAATCCCACCATGGTTGTGAATCAAGCTAAAATTGGTATGATTGGGAATATGCATGATACTAAATTTATCATAATGGAGAAGAATCATTTGACCATGAGGCCCTTGTTGAGAAAATGGTAATCAAGATATAGCTTTGATGCACACAACCTTTCTTTGGATCTTGCAAATTTGGCTAGTAATATTAATCCTAGTACAATGATTGATCTCCTTCATATACTATGTTGATTAATAAGCCATGTAGAAAGAAAGTACTTAAAGTTAAATAGGTAAAAGGATAAGCTCAACAATCCCTTTGAGTGATGTGCCATTTTCCCTCCATCCCAAGCTTCTTCTTCATGTATTCCTCCTTATTGTTTTACTCCTATCTATCTTATGCAATTTATTTCTCCTTCCACCAAATCTCCCCAAATTTATCCTCTCCTTTTTCCTAGATCTCATCTCATGATTACTTATTATGATGCACATAGTTCTCTTGTCTCCACCTTATTTCTCATTAGTTTTGTTTACACTTCCCATGTTCCCCTCACTGTGATATTCCTACACAAGTCTTTGTCACTCCACACTCATTTATTATGTCACGACAAATTTATACACCACCTTCCATTTCTCATGTTGCCACTTTCATTCATGTCCTTAATCCTAGTGTGCCTCTATCCACCCCTTGACATTAATGTTTAAAAGCTTGTTGAGATGAAAAGTAATGTTGATTCCTTACCTAATGGAAACAAAAAAGACATACATATAAAAATCAAACACAATTCAATTTCTATTGAAAATTTTACATATCCATTTTTTGTTGGATTTTTGGATCCTAGATTTGAGATGCACAATGTTAAAGGAGATCCCATGACACATACAAGGTTCTTTAGTGCTACATATTTGGATTTTGTGTATGATGATAAGTTATTGGCTAAGTTCTTCCCATGAAATTTAATAGTATTATCTTCCATTTGGGTCTATTTTTTAATATTGAAATTGGCTAATGCAAATATTGGGAATGTTAGATTGAAGTTTATTATTTTAGATTTTTGACTGTAAACAAGGATCTACAAAGTATATACATTCTTAACATTTGCATGTGCAAGTGAGATGAATGTTAAGAACTAAAGTTGTTAGAGGCTACCACACTTAATTATGGATATTCTAATGCTTCATCTACATCATCCTACCCTTGTAAATTTGAAAAGAAAAATTATTTCCAAAAGGATAGTAAAAAATAATGGAAATGACCATTGTACAAACTATACATTATAAATGTTTCTAATATAATTATGACTCTAAAGCCTCCAACTTTTTCCTTTGTAAAATGTGCTTCAAAATTTACTTAGTGCAAACATGATTACACTTCCTCCTATTAGGCCATTAGATAAATCTAAGGTTATTCCCAAAAGATATAATGAGAAAGAATTTTGTTATTAAATTGTAGAGTTAATTGTAATTATACTCAACATTTTATGGGATTAAGGAATAATTGATTAAGGATTTGATTGATAAAAAAAAAATTAGGCTGAGGGTTAATATTGGGGTCAATCCTTCAATTGTTCCTCCTAATGAAAATTTAAATATTTTACACTAAAAAATCTAATAAAATGGTTTTATATGAGGGTCATGAGATTGAGGAACATATACATGTTGATGAGCTTGAAATCATTGATTCACCTATGTATGTGAGGAATGATAATTTGTTGGTATTAATAAAAATTATAAGGGTACTTATTATTCTTCTTATGTACTAGTGATTGACTTTTATAGAAATTTCTATGGACTAACTAGTATTCAAACTTAGGACCTCCCATTTGGTGTTAGGATGCTCTACTATTGAGCTAATGGCTCACATTGTGATGAGTCTTTTTATGGCTTAGGTGTGTATCATTTCTCCAACACACTCCCTTGAGCCACAACATAGGTGTCAAATGCACCTAGCTTGGCTCTAATACCATGTTGAAATTTCAATGAACTAGTTAGGATGCAAATCTCCACCACTAAGCTACCCACCCACTTTATGACAAGTCAATTTACGATTTAGGTATGCTAATTTTTTCGACACCTTTTTCACATTGTGAGATATTACCAAATAATTATAATGGTCCTTTGGTTTTGTGTGGATCATGAACCATGTAAGGGTGTGTTTATTGATATTACTCACCAATAAAATGTATGCATTGAATAATTTTTGTTTTATCATCATTTTATAAACAAGCATATGCATATTTGAGGGTTTATTTAAAATTGACTAATGATATGTTGATTGAAACTATAGGATACATAATTTTACCTTAATTTTTGGTCTAAAAGATGAGGGAAGTTCTTATTCTATGTCATATTCTTTCTTCTTTAGATGTATCTCATATTTTACTTGGGTATCCATGGATAAAGCAATATCAAGCAACATCATCTATGTCATGCCATCAAGGTATCAAATATGTTTGAACACTAGTAAAGAGGTTACAATTGCAAGAGATCCGTGATATGCCTTTATTTTAGATTAAGTCATTTAACCTTAAATAATTTTAAGAACATACATAAGGATCCTCTATATAAGTGCAAGGATTCTTTGCCTAATTTGTAAAAATTTCAAAAGAATAACAATGGTGGGAAAAATTAAGACAAGATGCAACAATTTAGAATTCCTAAAGGGTTTACAATTATTAGAGCCAAAGTAGGTTATATGTAGGTTTTATATTATAAAATGATTCAAGAATCTATAAGGCCAAAAGAACCATAAGCATTGCAAACTTTAGTTTAGAAGCATAAGGGATTGGATATTTTCATTCCTAAACATGGTTTTCATAAAAAAAATTACTCATGTAGCAAGCACACTATAGAATTCACAAAGAAGGTTAGGGTTTTTAGCTTCATTTGTTATATGGAGATATTTTATTGTAATGTACATAATCAATGATATGATTCTTGATTTTTTATAAGATTTAATATTATGACACCTTAACAAACCAAGCTATGACTTTTATGGTTCACTCCTACATGTATGAAATTTGCATTTTCATCTACAAGTTTGACCCTAAATTTGTAGTTTTAAAATTATTTTGTGACCTTGACCCCTACACTTCTAGTCTTTAGGAATTTATTTATCTCCATTTTTTAGACTATGTTGAGAGCCATTATAATGTTCTTTTGCACTAACTTTGGGAGGAAACTCATTTTTTCTTACTCAAACCCTTGGATTATGCAAAATGGGGAAGCAAAATACTATATTGAAAATGCTTTAATAACTTTCAAACAAGTGCAATTTGAATTCAACAAATTTAAAAAAATTTGCATATAGGGTTTCAAAATTAAACAAATACATGCATTTTGAACTCTAAAAAAATTGAATTTTAAATACCTCGTGCTCAATAGTGGTCGATATGCAAATTGGAATGATGAACTTTGAAGAGAGGAACCGAAATTTGCTTTCGCCGATGAGAGAAACTTTGTTGGGTCACTGTCACGGATTCTGCTCGCCGCGCGCACCAGGGAGACAGTGACTGGTAAAAAACATAGTAAAAGTGTGAAAATGAAACCTTTTTTTTTGTTTTAGTCATATTGAAGGGGTTCGGTCGAACCTAGGTTCGGCCGAACCCACTTCAATATTATTTTTTAATTGGGGCGTTGATTGGTTCGGTTGAACCATATGGTTCGGCCGAACCCCTTTGATTTGAGGAATGGGAAAAAGTCGAATTTTCCTTCCTCTTAGAAAGTGTAAACCACTATTCTAAGGTGACCCACCAGATAGATGCCAAATAGCCCATGGACTGTCATGGGATGGTAACAGTCATTAAAATTTTATAAAATAATTGTCATGGGCTATAGATAGTCATTAAAAATCAAAATCTTAAAATTAAAACTCAACAAAATAGCTTAAAAACTAAAAAATTCAAAACATCATAATACATACCTGCACAAAAGAATGAAAGGAAGAAATTAGAATGAACGTATAAGTAATGATAATACTTGAATTTTTGAAAGTTTGCAAGTTTGCAGACCCACACAATAATGAAAATCCAAACATGAATGAAATTTAGTGAAAGTCGTCTACATAAGCAATGCTAAAATAGAATGCACTCAAAAAGAAGAATAGATTTGACCCAAAACCAAGCAAGGGACTACTTTTTGTTCTATAAAAAGCATGTTTGGTAAACTCTTATCAACTTCATTTGTTAAGATAATAAAACAATATCATTCTTTTCAACCAAAACCTTATCACTTAATTATTCTTAATCATAAGCAAGTGTTGAATGCCCTTTCAAGGCCCCCCTCTCCACCACTTTTATATATTATTCTCCATTTTTTTTATTCAAGAAGGTATAAGGTAGAGATTGCCACATAGCTTAGATGGGTGTAAGTAGAAACATTAAGAATGGAACAAGATAACCAATAATAAGAAAGAGAAAAGATACCTAATTGAAGAATAACTCCTATTTGAGGATGTTGGTGGAAGGTTTGTTGAGTTACTCTTCTTTATTAATATATTTATCTATTGACTTGTGTATATTTTTAACTATTTATTTTTGGGTTTGTCTTTTTTTAAGGTAGATTAAAGATGAATTTTTTATTGGGGTTTCGGTTTATATAATATTATCATGATTGTTGGTGTAATTAAATGTCTTGTACCTTGTCCTAGGTCATAATTACACCTTAGTTAAGTTTACTTAGGGACCACATAGGAGGTTGTTGGAGATTTTCCACTTTTGGTGGACTTGACATGTCATTACCTCGTCACTTCCACCTTTTGTGGACACATCATGTGATTATCTCTTCACCTTTTGTGGGGGATCAACCTTTTGTGGAGATTATCACATTATCCTTTTCCACTTTAGGTGGAGTGATAACTTTTTATTGTTGTCTCATGTCATAAGATTACGACACTTGTCATAATCTTATGCTCTCCTATGTTCTCACCTTGGCTATATAACCAAGGGGTCTCCTATGTACTTTTGTATAGCATTGTACCATTCTATCATCTCATATTATTGACATTGAATATAGTTTATTCTTGTCATATTCTATTCTTTCTCTTTTGTGCTTTCTATTAGGCCTCTAGATCTTGGGTGGCTACCTTCATAGCCAATTCTTACATGGTATCAGAGCTGCTAGAGTGCCTTTAGTTAGTATTTTGGAGAGATTCTTAGAGGATTCCATTTTTGGCCTTATGTTGCAGCAGAATTTTGGAGCATCCTACACCAAATCTGAGCCCACCATTGCGTTTAGGAGGCTATTTTCAGTCAAGATTGCCTTTCGTTTCATCCAAATCAGACACTAGGAGCTCCAGATCTGAAAATTTTGCCAATTTGGGTATTTTTCTAAATTTTTGAATTATTCTATAGTTCTAGAAAAAATTATTTTTCAGAAAATTTTCAATTTTCTCTCCAGCAGAATATTTTTGAATTTTTTTCTAAAATTCAAACCCCGCTTAAAAATGTATTTGGGGTATTTTGTTTTTGTTTTTTAAATTAGTTGAAAATTTTTGAAAATTTTCAATTTGTATCAACAAATTTCTTTGTAAAATTTTATTAAAAAATCAAAAATTATATTTGTTTTTTGATTTTTATAAATCAATAATCAAAAACAAAAAAAAAATTAAAAAAAATATTTTTTTTTCAATAAATACAGTCTGCGGACTGTATTGTACAGTCCACAGGACTATACTGTACTGCGACGATCCACGGCGCCACGTGGCAGGAGGCCACTGGCCACCACGACCCCCCGCGGGCCCTCCACATCTGCCACCGGCGGACAAAACAAAGCACCGGAAAATTGCCGGGAAATTTAACTCCGACAGTCGGTAAAATAAACCGGCCGCATTCAAATATTCTGGGCAGTTGGTCACAAACGACTTCAGAATATTCTGGCAAAAAAGGCATATTCCGTTAGACTTAAAGAATATTCCAGCAGTTATTCGATAGATGGTGGACGACAACGGTACAGGAATACACCCATCAAATTAATCGCGTTAATAGATGATGGCATCGTGGCGTCAGCATGACATCAACAGTTTTCAAAAAAAATTGCCCCCCTCTCCAATGAAGTTTTTGATTTTGCAGTCCAACTTCAGAGCTTCATATCTCAATCATTTTTGCTCCTTTTTTCAAGCATTTTTTTTTTATTTGGGCTAATTTTTCATGTACTTTGCATTGGTGTACTCAGTTTCTGATTTTGGTGGACATATTTTCCAAAATTTTCAGTTTTTCAACACTATACCTATCTTGTCACCGTTTCTGCAACTTCCAAGGCTTCGTTCAGGCTCATACGAACTCCTTTTCAGGTGATTTTTTTTTTAAAGTGCATGATTTTTTGTCTACTTTTTGAATCTGCAATTAGTTTGAAGTGATCTTGAGTGGATTTTTTACTTTCAGCATATGGTCTTTTTTGGCCTATTTAGCACTTGTATTGCATAGATCTGAATGTAGGTCTTTGCTTCATTATTCTAGTCTATTCTCATCCCATTTATTGGAAAGTTTTAAATTAGAAATAATAAGCCTACTTAGCCAAGTTGCAAGTGGCCTATTGTAGACGCACTACATTATAAAGTGCCAAAATCATCTATTTGTGGGGGGGTACTTTGATTGAGTGAATTTGGGGGGTGTATCTCTTGTGTGATTGTTCATATTTTCTCTCTTGTGCTCTTTCATTCCATCATGGGTTCATCTAAAGTTCCACTCTTAACTGCACATAATTATGGTACATGGAAAGTACGTGCATGGAGTAAACTAATGGAAAAAGGTTTAATTACTACATTGATGGAACCATAACTACACCTTCAGATCCTAAGGCAAATCCAATTGCATATATGGATTGGCTCACTAAAACTTCTATGGGATTGGGTACATTAAGAAAGTTCATTTCAAATGATCTCATTTTCCATGTTGATAAATGTACTACAGCTAAGGAAGCTTGGGATAAGCTTGCTGCTTTGTATGGCAAGGTTGATAAAGTTAAGGGATACAAACTTGAACATGATCTCTTAAGTCTTGATCCCAAGGATTTTGATACAATTCAGGATTATGTCACTAAGGCAACTGAACTAAGAGTACAACTAAAAGATTGTGGTATTGAGAAAGAAGATGATCAATTGGTCTTCAACTTGTTGGATAAACTTCCAGTTGAGTATGCAGCCTTTGTTTCAAGTTTTCAAACTCAAAGATTGACAATAAGTAACTTCACAACACCATCTTTTGAGGCTCTCACAGATCTTTTGATTCTTGAGCAAAATAAGTTGATGAAAATGGGCATTCTAAAGTCTTCAACTTCAAGAGCATTGGTGGTCAATCATGGAAACAATAAGCAAGGCAAAGGGAAGGACCAAAAGCAATCTTCACCAAAGCCACAAGGAGAGAACAAACAATCCACTCCTCCACAACAAAGTTCAACTTCATCTTCTTCAAAGAAGTACAACAATTCAAACAAGAGGGAGCAACCAACATGTGCATATTACAAAAGGATTGGTCATGATGAGCATCATTGTCATGTTAAGCAAATTGATGAGTTGAAAAACATCCTTAAGAAGAACAACATCAACTTGCCAGCTGCATATCAAGAGAAGGATTCATCCCCTTCTCCTTCTAAGGGAAAAAGTACAACTCTCATGGCAACAACATCAAGCTCATCTCCTTCTTCTTCATCTCAATATGAGAAACATAAGGGGCAAGCATTTCTTGCAGTTGCAGATTCCAATACAGATCAATGGATCCTTGATTCAGGAGCTTCACATCATATGACTTCGTCCAAGGATATGTTCTCTTCATTTGATTCTTGTTCATCACCACCCATTTTGATGGCCAACAACACTTCTTTGGCAGTTTGTGGGAAGGGTTCTATTGAAATTGAAGGTGGAACATTTAATGATGTTCTATGTGTGCCTACTTTGTCAAGGAACATCCTTTCCATCTATCAGATTACACATAGTGGTTCAGGAAAGAGTGTAGATTTCACACCAGATTCTGTCATTGTTTGGGATTTGCATAGCAGGGCTCTTGTTGCGGTTGGGGAGGTTGATAATCGTTCTCGGTTCTACACCTTCTCATATTTTGCTCCTATTGATGATTTAGTTCACCCTACTGTGGACACACTTGAGGAGGTTGAGTATGTTTACTTGAATCTTGGATTTCTCACTAGTCCTGAGGTTCTTGAACCTATTGTTGATACTCCATCTCTCACATTGACTGATGTACCTGATGACACTTGTGTTCTGACAGTTTTAGTGCCTTGTGATTCAGTGTAATAGTGCATACCTTGTCTTCCAGTAGTAGCTTCATGGGATGACTACTTGATAGACATTGGCAGTTTGTTTGTGGAGTCCTACATTGCAGACTTGGGAGACACACTTGATTGTTTACATCTTCTCTTTGATGAAGGTGATTCTTCTTCAGTTGTTGCAAGGGAACACTTTGACCCTCCTCTACATGATCAATCTTTGGAGGTTGATGTGATTGTGGATGCATCTATACAGCAGTTAGAGGAGGCCACTTTCTCTCTTGAGGAGACATTGTCTTTGGAGTATGTTCTACCTTCATCCTTGCTAGATCTTGAGTTGTCTTTTTCGGCAGATGAGAGTGTTGTTGCAAAGGGGTTCTCACAGGTTCCAGGAAGTGACTACATTATTGTAGCTTCACATGGTTTGGGGAAGGCATCTTTCGGCATCAACACAGGGAACTTTGAGTAGATTTCAGAGACTTCTTACATCTTGAGGGTTCTTCCTTCTTCACTTGTGGATTGGGGAGACTTCATTCATACACCTTTGGTATTGTTTCTTCCCAAGGGGAGGAACGTTGTTCGATAGTTTTGGAGCAGTTTCTTCATTCCTTCTCGAGCATCTTCCATGGGTGATCATTGCACATTGAGGGGGGGCTACCTTGTCTCTCTTCTTCTCTTGTATGGGGGGGAATTTTTCCTCACATGGGATTTTATCCTTCTCATGCTATGTTCATAGACTTTTGCATTTCATCTCTCTTTTGGGGGGTAGTTTTTTCCCATTGGGTTTTTCTATCTTTACTCCACTTGTGAGAGATTTCATTGCATTTGTACATGGGTACCTAACATGGCCTAGTAGCCGAGACCCATCTTGCATTGTTTTCTTTTGTGTACATTCTCCCTAAGTTGCACTTAAGGGGGGGTGTTGGTGTAACTAAATGTCTTGTACCTTGTCCTATGTCATAATTACACCTTAGTTAAGTTTACTTAGGGACCACATAGGAGGTTGTTGGAGATTTTCCACTTTTGGTGGACTTGACATGTCATTACCTCATCACTTCCACCTTTTGTGGACACATCATGTGATTATCTCTCCACCTTTTGTGGAGATTATCACATTATCCTTTTCCACTTTAGGTGGAGTGATAACTTTTCATTGTTGTCTCATGTCATAAGATTATGACACTTGTCATAATCTTATGCTCTCCTATGTTCTCACCTTGGCTATATAACCAAGGGGTCTCCTATATACTTTTGTATAGCATTGTACCATTCTATCATCTCATATTATTGGCATTGAATACAGTTTATTCTTGTCATATTCTATTCTCGCTCTTTTGTGCTTTCTATTAGGCCTCTAGATCTTGGGTGGCTACCTTCATAGCCAATTCTTACAATGATTTATATGTAGAATTATAAATATAAATATGTTATTTTAAAAGAATATATATATTAAAATAATACATGAATATTTTACATAACAAATAAAAAATAACATTTGATGAATCATTTTCATATAATTCTTTATTTTTTAATATTTGTTGTTGCATTTTTATAGTCTATCACATATTTTTCTCTCCATGTCAACATTATGGGAGCACCACTCAATTGAACATTGTTTTGAACTTCAACTAAAAGTTGTGAGAAATGTAGACCAAAATGCATGTCTTTTTTATGACAAGTATAGTGAATAAATTGACATAGAAAATCAAATAAAAAAAATTCTCAAGTTCTACATAGCCATTATGGTGGGTGTCTCATAGACTAACCAAAACTTTACTAGTATCAAAGCAATATGCCCTCAGGATTTCTACTTTTTAATGAAGATCCTTTATGTCTTCATTCCTAATGGAATAGTTGCAAATGGACTTATTTTTATGGAACTAATTAATATAATTATATATCAACAAATGGAATACATTTCTATAAAGTTGGAATCATTTTTCCATCATGTTATTTGTTCCTATTTATACATTCTATTACACTTGGCTCCATGTTATCAATGTCCACACATATTATTGCATATCTAACTTTTATTATCCCCTTTATTGTCACCCATATCTACAAATTCATTCTCTACCTAGATACTATTACTTCCATGTCCTAAACCAATCACATACGTACAAGATTGATCCTACACCTATGGATTTGACCCCTAAATTTTTAAAATTTAAATTCAAAATTTGGTTGAATCCTTACTATTTCTTTCTCACATTGATCCAACTTGGTTCAAATTTGGAGTGATTTAGTACTATATACTTATATTCCAAGGAATTTAATTGTATTTATTTAATCATCCTCTTATATCCAATAAACATTCACAAAATCCTATGAAATGGATAAAAGAATCATTTGAGGAATACTTTAACTACAACACAGAAACAAACTAATCCTACATTATCATTCTAGAACATATACATGTATAAATATTATTGTTCTCAGGAATTTCCACGAGTGTAAAGAATGGTATTTCTAGGAGGTTGACCTATTGGTTTTTTCCTTGCTTACCATGGTTATACCTTTCATTGGATAAACCCTTTTCATTTCAATATACCTTGTAGCTCAATTAGTTTAAAGCACACATCACTTAATCTAGCTTATCTTTTAACACATGAGATTTTCTTCTCTTTCATTTGTCCTGAGGAAAAATCATCATCTCACTCATCTTATGTATTTTTCCTTTATTAGCTCTTAATGTTCATAGTAATCTTAAAGGGCTTCCTTAATGTGTAGGGATCCTTATCCCTTAGCAGATAGTTTATCTTGGCACAATAAGTAAATTGCAATATAGGGCAAGGAACATAGAACCATTTGGTCTCATGTATGCAATCCACTTGTGTGCCTATTCCTCGGGGTTAGATTTCTAACTTTTTAAACCTTGAGATTTGTTTGTGCATTGTGTTTTAAGGATTTTTTTCCCTAACTTGATTGTCACTTTTTGTAACCCACTCTCTTATCTTTCTTTCATTGTAAAATTTAGTCATGGATTGTAATCAACACTTGTCCTTGGTCTATGACTATTCCTATATCAAATATCTTCACATGTTTTCAAAATTGGTTGCATTTTTTCCATTAATCCTTGAGAAAATTATATTCTTTTAACAAAGAGATGGTGCTCCACACCCCATGGATACATGTTGGTGTAAATAGGTAATTTT